>CM035816.1:38169194-38696694 GCA_020458035.1 Magallana ariakensis
ACTACATGTATGACTTATGTGTGAATTTACATGCTCTTTTGTAGATAATACTCTATGTGTTATTTAAAATATGAAGAAAATTGCACACCAAATCATTTATACTTGAGGTTAGAACTATTCATCTCGGAACTTGTTGTCTAAAGGATTGCAAAAGAATTCGTACTACTTGTTGGTATATGTATCAATAAAATATTTAAAAGAATGTGCAGGGTTTTCTAAACGATAAAACTTCCTTGCGCCTACCTTTAATACATGTATTTTGAAAAAAGTCCAACAATTCTTTGGAACAAGACTATTAATTTGCTATCAAGCATATTTATTCTTTTTTTCTTTCAACGTATAGCAATACATATACAGTTTAGTTTATTGTTTATACCAAGATCGCGTTTTCTAAAAAAGAAAAGAAATTAAATTATCATTTTTTGTGATTCATTCTTTCTTTTTTAGAATTTCTTTCTTTCTTTTTTGTCTCTCAGAGTGATTTTATACCGTGTTACTAAAAATATACTGGCATGAAATAGTAGAATAAATTTCTAAGTAATCTGACATGAATGTTTTTAAAGGTTACGAATGCAAATCCACAACTTTTCTGTAGACTGTGGAAAATGGTTGATTGAATCGTTAGATTAATAAACATGCATATACATGTACATATATTGTTCGTGAAAAACAAATTTGCTTACTTGGAAACAGGATGTTTTAATATCATGTTAGTAATTCTTAGTATTGCTGGATCCTTTCCAACTTCCTGATTAAACTGTGTCACAATTGCTCTATACATGTACATGGTACTCTGTACCACTGAAATCTTTGAATCCAATCTTTGCTTCTGAATTTTAATTGCAGCGTGCAAGGCCTTTTGTTGATTTATATCTACAAAGGCTGTCTCACAATTTTTTATTGACTGTGCACGACGCTTTTAAAAGATAAAAATGTTTCTTGCCATGAAAAACAAGATACCAATCATAGGCTAACAATCATTATTGTGGTATGTATGATACATTTATGACAACCATAGTAAGATGAAAAAGTTTTTTATCGTTCATACAATGGTCGAAAATAACAACACAATGAATTAAAGATACGAAGTGTAACACCATCAAATCCTTTACAAAGTGATATTATTTACTAAATCTTTCTTCAAAACTCAAAGCATTAATTATTGATTTGTTTTACTGTATATCAAATTTATTTTAAATAAATATAGAAAGTGTTGCAAGACACACAGTAAGGAGGAATCGTTGACTCCATATTTGCTCTCTGTGGGTATTTAATACTGCATGATCATAAAAATGAATTTTTGATAGGATATTTTTATGAGGAATGATTATACAAAAATGAAGAACTAATGATATAGAATTGAACTTTTAACAACATAAAACACAACGAAAAGAATATTAAATGCTTTGTTTAATGATAAAGTAAAGGTGTATTATTTGATCCAAATCTTTGCAAGAAATATAAGATAAATAGGTAAAGACATTTCTTTGCTAAAGGATAGTTTGTTTAATTATCCAATTTGGAATTCTCAGTATTGCTAAACCTAGTCAAACTTTTTCACATCTGTATTTTAGTGTTGCTGAAATAATCGTCCACTGTATAACAACTTAATGGAACCCGAGCCTTTTCATCTAACAATATTTACTTTTTTCAGTGTTCATTGTCTATGATAACAATGCGAATCGATTATGTATTGTACAGTTCAAAAAATTAAACGAAGTACCGTTTGGGGCGCAAGCGCGATTTGCATAATTAAAATAAATGAAATTTAAATAATTAAGACTATATTCTTATATTTAATCGTACAATTGCTGAAAATTATATAAGTATAAGCAATAACGAATCATGATTTGAATATAATGAGGTGATAAATTCGATCGGGCCTAATCAAATGCACCATAGAGACCTTCAGGCTTTATTTGATTTGACCATATCCCGACCAAAAATATCACCTCATAGTACTCAAACAATGATTCCTTATTCTTTAATTGAAAACTCGTTAAAAAGTCTGCTAAAAAGAATGGAATCCAATTTCTCCTGCTGACTTATGCAGTGCGCTATACTTTTTCTACGATGAATTATTTTACTATTATGTTATATAAGAAGAACAGAATAATGAGTCTCTGGGTCCTGTTGCTTGCAAGGAGGTGTAAAAAAGGCGATGCTTCTGTATTAAAAACCTGTTATATGTCTATATATCAACATAGTTCAGTGTCTTTGCCTGTGATAACACTACGTATCGTTTTTGTACTATAGAGACCAATACATTCAAATGACGTATAATTGATGCAAAAGCAGGTTTGCTTTTTAAATTCAAATATATAATCATATAATTACTGAAAATTATAAAATAAAAGTAATAAGGAATCGTTATTTGAATATTATGCGGTGATAAAATGTGTGATAAAATCTATCATTAAGCACTTCAGGCTTTTTTGGAACTGATTATACCCCGACCAAAATTATCACCTAATAATACTCAAAGAATGATTCCTAATTCCTTAAATATAAATATAAGGATACATTATTGAAGAAAGATAAGTCGGGTAGCTATAACTTTATTCTTGCCAGCAAGATTTGTCATGCTGTGTAGTGTACGGTCTTTAAATTATAGAGTCTTTAAAAAAAAACTCAACCAGGTTGAGAGTTATTGTTTTAAACGCGAAACAACATCATTAAATTATTTATCAGTTGTATACTAAGACTGAACAAAAAACCAATATATTAGCGCAGTTGATCACCATTTTTCAACGATGCTAAGATATATACATATATAAATAAGTGCTAGTATATAAAAATCGCTCGTGTATTTATATAATATGGGTTTTTTTCCATATAGATGCTCTATATATGCTCTGTTAAATTGACGTAAGGAATGATATGATTTCTTTTTACAAAAATGACATATATGTATTCACAAGGCCTTAACCGGTAAATTGCGTAGAATTCGAACTATAACCCTTTTAGTTTTAATGCAATAAAAAAAAAGTTTCATCTTCTTCCTTGCATTTCATAGTTATGAATTAGGTGACCGTATATATATTGAACCGATTTAAATCTATTAAACTTAGTACTTTGTCTAGTAAGCCGAACAGTTTCCAATCAGGTATAATACATGTAAATATTTTGTTCACTGAAGACCAAGTACCGTAATTCATTCTAAATTCATGCATGCATGTAATTAGGTATAATTGATTGTTACCAACCGTGAACTGAATGGAAATAAAAATCTTTTCAGGTAAAAAATAAACATATTACCGGTACATTAATTCAGTAGCCAATGATTTATAGTATATAAACGTCCTAATAGATATGAAGTTCCTGTGGAGCAATGGAAGTGAGTGGGGATAGTAAGCAAAGTGTCCCGGGATCGATACCCGTATTGGGCGTCTTTTTCATTTTTTTCCTTTTAATTTTTGAGAGCAAAAACCGTTTTTAATACTTTTTCTGTCTTGGAATCATTAAAACTTGCGACAAAATATACATTACTTACTTAACTACCGTACATATCCATGTAGAATCAATACCTCTTGTTAAAATCGCTGTGTTGTGTGTCTAGACATGCTTTCATTTCTTTGTGTATATCTAATTAAAATCCATTGTTTGTTAAACCTCAGAAAAACCCTGGAACTAACACAGAATATACAGGATATACATAACAGGTGTTTTTTGTCCAGACGCACGACTATGCTTTTTTTAAATAAATAGTTAGATATATTTGTCCATTGATCACAATTGATAAAATTTCATAAAGTTAATACATTTTGTTGGTAAATTTAGCCCAATGTTGAATAAAGACTGTTATTATTTTTTGTTAAATGGCTTAAATGGGGGCTTAAAGATAGCTTAAAGAAGTTTGGACATTACGGACCTATAAGTTGTCCTTAAAGGTGTCTTAAAGGTAGCTTAAAGATAATCTTTAAGCTGCCTTTAAGCACATTTAAGCTATCTTTACGCTTTCTTTAAGCCCCCTTTAAGCCACCTAAGTAGCACATATAGCTTAAAGGTGGCTTAAAGGTCGTCTTTAAGCTTAAGCTACCTTTAAGCACCTTTAAGCTATCTTTACGGAGAACTTAACGATGGTCATTCATCCTGTGTAATGCTAAGATACTAGTTGTTTTGTAAAACAAGCCTTTGTTATTCTGTCGCCAATCTAGACCTCCCATCCCCTTTTATTTTTTTAATTTGCTGGGGTGTTTGGTTGTAAACATGTTTAAGAATTCTTCTACATCGAAAGTTCTACATTAAGTTTTGTGGTTTGAATTTTTAAAACATTGTATGAAATTATCTTTTTCAAAATATTAAGGTAGATCCCTACTCACAAAATTTTTTTGTGTTTATCATATAATTTCTTGTATATAATTTCTTGTAAATAAACACA
Organism: Magallana ariakensis; assembly: GCA_020458035.1. NCBI lineage: Eukaryota > Metazoa > Mollusca > Bivalvia > Ostreida > Ostreidae > Magallana > Magallana ariakensis. The sequence goes on from CM035816.1 coordinate 38,173,576, forward strand.
ACCAAGGCGTTCTGTTTTCATCGCGTCGTCAGTATGAACTCCTTGATAGCTAACGTGATCTGCAGTTTTATTAACTACACATTGGCGTCGGAAGCAAATCGAAAGTTGGGGGGGGGGGACTAAACTAATCAAAAATCTTGAAAAGCAATAAAAAGGTCTTAGGTTACGGTTATGTATAACTTTGCTAAAAAAAAAAGTAGGGGGAAGAAGGGGACTAAGCCCCCCCCCCCCCTCCCCCGGTTCGACGCCTATGCTACACATTTATTTGTTTTCCTTCATATCTGTATTTTAAATCTTTGACAAAATCCATTTGATATCAATTTTTGGTAGTAGATATAGTTATGTTGAAAAACTAGCAAATGTTCGAAAATAGGTCACTGAAGCGTTAAAGCGAGGGGCTGTGTCAAAAATAGTTCGGACCGGAAGTATTTGATATATAAAGCAAAGGTTTAATACACGGGTAGTATTAACCACACGTATGAGATAAATTATTATATCACATGAAGTTGTATTTTATGATATTTAAAAATATAATATTGTATTATATGATACTATATTGTATAATATGATTGTGTATTATATATTATATTACTCTATCACATGATATTGATCATATGATATAATACAATGTTGTATCAAATTAAATTGTATCATATAATACAAAATCATATTATGTATCAAATATGATACAATACCATACCAGACAATATAATACTAAATTATACAAGATAATATCATATGTAACAATATTCTGATGTGTTATGTGATATGGTATTGTATCATATAATACTATAGTGTATCATATATTATATAATGATATTGAATTATGTGATCAAATCCAATAATATATAACACGATGCAATGTCATATCATATGTAACAATATCATATTGCATCATTATTTATTACAGTATTATATTGTATTATATGATATATATCGTAAGTATCATAGGATGCATTATCGTTACCGTATGATATTGAACATATGATTATTATACAATTTTTAACATATGACATACGATATTGTGTTGTGTCAAAACAGTATCAATGAATATCAAAGATCATTAACTTTGATTTTATTATAATATTATAAAGGTGTTCTCATAAAGATGATGCCTCGTCTCGGTGAGCTTTGTTATCTGTGACTACCTAAGTTTTTCATAGTGACACATGACATTGTTCAGTTATATTGTAAGTCACTTTTGTGTCTTCTTACACTCATTTTTTTCTTTGATGTCACTGATTTCTTTGTTGTCTAATATGTGTTAACCAATTTACAATCCAAACACAAACAAATTTAGCAAATTTCATTGGTTAGTTTTCCACTACCTATTTTTTTACGACAGGCGACAGTTGGGCTATTTGCGTCACTTACTCGATTGCATTCTTCCAGTTAATACGTATTTTCATCACCCACTCTCTGCCTCTTTTTCAAACTTCTCGGATAGTGTCTCCAGAAGGACAGGGCAACCCAAATATACACCTAAACGTGTGAGACACAAGGATGGTTAAGATTAGTTCTTCGTTTGAAGGCCGCTGAGTTCGCAAAGAAGATAGATGCTGAAAAAAATTGAGATATCTGTCCACCAGTTATTTCGAATCGGGTAGGTCGCTGTACAGGAGCAAGAAATGTAAGTAAAGGAAACATGAAATAAAACACCGCAAAGTTAACAGATATTGGTATTTTCATGGGATGGATCTGATATTAAGGTGGCTGAGTGGTCAACAAATTAACTATCAGATCTGCCAAATATTTTAATTTTCAAATTTTTAGCATTTTACTATTATACCGTATAACGGGTATATTCTGCGGCTTGAAATTTTTGCGGTTCAGACCCTGAAAGGCATCAAATTATATTTTGCGTTTCTAATTTCTGCGATAACATTATACCGCAAAAAATATACTTAAACATGATAATTTGTTTGTATAAAATTTTGAATCCGTCTTTCACACGTTTAACTGGACTACGCTGGGGTTATTACCGCCGATACCGTGTGTAATGGGGGTGTCAATTTCCCATAACGTAACCTGCCACCTGTTGACTCTAGCTGCAGTAGTTGTTGCGTGGTCAATGTTTATCTAACTATTTCCGGTGGAGCACGCATTTGTCTCATGTTTTGTTGCTTAAAATAGTGCACGAATATCATACAAATGATGATTAAATTTAACCGGTTTTTTTTTTACTTGTGACCCGTATTTAAATAACGGGTTTATGTTTGACATTTCGTATAATTTAGATTAACCGATCTGTGTTGAAGATACTCGAACGAAACCTTTCTAAAGTGATAGTTTATCTACAAATTGTCTTTTTGAATATGCTATTATCATGCAAGACTGTTGTTATGAATGAGATTTGCAAATGAATGTCGTTCATGCGCTAGGAAAACATTATCTGATAATTCTGTTACTTTTTGAATGTGCATTTTATAGAGATATATAATTATAATTGAATATGATTCATATATAGTAAATGTGAATTTAACGAACTGTTCCCCAAACCGACATTGAATTGAAATGATATATATTATGAGTTAAAGTAATCACGTTTAATTGCCGACAACACACTGTTGAGTAACATATTGACCACATTTTAGGGTTCAACCGGTCAATCATTTAGTGTATAATTTGAGAATATTCTGCGATTTTAATTTCTGTAGGTTTTTCACACCCTCAAAATACCGCACCGCAGAAAATAAACAACCGCAGAAAATACCCGTTATACGGGCATCTTTGTAAAGTGCACTTCATCTTAAGGAGGTAAATATAGCCTTAAAATGGCGACGACCATCCAGCCCTCTTAATTTGCAGATAAATTTGCACAGAAATATTTTTTAAAAAGGAGTTCGAATGAAAATGTCAGAAAGCAGATGTATCTTTATCCTTGACGATCACCGAAAATCGCGAAAAATCAGAATCACAAACCATGCGGTCCGAGTTTCTTAGTGCTGTTGATTGACTGTGCGTCTTACAATTGTTTTCTATGTTTGCTTCATTGGAAACGTTCCATCATTTAACAACTGTTGCAAAAATTCTATAAGATTGTATTCGGAGAGTAAATTAAGAATGTCTAGTATGAATCCTAATTGACCTAAAGTTACGTTTGCTAAGAAGGGAAAAGCTGATTTTGAAAAATCTTTTTCGGCAATGCTTGGCAGTTGAGCAGACAGAGCCGTTTGAAAAACAGGAGTTTTCTTTTGTTTATTTCAGAGCTAATTCGGTATACACTAAACCGACTTTCACATAATTTATGCTAATGTATTGGATTCTATAAAACCTATAAAAGAGTGTCAGATTACGTGTCTTAAAGTTTAGAGCGTTACCTCCAACGGTAACAAAGTTTATGAAGTGTCTCTTCATCTCCACAATTTACCCAAATTTTGGTAAAGGCGATGTGATATTGGTATGTACAAAGCTTAGACTGCTCGAACTTAAAAAACATGTACAGCTTTGGCTATCTTGATGTTACAACCTTACATTGTTGCAACATCTTTAAAAAATCAAAGATATGAACAGTTGTTTATTTAAATTCTAAGTTGCATTAAGAGAAAATAATTTGGTCTCAGATCTTTCGGGACAATATAATCGGCACATACTTATAGTTTCAGTCGTGACAGCTGAAAAGCATAGATAAGGATATTAGGTTTTCCCAATTTATTTAAATAAATATTATGCCAGTAGTGTCACCTCACCTAACCTCTTAGTGCCCGCTTGCACATAAGTGTAGTTTGGTAATATCATGGCAAAATATGTCCACTTGTGGCGGAGGTCGTGAGGCATTAGATAGGTGCAAATAAAAAAAAAATTCATGTTCCCGATTCTGTTTTATTCCCCATTCTCTTGCCAATTTCATGTGACTCTGACATGGGAGACTTCAATATATATATATTTATTTATTGGCATTATATAAACTGACAGTGAGGTACCTGCATATAAATTAAGCATCATTTAATCAAAATTGTATCTCCGTTGGCATTTTTATAAAAATGACAAATATTTAATAATTTTATGGATTTTAATAAAAATACAACATAGACAATTTCCTGTATATGTATTACACTTGGCTGTATATTATATTTAGTGTTTTTGACTAAATACGGCCTCCGACAAATTAATTACTTCGCCAAATGTCAAACATGTATTAGATAAAAAAGTAATTTTAAAAAAATGCGCTATATCAAATCAACGCTTACCTATTAAAAAAATATTTTCCGCCAATTTTTTTACACCCTAAATTAAATACATTTACATATATATATGTAATGATATATGAAAAAGAATAGAATTTTTTTTCTTTGTATAATGAAATGCAAGAATATTGACAATATAAAAATCAATTTAGAATGAACGTATTGATGTAATGATGAATTGTTTATGCCACTTTTTAATGTTTTTTTTACACATTTAAGAAACCTAGTCCAGATTTCAAAGAAACATTGTCAATTTTTGACGGTTCCAATTCTCAGTTTTTAATGATAAACCAAAAATAAAAGCAAGTTTTGGAATATTGGAAACTGTTGTAGATGTCTACATTGTATTTGCATATGCAATTAAGGAAGCTTTAGATATTATTCATAAAAAGAAATGTTACTCCTGGTTTATTTGTTAAGCATGTTGATGACATTAAAACAAACACTGCAATTCTTATAAAAAACTTAAACTTTAATAAGTTTGTTTTAAGGTAGTACAAAAATATAAGCCACAATTTCCCGATTTAAATTTTTTGAAAATCAAATATTTGATTCAAGTTAAAACTACTTTACAAGGTAAAAATTGATAAAACTTCTATTAAACGTCATCATATTTGACCTTTTACCTTTGATATGACATTGAAATTTGTTGTATTGTGCATAAAGTCTGAACAATTGTGATAGTTATGTCTAAATTTTAGCCCTTTACTATAGGAAAACAAGTAACACATTCTTGAATGATATAAGGTAAAAATGCACAAAAATTAAATACTTTAGTTACCGTCATTCAAATATAGGTTTCAAAATTATCAAAATACGCTGTACCTTAGTCTTTTCTACTTTGAGTAATTAATAGGCATAATTTATTTTAAAAAAATTCATTAAGGTAACGAATTGAAATTGACTTTTACAAACATTGTGCAACTATATTATAGTATTTTATAAAAAAAAAAAAAAACCAAAAAAACAAAAAGCATATCAATTGATTAATTTCACGTGTGTTTTACATGCATACTATCTTTAGCTAGGAAAAATTTATTTTATTTATTAATTCACTTTTCGGAAGGAGGGCAATCACCATTAAAAGTGGAATGTGTCCTAAATATCATAAATATGTATACATAAATGTAAATAAGGTCGTTATAAAAAGTCATTAGCCAGGATAAATCGACATTTTAGAATTAATGTACAAAACAAAAACATTATTTACTGTCCAAAATTATATTGGCGGTTTTTTTTTTAGCTTTTAGAGGACTCGCCCTGATGATAATGAACTTGTATACCATTACCAGAAATTTCTCTAAGGGGAATATTAATACTATCACTGCTATCAGTCACCTGATACTTTCCTTTGCTTTGCGAAAGCCTGTAAAAAAATTGAATTAAAACATCACTCCATCTTCAAAAAATACGACATATTTAATCAATTTTGATTAAATTATTATAAAAAAATATTAAGGTGAAAGGCAGTTGACGGATCTTCTAGTTTCGAGAGTAATACTTTTGAACATAGTAGTATCAATAGAGCATTTCGTTAAACAAAAACTGGAAATATCACTTTTCTTTATAAACAAATAAATCACAAATTCCAATATCATTACAATCATTCTGAATCTGTTAGAATATAAAATTTTGATTGTTATTGCAGGTATCCGCTATCAAAAAAAAATTAACCACCTTTAGATGTAATTAAATTACATTGTTCAGAATTTTAACACATCTATGCAATCATCCTGAACACTATGTCGGATAATTATGCCAGTGTTACGGTGTCAATTTTGCACCCGCTTAAGATGCGGTTTTGTAAAAATCCACATATACCAAATTGTCTAGAGAGTATATAACCACCTTTAAGTGTTTCTCATTTGACAGGTGAGATATTTTAAATTACTTTTAAAAATTAATATCCAATGGGGAAATAATATTCACAGTAAAGGAAATAATTTTACTTCAGGAAATATTAGAAATCCTATAGGATTTTTTTTATTAATTCTAAAAACATTTTTGTTGCTTCAATTAAGGATCTCTATGCAAGTATCTTAATCAACCTCCGTGGGGTTTATTTTTTGATGTAAAATTACGAGGAATAAACCTGCTTTTTCGTTTTCTTGTAGTATATATTTCATGCTATTTGCACATTTTGAATAGTAATCGAAACTATAAAACGACAAATTTGATTTTTCCTTGCATTTCATTTCGGAATTGTTATAGTGTTATCGTACAGGCTACATTATATTCAAAGTTAATTACCTCGAGCTTCGGTATAGCAAACTACCTATTAACTGTTTATTAAAATTCCTATAGGAAGTTCTTGTGTTAGAAAATTATAAATTTTCTATTCGAATAATATTTCCTATGGGAAAAAATACTTTCCTTTAGAAATTTATTTTTAAAAGATACAATGATAACAAACGTGGTTGTAAACTCTTTAAGTAATGGTCTATCATATGGCATATTTTAATTTTTCGATGTATGCAGCTTAGATGGGTGCAAAATGCCACCTTGGCACTGGCATAATTATCCGGCACAGTGTTCAAGGAAATATTGACCTAACATCCTCCAATCAACTCATAATGATCCCGTAATATGCAACATTTAAGAACTGTGTTATATAATTTTGTGGCAATCGTATCTCTCACAAAAGATTAATATAATCATTTATTATTACGAGTGTGGGATAGTGAAATTCCACCGAGGGAACAAGATTCAAGGTCTAGAACGAGGCTCTGCCGAGTCGTAGACCGCGAATCTTGACACCGAGGTGGAATTTTACTATCCCACACGAGTATATAATAAATGATTATTTTTCTCACATTATTTAACATTAAAAAACGATGTCTGACAACTCTCTGTTATGACATTTAAAAGATTACTTTCGGTTTATCCCTCTGCGTTCTTCAAATAGTGCAAGTCAAAATGATAGCATGCGGCAGTTTTTTCAAGAAAAATATGATAAATTGTAATTCATTAAGCAAAACAATTGCCTAATGGATAATCTCAATCCATCATATTGCATTTCATACAGCAGACAACGTTTGTTTATGTTTTAAAACGGCGTAGTAATAAACAGTGTGAGACAATAAAAAATTCACACTGTTGTCTCACACTGGACAAACCAAACTCACACCGTTGATAATGCGAGAAATCCGTGACCATATCAGTATAAATATTTTAAAATCTAAACATAAGTTTCATAGTTTCTGTTTAAATTCTGAATAAGACCTAAGCGAGTGACATTGAATATTTTCTTCTTATTTTTATGATTTTATTATTATTATTATTTGAATATAGCAAAGGTTCAATAAAATAGGAACATACTTTCTGCAACAGCAAAAGAGGAAAGCAAAGGTCACTCCAATAAAAATCACCACAGCAATAGGTATGAAAATTTCCAACATCAATGTAAAATCTAAAAATAAACATAATTTTGTTTGTAGTTTTTATTAATAGACAACCAAGAAAACGTATGAAATAGAAACAATTCATGTAATTACTATTTACCGGATACTTTAATTTTGTTTATTGATTCGGTGTTGTTTTCCAAATTGTAGACAGCCTCTGAAAAAACACCGAGCGATGACAAGTCATTATTACATAACGTATTTAAACACAAAATTTAAACAAAGAGATGAAAATGGATATGAAGTTATAACATTTGAAAATGTAGTGTTTATGATTGTAAAATGAAATAAACCTGTGCAATTAGAAACATCTTGTGATCCAACAAACTCTGTGGTTTTATCTGTCGGACATAGTTTGCAAACGTTCTGTCCTATTTCATCTTGGTATGTGCCTTTTTCACAGAGTAAACATCTTCCAGACACTGAATATGTTCCCATTGGACAATCAACTGTTAACAAGAAATTGTGTTTCAAAATGATCCTCAGATTTTGAAAAAAAAAATAAAATAAAAAATCCCATCTCGTTGCAAGCAACGAGAAGGTTTGCGGACGATTTCAAAATAATGAGATACAATTCATAAAGGTGTATGTGGCGTATTTGGAGTAAAGTTTTTGATATGACTGAGTAAAAATATACATCATGCTTCTTAGAATTAGACGTTTCACAAACTCTAGGTCCGTAAAATATGTTCTTTCTTTAGTTATTTGTCTCTAAACTTTGTCTGATGAATATTAATGTGATCCGCCATTTGTACGCGGGTATGTTAAGGCTTCCCACAGCAATGTGTAGAAAGTCAATTGTCTGTACTTCATACAATATGACGTCATAATCAGCTTTGACGTAACGATCTGCATTCCATTCGATAGTTCTCAGGGAATGTTTCTTAAAGTTAAAAGTGAATTATATTGAAACAGTAATAAAATTGCTTGTTTCCTCTACATAGATACTGCCATTAATGCTAGACTTTAGAATTCATTCATAATTAATATGTTTTACGGTGCGACCGTTGGGGCGAGCGCAGCATGTGATCAAACAATGAATTATGATAAATCAATAAAAATAAATTAACAACGTAAATGAATTTGATTGCAAAATAAAAAAAAAAACACTTGCCTATTTTTTTTTTTAGTAAATTTCCATTATCCATAGTTTTTAAGATTTCATATGTTATAAGATTTGTTATTTATTTATTTATAAGTAGAACAATAGTTTAATCTCAGAGACAATGTTGTTGAATAATAAAGATTTTAATATAAATGTTCATTGCACTGTATCTCCTCTTTTAAAGTTATTGTAACGTCAGTTCATCCCCTTTTTTGCAGTCGACATTTTTTCTTATTAATTATTAATTTTTTTAAAATTTATGCTGAAAAATATTTGCTTATCATATTAAAGGAACATGGAGTTGCCCCCCCCCCCCCCAACTTGGGATTGGGAGCATGTAATAAATGGAAGTGAAAATAAAAAACCATTGAACTGCTAAAGAGCTGAAGGATTAGAATTTTCAGAATTTTCAGAATTTTTTTTTCTTTTTGCTTGTAAAGATTTTTTGGATAAGGCTGTCATCCATCCCCCCCCCCCACCTTTTTTAAAAAAAAAGATGCTACGTGTACGTTCCTGGAAATTACCGTAATTATAGTTAATAAAATAAATGTGAGCATTCATCCAAATGAGTGCAGGTTACAACTGTTTCCTTTATCTGAAGAAATGTCCTTATTCTTTAGCTTTGCAAGATTTTGAGAGGATTTTGGTAATTTCAGCAGATTTACAATAACTTCAGTTAGAGTTATTTCCTCTTATTGTGACGGCAAAGTTCACGCTTAAGTGTCGTCTGACTCTTTAAAACTCCACTGAGAAATAAAAGTAAGCGAAATATACTGTTTTATTTACTTAAAAAGCATGATGTTCTTAAAATTACACATCTTTTATGCTTCTCAAAAGTTTTACTTTGATTCTCGCGAGAACGTGAGGTCAAAATTTACTGACGCCGAAAAAATCTATCGGATCAATGTGCAAACCTTTGTGACGTCACTCGATTATTTTTGATTGAGAGTGTACTGAGGTGAACTTTAGAGGTAACATTGACTGTATGTCGTATACATCGTTATTGTTTTGATTGTCTTGCTGATTCTCGTGGGAGTGTGAAGTGATAAAAATTGCCATGATTACAGGGAACTAATGGGACGATAAAAACTATGCATTACTGGTCCGATTTACTGACGCCAAAAAAATCCGTTGAATGAATGTGCAACTGGTCCGAATTTTCTATTCACACACACCTTGCCGTTAGAGCTCGCTTCGCGCCGGCGCTGCGCGCCGGCGAGCTGCGCTCCCTATAATCAGTATCAAATAATCGATAGTTTTGAAGCTTCGTTTAAAGTGAAGCGAAGTTATAATCAAAATCGAAAATATCCCATATGGAGAAATAAGTCCGATTTTTTCTCATTAATATTCATTAAGCACACTACGTAAATCCTGACGTCACAATGCGTATAATTCAAAGTGCGCCAAAGTCGTAGTATTACTTTAGAAAGTTGTCGGAGGGAAATTTTCAAACAGAAGAGGATAATAAAAGTTAAACATCCAGGTGTTCTGTCTATGAAAACAAAAGCTAGTTAAAACACCCTTTGTTTGCCCCTAAAATGTCGCTTAAATCAAATATATATTATAGAAGTTTGCAGGTTTGTGCCCTTTTACCTATAAGCAACACCCCCCCCCCCTTATAAAAACAATTTTTTAAAACTAATTGGCACATTCATTTTAATTAGAAAGAAATAAAAATGTACATTAATGTAAAGTATGAAATATCAAATGCTAGGGAGCACCATGACAACTCGCTTATATCAATTTAAAAAATTTGAACTTCTGTGTCGAAATTGGCAATAATCAACTTAATTCACTATTTTACTATGTAAATCGTTCATTTCTCGCTTCAAATTTTCATATTCAAACGGCACAATAAAAAATAAAAAAATTTTTAATTGAATAGCGTCATTTTTTTTTCTACCGGTGTGTAGGTGAAAGTCATACCATGGCAAAAAGTTCCGAGTTATTTGAGAAATTTTAATTGTTCATTATACATTACTTTGAAATAGTTACAGCCTCAATTTCAAGATGGCGGCCGTATGCAAATTAGACAAATCGGACTTATTTCTCCATATGCCTTCTGTTCCCCATGGTAGTATTGTGCTGACTGACTTCCGGTTTCATGTACGCATCCCATTCGATTCTCTGCTGGTCACGTGGTCCCTAAAGAGTATATAAGCTGAGAAAATCGGTAGGATCGGAGAGTCTGTGTTTGATGGCCGTCGGCCGAAGCATCAACACGTTGAAGCCAGGAAAGATACAAAGGTTGGTAAGATTAACCTGTCTAATGTCTTACGTGCCTGTAATAGGTTTTCGAGACTATAGGTGTATATTTGAATAAAAAAATACACAGATTGGCTTGTTGACTGTGGTTAGTACACTACAGTCCCGGAACGGCGCGTGCGCTCCTGTCTCCGAGCAGCGCATACGCAATCGTCATCTTAAGTGCGTACGCCACAGAAAACCGGGGGATAATACTTGTTCATATTTTCAATTAAAATTTGTGATTGAGGAAATTGTTTGTTAAATTTACTCTTTGATTTGTTCAGGCAGAGCAGCCGAATCCCATATCGAACTCAGAACGTTACATAAAAGCCTATGACTAATTATAAACTAGTGGTTTGGAAACTCTCCCTGCTACGCGTAGACAACTGAATGAAGAAATTTTAATGCATTTAAAAACAGCTTGGCGCAGGTAAAATATCAATACAATTTAAGAATATTTTGCGTAATATTGGTAGATAATATAAGTAACAATGTGAATCATACTTGGAAAACAAACGCATTTACCCCAATTTTATGTAAATCGCTTTCAATTAGTAAAAAAGTGCTTTATTTTGATGATTTGGCAACATTTTTTAACAATATCTTATATTAACGAAATATCTATTTCATGCCCAAGCAGAATCCCAAAGTATATGATGTAACAAAAGATTTTTCTTAACAATATTTATGATTTAATGCCATTAATCACCTGCGCCGATGCAATTTAATCAGATAATATGCAATGTTAGGATACGTGCGTCACGTGACAACGAAGTACATATGACGTCACAAAAATGCATCAAATATAAAGTTTAGCATTGTTGTCAATATATGTTATTAAGATTTAAGAAATACTCCTGGTCAAGGTAATTTTTCATTGATTCCCAACAATATCGTTTTTAGCCGTATTTTAGCTCCGGGACACCTTAACATTGCTGCGTATCGCCACTGCGCATGAGTGCGGGAAAACCTAGTATTGAAAACACGATGTAATAACAGTTTGTTTACAAATTAGAATCACGTTTTTCAGGTCTTAAATTAGATAATTCTTATATCAGATAATACTTAAAGCATTATTATTCCCTTATTCATTAATGTAGAACGATATAAATTGCTTATTATCTATACTACTATATTAAAATAATAGACTCGAATTTTTGGGCTTTAATACCGAGAAATCGGAAGAGTACTGTCTTTTGTTTTATATATTTTAAACATCATTGGTACTTGAAGATTACCAATTTGTTTTTCTTTTTTCTTAATGAAACTTCACTAATTAATTATCAACGAAAATTCATTTAAAAAATCCGGATATCATCTGGATTTTTTGGATTTTACAATCTTGCGCATGCGCATTACATTGACGCTAAATCACGGCAAGCTCTTTAGTTTATGTTTCCACAATATCACATTTGCATGGATAAACTCAGGAACGATAATACAAATATATATAATAAAAATTTTCATTAAAAATTTACTATTTATTCTGTTTATCAAAGAAAATACGGGAGATAACTCTAACTCAGTGCATTTAATATGAAAAATACCGAGAGTTCCGAATGTCAACATGGTGTGTAAATTTGAAGCGAGTAAAAACGTTGGTGAAAAAGTGTTGAATTCTTTATTAATATGAATTAATGTTTTTAATGAAAGGTATTTACAATCTCAAAATGGTTTGTTATGAATAATTTGACTGTTATTTTCATAGCCTGGTTCCCGAGGCCTTCCGAAGTGCAAGGCCTCGGGAACCAGGCTATTATTTTCAATGCAGCTTCATGAATTTCTCCAAAATTGTTTCGGTGCGATCTGCAATTTTTTGCTACTTTACGGGTGCACGGGAGGCATTTTAACTGTGGTGAAGGCCTGTCCCGAGACACTAAGATTATCTAACTAAGCAGAGTGTAGTGAAATTAATAGCATTATTGTAGGCTTAATTAAAGCTTGGTTATGTAAATGTAAACAATACGATGTGTCGATGTATCTATTCCGATATCATATGCAATGTCAACCCGTGCACGCACGGGTCAAAGTCTAGTGTAATAAAGATGATACACAGTTTTAGCATCAACGATCGACACGGTAAAATGAGTGAATACCCCCTCTCACTGAGGGATGCATGTACTGAGAGTGTTTATTTATTCTTTATTCAAAAGTTCCTCTAAACGAAATTCCACTTGTGGTTTATAAGCAGAGACATAAATGTCTCTCCTTATAACTTATATATAGTGAAGACGTGGAACACATGGAGCACGTACGAACCTGACAAGCAAAACCCCTACAACTTCATGATAAAAACTTAAGTTTAATTCGGCTTTATTCCTATTCCATCAATCTACATGATCTCCGATGACAATCTTCCCTTTGTTCCTTTCCTTGTCAGTCTGTCTCTTTTTTCTTTCTTTGCAAAATCTGTCAAACTTAACGGTATTACATGTAGGTATACCTATCTTTTTCGTCGTCGCCATTGTTGTTGTGATAGACTGAGCGTGGTATTACGTGACCGATTTAAGGCGGAGTTTATTCAAATGCTGTATTTATTGTGGGCTTCACAATAATTATAAAAATTATTTATTAATTTCTATATCTTTTTAAACCGATTGATATAAACAGCGTAAATTATTGTGATCTATCTTTATATAACATATTATTGTGATCTATCTTTATATATAAATAAATTAATAAAATATTTCTTAGCAAGAAAAAATACGCCACATATACCTATAAGAATTATTAAAATTAAAAAAACAACAACAAATAGTATATCCATTTTTTTAATCAAAATAGTTTTCCTTTCTAGACATGTTAGATTAAAGAGTTGACGTTCCAATCCTTTCCTTAAAGCCTGTGTTATATAAACTCGAATTTAAGCTTTTATCATTTATATTTACACAAAACTTAAATAGATATTTATCTAATGTGAATAAAAAAATAGCATTTAAAAGATAAAGATTAAAGAGTTTAAATCCATTTAGCTTCCTCATTTCAAAGGGCTAGCTCTTTTTACATTGATATCAAATAAGAGTTACTATAGTAATAAACTCGTATAGTTTAAAAGTATTTTTTATTTTTTTTACTCTTCTATAGATATCTAGAAAAGAACGTTTTAAGGACCGACCCCTCAATTCCTTCTAGGGGTGTTTAAACCTTATAAATCTATAATTTGAATTCTTACTTGTTCAAAACATTTGACAAAGAATTTTTTACAAAATAAAATGTAGTTCGTTCTTTTTGAGATATACAAGATAAAAAAAATGTCCTTTGGTCCCTTGAAATCCTTGATTAACATAACATATAAAAAAATAATTTATACTGTATACTAGGTTAAGAACTGTAAGAAAAATAAACATGCTTCTGTAATACATAACAAAATATTTCTCGGTAAAAACGCTATAAATAAAAGAATTAGAGCCCTCTGGGTCCTAGATTTTTCTGGACGTCAAAGAAAAGCTTTTGACATTTTAAACACATTTTATTCCACAAGAGTTTGGATGTTTTACTGCTTTCTAGATATATAAGAAAAAGTTCCCGGGGTCGACTTTTTCATCCCCTTATAAGGGTCGTTCTACCAAATTCTAATGGTAACATATAATTATAAACATTTTTCAAGGCTTCGGCACTAACTGTACTAGACAAATATTAATGCTTTAATACATGTTCATATCTATAGAACACTCCCTCCTGGACACGCTGACCATTTGCAAATTTTGATCGTGTTTATATAAAAAAAAAGGGAGCAAAGATTTGAGAAGCAATATAGAAAAAAATTGCTCAGAATAATTATTTATATTAATTGTCGGCCTCTTAAATGCGGTTTTGTGGAATTTCTTCAAACACGGTCTTTGCAATTACTTTTCAATGTATCGCGTGAAAGCCTATTCCTTGTATAATTATACAATATTTAGTTTTATCCATTCATATTCTTTAAATACTTGTTTTATTCTTATCAGGGTTTTTTGCTGTTTGGTCAGCGATGATATTTTTTTTCAAGACAAAATGTGGATTTCTTGAATACTAGCAATGACCTGAAAGGCCACGATACAAAAACACATTTACATGAAACCATTTTGTTAGCCGACTTACCATTAAAGACAATTTACTTTTGGCCGACAGGCTTAATTGACGTTGTAGGTTTTTTAGTAATATTTTCACATAGTGATATAATGCTTTATTATCACTTGTGTGTGGAAAGATTTAACCTCTCCTTCCCCGTTCTCACCTCATACTGGTTTCTATACTGCTCTCTCTCTCTCTCTCTCTCTCTCTCTCTCTCTCTCTTCAACCCCTAAGTTCTGCCACTGTTATATATTTCATTATCAATAAGACAAAAACCTTTACCTTAACAGTCGAGTACACCCTCTATTAATGGATATGAGGTTTTCAAACAATACGAAGCTCTTAATAGTTTTACGGTCATGGGGTGTTGCCTGCGAAGCCTAACTATGGCTTAAGGTTCTCCGATCCTCAGCTTCAAAGTATTTTTTCATCATAAAAATGTTATTTTTCTTTCAAACTTTATAAATGAAATAAAATAAAATGAAACTTTTAGATGGTATCCATGCATTTTACTAAGTTAATGCAAATTTGCCTAAAATTGATATATGAAATAAATAAACAAGTTGACTTTGAAAAAAGTACCGGTGCAACGATGGCTCGAACTCTTTACCAACTTGTAATTGACTAGTAGTTCTCCGTGGATCCACTACGCTAAGCATGTAGTTGTTTGACTGATTGTAATACTAACATAGCAATAGAATACTAATTCAAATTGTCTGTATAAAAGTCAGATTTATGGTACGGATTATAAATCCAGATAATTTACATTTATCGAACATTGCTGATGATCGGAGATCGTTTACATTCCAGCCCTTTCAATTGTATTTAAACCATTTAATATTCTTTATATCATGACATAGATCAACGTTCGATAAAAAATATTTTAGTAATCATGAACAATTAAATTATAATATGACTACGTTCATTGACAAGTTTTTCTCTCCAAAAAATCTTCCAAAACAAATACATTACATTGCTCAATCACCAGTCGTTATTTTTTGCCTTGCAGCTGCAACAGAAGACTTACTCGTTGCTTTGCAACGTACTTTGCACTAGTTTTATTTGTCTTATTCTGTTCGTCTTTACAATACCATGATTAACAATTTTATAAGCTGATTTTGTTACTTGTAAAACAGTATATAGTGAATACTAAAACAAATTTTACTACAAATGACTAATTCCATTCGAATCATTATTTATTTGTTATTGTTTAGTCTTCCAAGTTTACAATACCATCATTAACACTTTTAAAAGCGCATTTGGTTACCTGTGATATAGTTAATCATATTAAAATGTCTTACTACAAATGATCAACTCCATTCCTTGTCCAGCTTTACAGTCAACAACTGCCCTTGATTCCGACCCTGTTGGTGTATGTGTCACTCCAACAATATCAAAAGTTAAGGAATCCACCGTGTCATTTAATTTTTTTGTAGAGTTTTCCAATTTTACGACTATATTAACCAAAGTCTGAAGAGAAGGACTCACTAAAAAATGATAACAGGTTCTTATATATCTTACAGGATAATTTTAAAAACATAGTCTATTTTTCCCTTTCTGTAGAATAAATCACATGAGAAAATATTATATCAAGCATTTATGAATTTAATTATTATGAATTTGAATAATACATTTTCAAACAAAATTGATATAATATAACGATTTTTCTTTCTCTTTATTTCATTTAGCCCTCGCTGGATTCTTTTGATACTTTTTTAATAGAATAGTAAAGTGCAACTCGATCATAACTGCAACAAATTGTAAGATATTCTTCAATCAAAAGTACCATTCAAATACTATTCAAAATCAAGTTATCTAATCGCATTCAAAGTATAAGAGAGGATGGATCTGAAATTGATTTGGACTGACTTAAAGTTCTTGTTTACGTACATCTCCCGTTGCCAACAAATTAACAATCAGATCTGCCTCAGGCTTTTAAATATGATAATTTTGACCAAAAACTATTACTTATTCTGTAGCAATATACCATCATCGCCTTATGTTTATATTTCCCAGCTTATTCGTTATGCAGGAGCATGCTCTACAAAAGCTTCGATTAGTATGCTCATCATGAAACTCAATTAAAATCATCTTTATCCAAAGTCCTTGTCAATGTTTCATTTAGACATGCTGACTGACGTTTTTTCATATTTCTTAGACCATTATTTAAACACCGGACTGACTACAATTTCTTCCGTTTTTCATGATCACGACAATGATCACACGGCGGGTGGGACCGGTCGGCAGGGGATTCTTACTCCTACTAGGCACCAGATTCCACCTCTATCTTATTTTAGTTGTGTGTTTGCTCTGCTTTGAATTTGTATTTCGCTATATGGATTTATGAGACAGTTTGATATTGTCATTTTTCATTGAAGAAAACCAAAATATTTTAGCTTTAAATTTGAGCATTATCCCGAGGGCATCGTTGAAGTAGGCAAATACAGCATTAAAATTGGACCATCCAGCCCTCTTAACAAAGTAAGTGATTTGATTAATATACATTGTTTAATAACATATCACTGCTGAAATTAAAGTGTATTACATACTTTCTCCATTTTCAATGAATGATTGTAAATCAAGATCCTCATCTGGCAGCTCAGCACTCAAAGTCACCTTAAGACTCGTCGCAGATCTGTTACTTCGGTCAGGAGTTTGGCAGTCTTCAATAAAAATAAACTACATACAGATGCACATATGTAAAAAAAACTACACACAGATGCACACATGTAAAATAAAATATAAATATAAGCTAATATATATAGTTATGAATTTTGAATATGTTTTTATCTTTTAAAATGTATGTGATAACGAAATATAAAATTGAATTACCTTAAATGTTACATTATGTTTTAACATAATTTGTTAAGGAATTAATTTCTTTGATTACTGTATATACATGTAGCATGCACTTTGCAATCATTTCATTTGAAACGAACCAATGTTTAACGATACAAAAATTTTGTTCAAAGAAATGCTCTGTTATGGGTTATAAAACTACTGGGTAGTTTTTTGTAGGCAATTAAAAAATTTAATAGCTCGTTGCTTTCCTTTTAAATAAAGATAATTATAAAAATAAACGCCACCACATATTATAATCATTCAATGATAAACGCGTTCCATACTCGTTTATCCAGTAAAAAATATTTACCTTGCACTGAGATCCTCATATCGCAATTTTCATCAGGGTGACACTCTAACGCATTAAGCTTTTCCCGAACAGCATTAATGGCAGTGGACGTTTCGTTGCATGGAATAGCTGAGTCGTACTGTATGGTTGTTGATGATGATAGATGTCTTGGCAAGGTTGTTTCTGTAAGACACAAGAACACTTAGTATTTTGTTTAATTATTTTACCGGACTTTTTCAATTTCTGTTTAAAAATAATAACTAGATAAATTTTCCTACTGCCACACGCAGGAGTCAGTCCATTCCAGGTATATCCTGTACTTGGTCCACATTTGTATTCTTTCAGTGGTAAATTAGTTTGAACGAATGCATATCCAGGTGTACATCCTACCTCACAAACCAGGTGATCGTTTCTCTCTGAGCAATTCAACACATTTCCAAAGGAACGGGCGAGAACTGGACATGCTGATTAAAAGAGAAATAAAACACTAAGTCACATATGCAGGTTTAACAGAAATGTTAATTACTTTATGATTAAATTGCATACAAATGATGAAAAAAAACTTGCATGGACAGTCTTGCACATTACAAGCCATGTTTTCAGATGATTTGGTAAAATCGCACTGTAAGCCATCGGAATCCGGAGGCGGGTTATTGCAAATACGAGACCTGAACTTTACTCCTCTACCACAAGTCACTGAACATTCCGAAAACTCACTCCAGTTGCTCCACCCTCCGTTAACTAAATAGTAAATGAATGATTTCTTACCTTATACGATAATATAATAATACTTCAACGCAGTTATCAAAATATTATTAAATATAAACTGATGTACAGTTTAACGATTATTGCATAGTGAATACAGTTTTACAAAGAAAAAAGAATTGTGAATACATCTTTCTCTTACGTATAACAATTTCACAGTTCTTTCCCTTGAATGATCCTAAACAGGAACAATTGTAATGTCCATTTTCATTATGGCACGACCCACCATTTTTGCACGGTAAAGTTGAGCAAAAATCAGGCGGAATTTCACAGTTAATACCCGAATAACCATTTCCACAGTGACATTTATAGTAAAATTCTCTATCAATACATACATGTCCATTGCAAGGATCGGGAACACACTGGTCAACACCTAAAATTTAAAACGGTATTTGAATGTTATGATGAAGAAATCAACGCCGCCTTTGTATTTGAGTGGACATCAACAAAATGGTATGAATTGTCCTAGACATAGCTACAAACCTTAAAGCGCACTATTACACTTAAAAGCGCGCGACTTTATTACCTTTCAAAAACGCATTATTTGCACAAAATAGCAATCGAACCGTTCGAGAAACTTAGATACTAGTAGAATCATGAGTGAAACGTTCCTTAACCGTATATACCGTATCGTACATAACGTATAAACACTACGAAAGTCATGTGGAAACAGATTAACTTAAGCAATTGAAAATTGAAAGGAATTGAGGTAAACACTCCGGCGGAATTTTCTCAACCAAGAATTTAGATTAATCATCATATTATCTAATAAGTAATTTTTTAATGGTTTTTTAAAGATGTGAATTCAAACCCAATGTTAAAAAAATAAAAACTCAAAAAATTAAGACCGTCTTCAACTTTATATCCTTTAATTTACTTTGTATGCGTTTATATATAGTAATTAAGCTTGATGAATAAATTTACTTGTTTATTCCCATGCCAATTTGCAGTCGGTGATGTAACTTTTGATTTTGAACACTGTTCTTTATCACCACATTTCATTTAAATAAATTTTGTGGATAAGATGGCAGTACAAGGTCTGGAGAGAAATACATGTACATGTAACAAATGGCCATTAAGTTATTTATTTTTTATTCAAAAAAAGATTTTAAAAAAATCCATCTTATTTTTCTTAATTATACGATGCGTATACAGTATATATGTATGTATTTTTAAGAAATGGTTCAAACCATATTTATTCGTTTGATTAAACAATTCCAAGATTCCCTATTTGAACACCCCCCCCCCTTTGCTTTTAACTTGTCGGATAATATAAAAAAAATCGACGGAATTTGTTTATTCTAAAGGACATAAAAAGTACACGGAATGTGTGATGAGAATAGAGTGAAAAATACTATGTGTTTTAATGATAAATCACCACAAAGTTAAAAGATATCAGAACTTGAAAAAAAATAAATTATCTGTGTCTATTTACCTATCATTTGAATGGCAATTTAATTAAAATGGTGGCCCCCCCCCAAAAAAAAACCCCACAAAACAAAAGCAAACAAGAGGTCCATGGGCCACATCGCTCACCTGAGGAACAATAGGTATCATGAAATCAGCTTAATGGAATCATAATACAAATTATCTGGACAATGTACAAAAATACACGTAGATCCTGTATAAATAAAATCCATTTTCCCCCTGGATATTCCTATGCTTATAATCATTAGTCCCTTTTCTAATCTATCACATGTTGAGTATTGCAGTTCTCGAAAAGATCCTTAACAATTGTTTATGTATGGGATATAAACCTACATCAAACTCTAAACATCTTGTGAGGCCGAAGAATTGTCCTGGGGCCAAAGTCTTAACAATTATAAAGAATCATCTGGCTGACTAGTTTCTGAGAAGAAGATTTTTAAAGCTTTACTCTACGTATTACTATGAAAAACTTTGACCTTCAATTGTGGCCCAACCCTACCGCGGGGGGTGTCATTATTTTCATAACTTTGAATCTACACTACCTGATGATACTTCCACACAAGTTTTATCTTTCCCGGCTGATTAGTCTTTGAGAAAAAGATTTTTAAAGATTTACTCTATATATTCCTATGTGTTATGTAAAACATTGTGGTCCCACCCTACCCCTGGGGGTCATGGTTTTCACAACTTTGAATCTACACTACCTGAGGATGCTTCCACACGAGTTTCATCTTTCCCGGCTTATTAGTCTTTGAGAAATAGATTTTTATAAATTTACCCTTTATATTCCTATGTAAAACTTCGACCCCCCTCCATTGTGGCCCCATCCTACCCCTGAGGGTCATGGTTTTCACAACTTTGGATTTACACTACCTGAAGATGCTTCCACACAAGTTTCAGCTTTCCTAGCTGATTAGTTTCTGAGAAGAAAATTTTTAAAGATTTACTCTAAATATGTATTTATTCCTATGTAAAACTTCGATCCCCCATTGTGGCCCCACCGTACCCCCGGTGGTCATGATTTAAACGGCTTTGAATCTACACTACCTGAGGATGTTCCACACAAGTTTCAGCTTTCCTGAAAAAGATTTATAAAGATTAACTCTATATATTCCTATGTAAAACTTCGACCCCCCATTGTGGCCCCACCCTACCCTTCCGGGGGTCAAGTTTTTCACAACTTTGAGTTTTCACTACCAGAGGATACTTTCACACATGTTTCAGGTTTCCTTGCTGATTAGTTTCTGAGAAGAAGATTTTTAAAGATTTACTCTATATATTCCTATGTAAAAGGTCGACCCCCATTGTGGCACCACTCTCCCCCTGGGGATCAAGATTTTCACAACTTTGAATCTACACTACCTGCGGATGCTTCCACATAGGTTTCAGCTTTCCTGGTCAGATGGTTCTTGAGAAGAAGATTTTAAAGGTTAACTCTATTAATATATTCCTTTGTAAAATTTCGACCCCTCCCCCATTGTAGCCCCACCCTACCGCTGGGGGTAATGATTTTCACAACTTTGAATCTACTCTACCTGAGAATGCTTCCACATAAGTTTCAGCTTTCCTGGCCTAATGGTTTTTGAGAAGAAGATTTTTGAAAAATTCTCAAAATTTTTCACAAATTTCTAATTATCTCACCTTGAAAAAAGGCATGGCCCTTAATTTTACAACTTTGAATACCCTTTGCCTAAGGATGATTTGTGCCAAGTATGGTTGAAATTGGCCCAATAGTTCTTGAGAAGATGTTGAAAGTGTGAAAAGTTTACGTACAAACAGACAGGCGGACGACAGACAAAATGTGATTTGAAAAGCTCACTTGAGCTTTCAGCTCAGGTGAGCTAAAAAACGAAATTGGAACTACTAATAATCGAAAGAATTCCCTTTGGAAAGGAAACGATCGCTTTAAAACTTTGTCAGAAAATTAAATAAAAATGCTAATACTTTTGATAGATTTTTGGAAACTAAATAAGTTGATTCTCTTTTAACTTTTTTATGATCGTTAATTTTTTGAAGTGATCTCTTGGGATAGCAATATTTACAACATAGATATTTTTTATGTTATTTGAAGAACAATGGAAACTAATTAAAATTACTCGATACCTTTATACAATTTTATACATCGACGCGCTTACACAAAGTATATAGCGTTTGATTAAAAAAATCCAAATTTTACTGTTGAAAGCATTTAAAGGGCATGATCACGATTTTTGTCAAAATTATTTTTTTCGATTTTAATAATTACAATGTTTCAGTAAGGCATTTTTAATAGGCAACCAAAATTTTAATGCCATTCGTTGAGTTATAAGCGAGTTAAAGAGCCTACAAAGCTTTTCTTTGCATTATGAATGTTGAAGTAAAAATTTCAGTTTCAGACTTAAAATGAATCTGTCACAGGTGCTTGAGGACAGGACCGATCCCCCCACCCCCAAGTATCTATACCCCCGGGAGTTTACTCATTTTTCCTTTAAATTATCTTTATATGACATATTTATAATCTTATGTATACAATCATTCCACAAAATTACTTAAAACAAACATTTGGAAAAAAAACATATCCCCAATGTATATAATACAACAAGGTTGCTAACTTCGTCTGCCAGCCGAGGGGTACTGCCGATGAATATTTGTTGAAATTTGCTATCAAACTACATCTATCGGTAAAAACGGTGACCTCATGTCGTAGCCCGATAATTCCCTTCACTAAATATCTGCATGTCATGCCCATGTAAATACATTTATTGGGTAAATTGGATCAATATTCACCGACAAGCTTCAAGTTTTGAACCGATCCATCTTCAACCAACGGAAGTGATGTTTTATCGCAAGAGAGATAACTCGTAACATTAATTTTATATTTTCCTTTTATGTCTTTTATTTTAATTTACTCAGTATGAGAGCCTTCTTTCAGATTTTTCAGTACCCGAGACGATAAAAAAAGTTTTCAGTTCCTCGCGGCATGTTTATAATCCATACTTCTAATAAATTTTTTTTTTCGACTTTTCCATGCAAATTCGTAAATCTCTTACCTTTTCATTGTTCCGTGTACATGCGGAACTTCTCTGTTTATAAGCAGAGTTATCTCTCTTGCTATAAAACATCACTTCCGTTGGTTGAAGATGGATCGGTGCAAAACTTGCAGCTTGTCAGTGAAAATTTATCCAATTTACCCAATAAATGTATTTACATGGGCATGACATGTAGATATTAAGTGAAGGGAATTATCGGGCTACGACATGAGGTCACCGTTTTTACCGATAGATGTAGTTTGATAGCACATTTCAACAAATATTCATCGGCAGTACCCCTCGACTGGCAGACGAAGTTAGCAACCTTGTTGTATTATATACATAGGGGATATGATTTTTTTTCAAAATGTTTGTTTTACGTAATTTTGTGGAATTATTGTATACATTAGATAATAAATATGTCATATAAAGATAATTTAAAGGAAAAAATGAGTAAAGTCCCGGGGGTATAGATACTTGGGGGTGGGGGGATGGAGGGGGGGTCGGTCCTGTCCTCAAGCACCTGTGGAATCTGTGAAACGTTAGAAACTGTTTCTTTATGCTTAAAATGAATAAGATAGAAAATCAGCTTGATTTTTACTGGTAAATTGAACCTATCTAAACAAAATCAGGGCACGAGCCTTGTTTACATGACAAAGAACTGTGAGCCCTGTATTTTGCTTACAATTCTCCGAATGACTCTCGAATTTCATTTAATCATTAAAATTGCATTCCTTAGGCATTGAAAATAATAAAAAGAGAACAATAGAATTCGTCATATATCGTGACCATGCCCCTTTAATGTAAATAATTTAACATATTATTTTTTTTTTTAAATTGCAACAAATTTGTTTAATATACCAAAACAAAATATGCAGAAACATAAATATCGTGAAAATAGCGTGTTAGAAAACGTATTGCATCCCATCGTAAGAAGAGCGTACCGTCTAGTGCAAGAAAAGCGCTTTTTGTTCCTAAAAACGTATTGTCAAAAACATGTACCTAACCGTTCAGTGCGAGAAAGGCGTTTTTGGAGGCGATAACATATTGCATCGTAACAAAGACGTACCGTACCGTGCTAGAAACGTTTTAAATCGTTAGTGCGATTTCAGGGATGTTCATGTACTAGTGATTTAAATTTTAGCCGGGCTCTTCTGAATGCATAGTCCTATCTGTAGGCAGGCAAGACGCCAATGTTCCTATAAATAGCACAACTTCAAAAGTAAACATACAGAACAACGTCAAATTGAAAGCATTCACTATACTACATAGTTTTAAAGAGAGCCATGGTTTGATAAATGTATTGTTTTTTAATTGTCAATAAATTTAACAAGGAGTGTTTTTCCTGTTTTCTTATTAATTTCGTGTTCTAACACAATATGTACTTATCGTATTTTAGACTCATACAATGCGCTTGAATTTCCTCTAACTACTTTACAAAGCATTGGTATTTTGCTGCAAATCGAAGCAATGGAGGTTGATTTTATAACGCTTTTTTCAAAATTAAATGCAATGTTATTGTGTTTTTACTAGACATACATATTTTTGTTAATATCCGCTTACAAAATTTAGTCGTTTTTAGCCATATGGGCTAATGGGGGGGGGGGGCGGGCAGAAGTATGCGTTTACATATAACAATTTTAGTTTTTACATGCTCCGAAAAAAGGTGGGGAAAAACAACTTGATAATTCGGTTTTTTAAGAGTTTAAGAAAAAATGTTTGCTGCGAGAAAAAGTGGGAAGGGCAAGTCTCGCTCCCCCTGTACCTGCAAAAATTGAGTATACACTCGAACAAGCGTCGCCAGAGCAGTTAAAACCAGTCGCGATCGTAAATTAATCTATCAATACAGTATATATGAAATCGTTTCAAAAAATCCATTAGTTTTGATTGCATTATAATTTTGAGAATTAAAAGATGAATATAATGATAAGAACAATGTGATGGGTCTATAGACTCAGACGGGATTTAGTATTGTTAAACAAGTATAATTATATGTGCATTTGTTAAAACAACAGCAATTGGCAATACTAGTATTAATAATTATGATCGAATGGTAATTATCACATTCTTGATTTTTATAAGATAATGTTTCATATATTTTACGTTTGTTTTGCATGATTGTTATTTGCCCCAGATAGTCCCAGTACAATAAGAACACGATAGCGAGTTTTTGTTTTTGTTTTGGGGTACCAGTATTCTAATGTCTCGAGAATTTACCATAAATATTTAAAAACCTTTGTATATGTCAACATATATGGGAAAATTCCGTTGCAAATTATATAATTTCAGCACAAATTTCTTAAAGTGACTTAAAATAAAATTGGTTAAGTGTTGCGCCCCCCCCCCTCCCCAAAATATATCTAACATTTTTTCAATTCTATGTCTAGAATGGTAAATTGGTGCTTTATAAATGTGATTGGTCAAACTTTGAAAGTCAAGTTACAAACGAAATACAGAGCTTAAAAGAATTTGTAATATAGAAAAGCTAAAGTCTCTTCTCCCGGAAAACTGAAATTTCTTAAATTTACATAGTAAAGTTACTCAATATACGGCACGAACCCCAACCACTATCACCACCCAACCCCTGGTAAAACCTAAATATACCTCTGACCCCGCCTTTCTCCCTGAAAAAAATCCTGGATCCGCGCAAAAAAACTTCCATGTAATTTAAGGGATTTCTCCAGGTTACAATTTCTCCAGGGTACGATTTTTCCTGATACCTTTATGCACGCCATCTTGCGTTTATTCAGTGCATGACTGTTGGTTTTGCATTGGTGATCGTTTGTTTTGCATCGGGGTCTGTTGATTTTGCAAAAGAGGCTGTCGGTTTTTTTTTAAGTTGGTCTGTTTCGAATTTTAGCATGCTTTTTAAAATAAGTTGTTTGCTTGCATAAACGTCTTTTTTTACCCTTTCCGCCGACAATACTGCCGCTTTGCCGACATTAAAAGCATCAGAGAGAGAGAGAGAGACAGAGAGAGAGAGACAGAGAGAAAGAGAGAAAAAGGAGAGAGAGAGAGAGAGAGAGAGAGAGAGAGAGAGAGATCCAGTCTTTACAACACTATATGCATAAAGACACATCAAAAGAGCCCGGCTTTCAGTACATCAGTACTTTGATTTTTTATAAATTAATAAGTTATATAGTAAATTTAGTGATTTCAGCTTTAAAACTTACTGTCACAAAAACTTGGTAAATGTACTCTTGATTGGTGGAACTGATCCATGTCAATATCACTCAATGAGAGAACCGTATCATTTCTTTTAGCTTTACATGAGAGGGCAAGATTTACAATCTCCCGTTCATCAGGAATGCTTGTTGTAATTTGATATCCAGTGATCAAAATATCACCTAAACCAAAATTTAAAATGTTAAAGAGTGTGTTGCTTACATCAAACAAACAACAAAAAGCAAAATGACACAAGTATCAAAATATCTGCCGAAAACTGTTTCTTTGTACATTTATATCTAATATAAGATGAGTTCCATGTAATTTCCTTCTATTTATTTTGGAAAAATTAATTTTTGTAAAAAAAGAAAAATATAAGTTGTACTTCTAAAATTGAATGTTATTAACAATTTTCTTTTTATACTTATACACGTTCATAACGAATCCGTTAAAACGTGTACGCTTCCTAAAACATTAAAATATGTGAAGCAATGGCCTCCTGTTGGCCGGTAATAAATGATGTTAATATTTTATAAGATTCTTTGATAAATGTCTCAAACTCATAGGGCTCATTTATTTGTATGCAAAATGTACCAAATGTATAACTTTTTGGTATGATAACGTATATTTATCTACTTTGAAGATTACTGTTTGAACAAAAGAATCGACTTAAAGTCAAAAGGTACATACATGTATATAATATAAATCATAACACAAATGTCTAACTGATCATGCAGAGCCATCTTTTGTCTTGTTTTTTGGAAGCACAACTATTTCAAATACGAAAGAGAATATTTCAACATTTCTTTACATTGGAAGTTAAACAAACCTGCTTTGGAGTCTTCTGATAGAAATGCATTCACCGTCACATTAGCATTAATCAGATTGTCAATGATTCGAATTGTCAGGGTTTCCTTGGCATATAGAGACCCGTTGATATACACACGTATGATATTTGCATCTGCATCTATAATTATTCCTAGGTGGTGCCATTTTCGTATATCGGCGTTGTTATTTATACTGATAATTGACCTGAAAGAATGGATAATATTATTTTGGCTGGGTTTTTTTGTGGATAAAAAATTTTAATAATAATACCTGTCATACAAAATGTGAGACATTTGTGAATTTACAACACTTGAACGCAAACATGTACTGTATCGTGAGCAATTTTAATTTTAATTTTAAATAATTGAGATAAAACCGATCTAGATATGTTGTAAAAGCAAATTTAAACAGTGGATACAAAATCTTACCCTGTAAAATTAAAGTTAATATTGGTTCCATAAGAAATTGACACGGAACTTAAATGCTCATTAAATACTGTAAAAGTAGCATTGGACATTTTTATCCATGTAAACAAAGCTATCTGTTTGCTTTCGTTCACAATAGGTTTTACAAACTCTAAACTGTCTCCTGTATTTGCAAATGTAATATCGAACTCTGAAATGTAAAAAAAATAAAAATTTTGAAAAAATATCATAGTTATATTATATTATAGTTCAAATACCATAGTTATTTTTAAAGTAGCTTTGATTCAGTGATTGAATGCTAACGAGAATAATGTACATTTACCGAATTTTACTGAGACTTATATAGATCTAGAATTAAAATACAATACGACCTAATACATTATAATCTACCTAATTAAAAAAGCGTAATTGAATTGATGTAATGTTAAAAGCATGTTTCATATAAAAAAATCCCTGAAGAAATATATTTAAAATTATATATGGTCATTGAAAAAATGGTTTTCCAAACTGAAGAATGAGTTTAAAAATATGAATGCACCTGAAGTTAGACTTTCTATCAAGTTGTCAACAGATTAAGAATTGACATGAGAGTCATTTAAGATGTTTTGTTTGATTGAACACGCGAAATTGATACTAATCATCAATAAATTCTAACTTTTTAAACTATTCTGCATGATGTCAAGGTGTTTATGTCTATGATTCTTTAAATATCGCTACTGAAGTAAAAACGCATTACATGGGCCTCTGCAGAACGTACCCTTTAAGTCTGAGGTCAGATTTTTTTCTCATGGTTTTATTTTCTGTAAATATCTCTATCTAACTCGTGTAGTAAAGTTACAGTCATAATAAACGCACAAACCTAATCAGTTAACATCGCAATTTTTTTAATCCGAATTTTCTTTTTTTTTCTCTTGGATATAATGTGTCATAGTAAATATATATTTTAGTACCCCCCTCGCGCGACTCAATATAAAACTGGATGTAATGTAGTTATATGTTTAAGAAAAACAATAAACACAATTTACGGTCTTTCACCCTCTTCTTTGTTCTTAAAGCGGATCCGGAGGACAACGATTTTCTAAATTGGCTTGTTATCTTTGTTTGACTGAGGTGGCTCATCAGGGTTAGTAAATTCAAACAAACAATATATTATGTATGCAAATATCAACTTTTTGCGTTAAATCAATAGGCTGATGTGAACCCGATTGTCTCGACGAAATGAAACAAGTTGATTATTACTCGTTAACTAAATAGAAATAAAATGTTGTAAATTTTAAATTGTTCAAATGTCATACATTTGTTAGAATCAACTTATTTACCAGTGCAAGAGTCAGACGAAAGGCTCATTGGCTTAGAGTATGTTCCAGGAGGACATTTTTCGCATGTTGTTGACATTTTGTTGTTTTGAAATCTTCCCTTTGGACAAATATTGCATGGTTTTAGCCCAGTGTCTGAAAATTCCCCTTCACTACATGTTTCTAAATTAAAACATTAAACAATTTGTAAGTTCATTTCAAATCGTACAATGCATTTTGTTTATTTTTATCCAAGAAATATAAAAGCAATAGAAATAAAACTTAAACCAACTGAAGTGTTAGTCCTATTTCATCATTCAGAAAATATTTTGAATTAAGTCTTATTCATTCCTCTAAAAAGCATATCAGTCATGCAGAACATGTAAAACTTTAATACCTATGCACTCCAACGCGGATTCGGCACCGTCAGTCAATGTGAACGTTCCATTCGGGCAAATGGTGCAAACAGTACCATCTTCTTTGTCTTTGTACGTCCCTTTAGGACAGTTAACACATTTGGGTTTGAGTGTTTTAGATTTGGTAAGGTATGTGCCTACTGGACATGGAACTATAAATAAAATGCATATGCATTTACATCATTGCTGATAGTCTTTCGGTGAGTGACGCTCAGATCAATTTATTAACAGTGAGATAGATAGTTTATATGCCATGTTAAAAGGATTCAATGTGCATATGTCACAATATATTTTAAACAACAAATTTATAATTTCTTTTAAAGTTGTATTTTCATTTTAAATGGTATGTTTGTAAATTGAATGTCATTTTTTTCATCAAAATTCGAAAGACATGCCACGTGTTGTTCTCTTAGTTCAAAAATAATATAAATACGAATGATTTAATTATCGTAAATCTTGAAAATTCGGCGTGACTTTGGCAAAGAAATTAAAAAATGAATCATCATGCTACAAGATGAATATTATCCTTCAATCAATTTGAAATTTATTTCGAAGCATTTAGAAACAATTGCCTTACCACATGTCAATGATCCCCATTTAATTGTCGTGCCATCGGGACAATTTGGTTCACTCACATTACTAGTAAAAGAGTCTAAATCCAACGACAATCCATCGACATCCAAGTCTCCATCTGCAGCAGAAACTTTGATAACGTCAACAATCCTTTTCTGAACTGCCTCCATTTCTAAAAATGTTTCAGTAGAAGGAGTAGAATGTTGCCAATCCGTTTTAACATGGAACGAAACGCGGATCTCAATTGTACTCCTTTTTTCAATCTCAATGTCTTCGTGAGCAACAGAACGCCTCCTTCGTCCAGTCGAGGGCCCAAACGTAACATCTACGTTATCAACGTTACATTCAGTTGTATTTGGACAGACACCGGTCCATCCATTCTGTTCTAACTGCTGCATGACGAATATGAAATTTTTCTTAATTTGAGTTAACGTGTCGTTGTTAGTCCCAAGGGTAGAATAATAAAAATATTCGCTTGGGAGACTGCTAAATTGTACATTCCGAGATTCTACAATAGACAGATAAAGATTGAAAAAGAAAACACGAGGAACATTTAATTTAGCTTAAGCGCTTTCATTTTAAAATCATTTTAACATCTTTTGAATATGTATATCTATATCTTTCACTATGAGCAGGTATATGTCAATTTGAGAGCTATTGCAATGGTTGTGCTTATTATATGTATATATCTATGCAATGTGTGTCGTTTCGATCATCTCAAATTGTCATTTAACTATATTCCACATGTATCTCAAAGGACCGTATCGTGCGCGACCAGCGCGCTAGGATCCGTTCGTCACCGAAAGCAATATTTTTGTTTTGCCTTAATGGCCGAGTGGTTAGCGTGGTGTCATCTCACTGCTAGGAGAGTGTCTTTACCGTTTGGGCGAGCGCAGCAAGTTTTACACATATCGTGCATCATAGTCAACTATGTAATATTTTGACAATTTAATATCGATTTACATCAAAGAATTTTTGAGAGAGAGAGAGAGCGAGAGAGAGAGAGAGAGAGAGAGAGAGAGAGAGAGACAGAGAGAGAGAGAAAGAGAGAGAGAGAAATAATGTCTATTTTTAACCGTTAACAAATCTTACAAAATACCTTGACCTGCTTCCCATTAAAATTGATCAGTCAGTAAAATGTATTTTGTGTCTAATTTGATCAAATGTGTTAACGATATACACTGTATTATTTTTCTTCTGTATCTTGTTGTCATCTGAGTTTTTTCCCTCAGGTTAACAAATGTTGGGGTCTTTTATTTGTTTATTTTTTCATGCTAATTACAAACGTAGTATACATGTCCCTGGACCAACTTTGTTGTGTAATTTCCCATTCGACAATTTGCAATATCTACATAGATTTTTTAACTGTTTATTTTTTCTCTTTATTATTTTTTAATATCTTCCTTACTTATACTTTCTGAATGCAAAATTAGCTTAAAATTAGATCACTATGACAGTAAGTATATATTTTGCCTGTACATATATAATCTCTCTATCTAAGCCAAACAAAAATAAAAAACTAGTCATTTGATGCAGGTATTGCTATTATACGGGAAAAAGCGACAACAGACATTACGATGTTTGATCCACCTCTAAATTTATCGCGGGAAATAAAGCGCGAGATCGCTGTGACGTCATAAATTAAAATCTATATTCATTGTTTATGTATCTCAATTCAAAACGAAAGAATGGAAGCATGTAAAAAATATCTTGGATCTCACCAAAGCTTGTGCAAGTACTCAAAACGTTTCTTCAAACCCCAAAGAACCGTAAATTACGAGTTAAATGTCTACCATGTTTGGCAAACCATTACGGATGAAACCATTAGTAAGCATTTAGGGATGTTCCCAAAAAATTTTCTTGATGAATCTGTAGGTTTTGCTCGTTCTTTTTCCCGCGCGCACTGGTTCTTAGAGCTCGCTTTGGAACTTCCTTTTTGCCTAGTATTAATTCCCACCGAACTAACATAGAAATATATGAGGCAGTCACGTTCTATGTTTAAACCAATGACATTTCAGTCCGAGGGAATATATATATATATATATATATATATATATATATATATATATATATATATATATATATATACAAAGCACAGAGAAATTCACCTTATTGGAGCTCCACCTCCGCCCCGGCCGGGGCTTGAACTCACGACCTCTCGAACCCATTCTCCTAGCAGTGAGCGGCCACCGCGCTAACCACTACGCCATCTAGGCAAGACAAAAATCTTGCTTTCGATGACGAAGGGAACCTAGCGCGCCGGTCGCTCACTACACGGTCGTTTGAGATACAGGTGGAATACAGTTAAACGGCAATTTGAGAGGATCGGGACGATACACATTGCATAGATATATACATATATAATAAGCACAAACATTGCAATAACTCTCAAATTGACATATACCTGCCCATAGTGAATGATATAGATATACATAAAGCACAGAGAAATTCACCTTATTGGAGCTCCACCTCCGCCCCGGCCGGGGCTTGAACTCACGACCTCTGGAACCCACCGACCGTGTAGTGAGCGACCGACGCGCTAGGTTCCCTTCGTCATCGAAAGCAAGATTTTTGTCTTGCCTAGATGGCGTAGTGGTTAGCGCGGTGGCCGCTCACTGCTAGGAGAATGGGTTCCAGCGGTCGTGAGTTCAAGCCCCGGCCGGGGCGGAGGTGGAGCTCCAATAAGGTGAATTTCTCTGTGCTTTATGTATATCTATATCATTCACTATGGGCAGGTATATGTCAATTTGAGAGTTATTGCAATGTTTGTGCTTATATATATATATATATATATATATATATATATATATATATATATATATATATATATATAACACGTATACGAATATTGCTTGTCTTTGATATTTTACCAAATTTAAATTGTTTCTCTAACCTGTACAATTTGGCACTATATCAGTAGGATAGTATTTCCCCGTGCTTGTAGAGCATACAAATTTTCCATCAAAATCTGTTTTATTACTGTTTTTGGTTCCGTATGGGATATCAAAACTGTCCCGGCATTGCATAGTACATATCTGTCCAAATAACCATTCGGCACAGCTTATTGCTCCATTTACCGGTGGTAACAATGGCTCACATGGATTTGCTGAATAAACATGATTATAAAATTTAGCTGATGAAATTATATATTACGAACTCTCATCTTTATTGTTACACTCTGAACACAACTCACTTTTGCAATACGGATTAAAAGTTCCAACATTCCAATATGTCATTTTCATTGAATCATTTTCTGTCTTTTCACACGTGATCGTATCATTTCCTATCAATGGAAATCCACCCATGCAACTGAGAGAACAATTTGATCCGTACCTGTAACCATTGGGACAATTTTGTCTCATGTAACGATCAGTCAAAACAGGAGGGGAGCACATTAGTTCTACAAGAATCAATGAAATGGAAGTAAACACAGCATTTTACTGTTTTAAAAATAGTTCTACAATAAACATAGCATGTTTTAATTTTAACACTAATGACCAAGATCAAAAAATACCAATGAAGATACTTACCTAAGATCCGAATATAAAAAACACAATTCGGAGAGATATTTCCATGTACATCAGTCGCAGAGTATACGATTTTGTGAATTCCTACTGGAAATAAAGAACTAGAGTATGACCCTTCAACTTGAGTAAGGGTAGCTACTTTGGAATTGTCAGTAGCCTGAGGAATTTCCCACGAAATGTTAACTGGTTGGCCATTCCTCTCAGCATATTTGAAAATGTCATCCGGACAGTTTTGTATTTCTGGTATCTCAGTGTCTAAATGATTTTATCCATCCATTAGCATACATGAAGTTGAAATATAAAATTGGATAACGAAACAAACATTCTTATTTTTCCTAATACGTTTTGCTATTTGGTTTCAGTGTGTCTTATTAATTGTATCTAAACTCGTTTTAAAAGCCTATATTATATTAATTGAAAAGAGAAAATGCGAAAAACTTTTTAAAAAAATAATAAAAACCACAGTTAAAAATTTTATAGCGTTACTATTATGATTGTATGGGGAATTATATTATTATAAAAGGAATATTTTTTAACGCCTGGCTCAAACAGTTTTATTTTCTAAAGCAGCATCGCAGATTACCTTTGCATCCAGGCAAAACATGTGACCATTGTTTATTTGAAAGACACTCGGTTGTTTTTTGTTCTTCCAAACTACTGTAGCCATCATCACAGCGAGTGTAGCAAGTTGTTTGGTATGAATAATCAGATGTTGTACATACAGCTATGCCGTTTGCAGGTTTTAAAGCAGAATCATATCTATGACATCTGATAGCTTGAAAAAATATCGTTTTTAAGAAGTCAGAGTAAGAATATTATTTCTGTCCAATCGGATAGAAAATATGAGTCTAACGTTGTTCTTACAGAAAATTTAATATGTATATCATTATTATATATATTTAGAGGATAACAGTGAACACTTTACCAGAAGTATTGTTGTACTTTTCTATATTCTGTGCAATTTAAAAATTTAGCTCATACCTTTGCAATCATTTGGTTGTTCGTCATGAATTCCAACTGAAGCGTTTAACTCGCAAGAAATATTCTGTTGATTGTTATACGTCGGGGGATCCATTTCGTATCCTTCAGTGCATTTTAATAGGCAGGACGCACCATATACAAATTCAACTTCATTGTCACATTTCAATTCACTATTTCGTGGTTTTGTAATTGGTTGGCAAGTTATTACTATTGAAATTAACAGTTGAAACATTTAATTTTCTTAAAATTGTATATTGAATAAAAAACAATGACGTACTGTGAAATCACCGTTACTCATGGTAGTCTACCCAAAAATTGATATTACCAAAAAAGTATCATGCACGATACTAATGTATTTGCAAGCCATTTCATAAAACTTCAGCTAGTTTATCCATCACAAAAAGTATCAAACGTAACAAAATCTGTTTACAAAATAACTACCTTTAACTGTAAAGTGAAACGCGCACGTGCCCTGCAATCCATTGTTGTCTTTTACACTGTACCGAACTTCATGCCATCCCCTTTCAAAATATGAACTAGAGTCCTTTCCAGAATCAAGCTTTATTTTATCTCTGCAAAACATTAACTCCGTCTAAGACATGTAACAACTTTTGTAGGAACCGGGTAAAGAAACTAAAAATTGCAGTAGAAAATCATTTATATTTTTTGGAGATGGAAAACAACAACTTTATTTGGTTTGTGTCCAATCTTTAATAAATTTAATCTTTTCTATATCTAACATCTACCATTCAAAAATCAGAGAATAATAGTATAATCTTTTCAATAATAAAAGTTGATTTTCTTATTTTTTCGAATGTGATCTGATAGACAACATTATTAAAGAAATTTATAACGTGCCTCGGTATAGACCCATCCTCTTTATCGGTGGCTGTTGGATCTGGCCAAGAGTGGTAAGCTCCAGTTTGTGATCTGTTTGCAAAAATCACCTCTCCACTACTTGGACAGACCAACCTAGGGGGGTTGTTTGAAGAGGGTTGTACGGTATTACCTCCACCTGTTTTTATTATTCAAATAAAAAAAATAGCCTCAAACTGTTTCATTGAACTGTTTTTATATCTTAAATAATTTATAGCGAGATGGAAGACTGTAAATGAATTGAGCGAATATTAAGACAAAAATTATAAATACAGTAACTTCTTATTCAGTTATTTTCTTTTTAAATAATAAGAAAACCCCACACTCCGACTTCATATACCTCTTGGCGAAAAAATATCACACAATATTTCTTTAAGAGCAACAATTCCATCGACAATAGCACGAAAAGGGATCCACAGGAATCGTTTAACGATGTGATGATCTTTCGATGTTCCTTCATTTACTCTCTCAAAAGGCTCTGAATGATAAAATAAATGCTGATATAATTATGCAGAACTTACATATTCGGTTCAATAACGATTGTATCTGCCCTGGGCCGACTTTATAAGGATTGTTTGTTGTTATATCAAAAAGTCTTAATGTTAAGACATCGTAATAAATATTTCTCATACTATTTATATATTGTTAAGTTCTATTTCATACATATTGAATGTTGCCAGGCTCTGGTTCTTTCAAGCAAATATAATGTATGGTGCTGGCTCAGCTTGGTAAATTCAATAATTAATAAGGATATGGTGTTCTTTACTGGTCACCCGTTGATTGTTTACAGGGTAAAAACTGTCTATTACCATCTTCTTAACGGTAGCTAAAACGTTATTTATAATAGTTTAAAGGATATTAGTTATTTAAGCCACGTTTAAGTTATCACACTTCAAGAAGAACTTAAATTCTCTTCAAGTCCCATTATAAATCTCCGTACGAAATTTGTTTTCGTTCCTGTTAACTTTTATGAGTGAAAAATATGTCAATGAAGATATATCGGATATTTTCCCTTTCATCACTATCAACTGTATTTCTGTCACAGTTATGGGTATTTTAATTAAAAATCATCACAAAGTGGTGGAAGCAATACTCCTCTAAGTTTTGGGACGGCAAAAGACGAATAGGGTTTTAATATAAATATTTTAGCTCGTAAAGAAAACATATCTCGTACTAACGAAATAATAATCTCGGTATTACAAACTATGATCTCGTTTTTAGCTCATACTTACGCGGGGAAAATCTCGTTAATTCGAGAAAAGACACTACTAAGTCAAAAAAGTACTGACATTCCCATTTTTTACTTATAAGCTTAGATATTTACTGACAATGTACTGACATTACTGATAAACTTAGAAAAGTACTGACCTTTTTACTGACGGTACTGAGGAACTTAGAAAACTACTGACAAACTTAGACAGTACTGATAAACTTAGAGAAGTACTGATACTTTTTACTGACGGTACTGAAAAACTTAGAGAAGTACTGACAAGTACTGATAAGTACTGAGCCCATTGTTCTTACTCTTATTAATGAAATTTAACCTGATCTTTTTTCTTTTATGTCGTTTTTCTCAATTAATTCATTAGGCTACCTAGATACAGTGTAAAGTTTATATAGACTAATATTAATTTTGAAGTATTAACTGGGTCTGTTATATTTAATTGTTTAATGTTAACAAAAAATTATGATTAGAAAAATTGTCATAATTAAAAAATAAGTGTAATATGAGGCTTTATTTGTTACACATAAAATTGTGTTGTACAAATAGGAAGGGGGTGGAATTGTAGTTGGATGTTTGCGATTGACTCGGAATGCCACGTTTTTTATGTTGAATGTTTAGACGTAAAACATTTTAATGTTTTAATTCAATATGTTTTGCCATATGCAGCTAATCACATGTAAAAAAAATCATTTGTATATAATTTGGTGCGGGATACAACGCAAGGCTAACCGATAGTTAGACCTACCGCGCTAAAAAAAAAAGATCAACTATTACAAGGTGCATGGTGACATGGTAAAGCCGTGTTAACTTTATACCAACATTGGTACAGGTTGTCGGACAGGAGAGAGAGAGAGAGAGAGAGAGAGAGAGAGAGAGAGAGAGAGAGAGAGAGAGAGAGAGTTTGCATTGATTTTGAATTAAATGTACTAATAGTTTACCCGGGAATTTATTTCCTAATAAGTTAACTTGCAATCCTAATTTCATTACCAATTCTTTATGATTCAGTGGTCCTGGTAAGAACATACACGACATACATGTAAATGTGTAAATGTAATACTAGTGTTTTCTATACATGTAGGAGTTTATATAGACACACACAGAGAGAGAGAGAGAGAGAGAGAGAGAGAGAGAGAGAGAGAGAGAGAGAGAGAGAGTTTGAATTGATTTTGAATTAAAAGTTACTAATAGTTTACCCGGAAATTGATTTCTCAATAAGTTAACATGCAATCCTAATTAATTTTCATAACTTACAATGTATAATTATTTAGATTAACTTAGAGCGGTCAATTTAATATTTTATTCATAAATGTTTTATTTTACACCAGATCAATTGATCAAAGAACCTGAAAACACATGTTTAACAACTGTTTGATTGAAGTTTAAGTTTTCAAAGGAGAGGATGTTTACATTTTTTTCACTCATTCAGTGGTTATATAATAGCTACTGTACACAGCCCTTCTTGACAATTTGCAGTGCACGGTAGCGAGATTGGGAACAATGAGGTGACAGGCACACGTATACTTGTATAAACACTCACACGTCCTAAGATCTGAATGCTCGGTACTGCTAAACAATAATGCAATATGTTGTTTTAACACCCCTTAATACTTTTCCCCAGTTTGTCAAGTAAAGAAAACAGAATTTGAAAATTTTGATTTATCAGTTCTAAGAATTTCAAACATGAAAAGGAAGAGTTTTAAATTCGGAACATCATTTGACACAGTGATATGAATTTAAACTTAATAATTGCTCTCTTATATTTTTCATATTTCGAATAAATTTTAAATAAATGTATGATATTTTCTCTAATCTTCAACCCGAAACATTGTTTTAAAATCATGCATGTGTGTATTTACGTTACCCGTTACCGGCATTTGTATACATGCATTAAATCATTTATGAACTGTGAAAAGTTAAAAGTGTCAAAGAACCGGACTAATCCCCTCTTCCCCCCTTCCGAAAAAACCCTCTCTCTCTCTCTCTCTCTCTCTCTCTCTCTCTCTCTCATGATTTATCAGGAAAAAAAACAATGGCTATCATCGATTGCGATTTACATGGTTTAGATATTAACTAATATACTTCCTGCTAAGTAGAATCAACAGACATTTCATTGAGACTATGTTATTCTATGCATCATTACACCAGGCAAAAATGTCAAAATATAGGTGATATTTTGATCGCTGTGTGATTATCTGCACGTGCTAATTATGTTGTGATATTATGCGCTTTCACTTAGACAGGTTACATGGGTCCTCCACTTACTTTTTATTTTACAAATTACAAAACACGGTCATTTGTTTAAATACATGTAATAATATATATAAGCAGTTTATCGGTATACAAGAATAACTTGATTTGTGTCAATGTTGAGTCAGATGTTTAGAAAAAATCTAGTCTCCTCAAGCTTCAATGTAGATGGATAGGGTTCATTTCTAGATTTATATTATTTAACGAAGACAAAATAACTGATAAACACGTTCGGCCTCTGTCCCAAGCGCTTCAAGCTTACCGCGATCATAAGTATACGGAAACACAGCGGGTTAATTTACTATGTAAAATGCGCAGACCCCAGAATCATTTTAAAAGAGTAGAAATGTTGTTTATGTTTTCCCAGGGAGGGGTGGGGGGTAGGGATGGGGGTCTGAGCCATAATTATTATTTAATATGCAAATTTAAGAAACTAGATTTTTCCATGGAGGGTGCAAGAGGGGGGGGGGGGGTCCAGATCCCCCGTAAATCCGTGCATGGGTAATACGGGCAGAATGAATGCTAATAACTAGGTGTTGTCATGGGTGATCAAGTTTATTGATGTTCAGCTCAAGAGTGTCAATTTTTTTACTGACTTTTCGTTCTAAATAATTATCAAAACTCAAGCTAACAACAAAAATATTCTAAAATCCGCCAGTTTCTTTTTTCTAAAAAAACAATGCTCAATTTCTCCTTCACTTATAAAATTACATATATAAAAATGACATTTTCATTCAAGGAAAATGTTATTAATAAGTTTAATAATCGTTTAATTCTTTATTATAATTAAAAATACATTATTTAATACAATCTCCCACCTTTTAAGCTCTAGCGGGAGTAAGAACAATTATATCAGTACTTATCAGAACTTGTCAGTACTTCTCTTAAGTTTTTCAGTACCATCAGTAAAAAGTGTCAGTACTTCTCTAAGTTTATCAGTACTTTCTAAGTTTGTCAGTACTTTTTCTAAGTTTCTCAGTACCGTCAGTAAAAAGGTCAGTACTTTTCTAAGTTTATCAGTAATGTCAGTACATTGTCAGTAAATGTCTAAGTTAATCAGTAAAAAATGGGAATGTCAGTACTTTTATGACTTAGTAGTGAGATCTACTAATAACCATATTATTATCACATTATTACCGATAAGAACTCGTAATTACGAGATCTTATTTTGTAATCCTATTTACCTTTAAGTCTTACCTTCAAGTTTAGTTTCTTCCAGGGTACTATCTTTGCTTAAATTAACGTTTCTGATACTTTTGACGTTTGTTCCATTCACTTTAATGGCAGGCAAATCCTTAACTGATAATTTTCCCAACTCATTCTTAAAAAAGAGATGTCAAACAAAGTTATAGTATGTTTAAAAATACTCAATAATTAAAAACAATAAGGAACGTTGTCTGTCCCTCTAGCCATCATTTCCCTATGAAGCACTCATACTCCATGCAAGAAAATCGCCGTATTGTAATAGTTATCCCACGAAAAGCTGGCAATGTAATTAGTAATTAATTACCTACTTAATTCTATCCTTTCTCTTTATAACCAGATTACTCCAACAAAAACCAATTATATAATAGAAATCAT
Source organism: Magallana ariakensis (assembly GCA_020458035.1). Lineage (NCBI taxonomy): Eukaryota > Metazoa > Mollusca > Bivalvia > Ostreida > Ostreidae > Magallana > Magallana ariakensis. The sequence continues at coordinate 38,214,039 of CM035816.1, forward strand.
GCTGTTTTTTATCCCAACCATGTTTTGGTAGAATATTCGTAGCAATTAATATTTCACTATATCTAAGCTTGCATATATTACTTATCAAGGGTAAGATACCTCCTCTCAAAAACGTCTTGCCTCATTTTTACTAATTCATGTGAGGAAGGAAAGATAGGCGATTACAGATTCCAAAATTGACTACCCCTGTCGTCATCCAAAGGCCATACATTTGAGATAAAACCTGTAAAAATGGAGAAAAAATTGTCCATGTAGTGTAATGGACAATGCACTCGCTCTTCAACACTGCGACCCGATTTCGATCCCCGTGATCAACAGCGATTGTACCGTAATGAGAAAGAATTTGGTGGTCGTTCGCTTAGACACGTGGGGTTTCTCTAGGCAGTGGCTTGCTACCTTATCAAAGAATCCCTTGCGATAATATTCGTGCCAACAAGAGATATTAATATAAGTTGAATAAATTGTGTGCCAGTCGTTGTACAATACAGTTCCAGGGTTTATTTTTTTTTTAATTTGTGGAATCTGACCTCTTCTATTGAATGTCTAGCAGGCGACTAAGTTTGTATACATTTAATTCAATGTTAATTTTCCAACATGTCGTAACTGATATGTCTTCTCATCAATAGCACAAATCAAATATTACAATGCCGATTGAAATTAATTGCCCATAACGAACGCATAAAAAAAGAATTGGCTATTTTTCTGCGCGTACCTAATATAATTAGCAATTTTTACGATTAATATAATAGTTTTACCTTTAGTAATAGTTTTTAAGAAAAACACTTAAAATTGGCAAAATGATAACGGACAAATTACCTGAGTTGTCGGATATTGGTATGATCTGAATTGTCTCTACGAAAGGTTATACTCAGGTTAAAGTTTTTTTTTTTTATAACAACTGTTTTTATTACCCCAGAACAGGTAGAAGTATTCTTATAGCCAAGGTTGGGGAGCCTTGGAATCTATAAGTTAACATTATATATACTGAAAAAATTTTGGAACAGGGTGTTTTTACATATAGCATCATTCATACACCCACTCATTCAGTTGCGTGTATATGCACATTACTCTACATCATAATCAAATACGAAAAATCAGCATTTTACAATAAACAAAAATAAGGTACTTTGTAATATCTAAGATCATGGGGGCAAAAGGCTTAAAATCAACAATCATTATTAAAGGACAGCCTCGCCCATCTTACATGAAATTTCTCTAATTCACAATTTTTCGTGTAAATAAATTTTTCACATTTGTAATAATAAAGTATTTCACGTTTGATTCCAGTAAAGGAGGGTAATTCTTTTCTACTCCTTTTTCTATATATATGTCTCTTTACAATACATATTATTATATTAAAAATGTTATAATATTTGTAGTATCTACCAAATATAACATCTATTTTATTCAATGGTATATCTAATTCAAATTCTTCCTTCATCCAAACTAGTAAATTATCCCAGATTTCACTCACATATTCACATTCCCAAAATAGGTGACAAATAGTTTCTGCATTACATCTACAAAATGTACATAACTCTGATTCAACTATTCCTATCTTACGTAAATAAGTATTAGTCGCAATAATTCGATGTACAATCCTGTATTGAAACCATCTTAATTGTACGTCATTAGTTATTTTGAAAAATAATAAATTTTGTCTTTTCCACCATATGTTATTTACATTCATGTCTAGTTCCTTTTCCCATTTCAATTCTGATTTTGGTTTTTTCCATTTCTCATCAATAAAAATGTCATAAAAGTCTCTTGAACCTTGTTTATTTTTCCTAATTATCCGTAAAAATTCTGGATAATATGGAATATTTTGAAGAATAGTTTCTGTATCATAGTTTAACCGTAACTTTTTAATACAATCTACAATTCCTAAGAAATGTGTAAACGGAGGTTTAATATCATATTGGTTACAGAATTGTTCGTATTTCATTATTGTACCATCATTGTTAAAAAAATGTAGTATTTGATGTACACCTTTTAAAAACCATTGCTTATAAAAGACATATTTGTTATTAATACATATAGACTCATTAAACCATATCGGGCTTAAAATTGCTAATTCACTGTCAGTACATTTTCTCAGCTCAAAAAATGACAAAAAAACATCTTTCCAAAATAGATTTTTACAAGTTTTTGACAGTTGATATAGTATTTGTCTTCCAAAAATTGTCATATTTAAAATATTTGGAAAAGTACTTATTATCAAGTCTTTCCAACTTGACTGACAAGCATCATTAAAAAATCTACGTATCCAAGTGATTTTCAAGCTTTTGCAAAAAGAATCAAGACATATCATTCTTAGCCCACCCTTTTCATAACTTTGAATAATGCTACTTTTGGCTACTCTTGATGTTTTTGAATTCCATATGTAATTATAAAAAATTGTTTCAATTTCCTTTATATGTTTTCTTGGAGGATTGGGAAGACTTATTAAGAGATGCGTAATTTTTGGAAGAATCAAACTTTTAATTACTGTGATACGTCCTGCTGTAGATAGCATTCTTCTAGACCATGCGCTTATTGATAGTTTCATTTCATTGATTTTTGGTTTAAAGTTTAACTCGTACATATATGTATTATCTAAGTTTACACAATAAGTAATGCCTAAAACTGTAAATGGTTCCTGAGACCAGTTAACTTTTTCAAAATCCTTGAAATATTCATTTGATTTGTTTGATAAGGGTCCTATTTTTACACACTTAGTTTTATCATAATTAGGTTTTAGTCCTGAGTATTTTGCATATTCATTAACCAAAGAAAGTGCTGACTTGATTGAATTTTTCGAACCTTTTAATAATAACACTGTGTCATCTGCGTATTGTAGTAATTTATATTCTTTGTTCATTACACTAATCCCTTCAATTAATATATTGTTTCTTATCATAAGGCCCATTATTTCCGCACAAAGTATAAAAATATATGGTGAGATAGGGTCCCCTTGTCTACATCCCCTGCCCATATTAAAAAATTCTGAAAATATACCATTTTGTATCACGCAAAGTTTTGCATTATTAAATAAAGTTCTTATTGCATTTTGGAAATTCTCACCAAAATTAAAAAATGTTAAAACTTTAAAAATAAATTTCCAAGAGACTGAGTCAAATGCCTTTTCAAAATCAAGTAAGAGAATTAGACCTGGGGTATTAGTTTCATTGCAGTATTGTATAATATCATAAAGTAGTCTGGAATTCTCCCCGATATATCTCCCTGCTAAAAAACCTTTTTGATTTTCGTGGATTATATCAACAAGAATGGGCTTCATACGGCAAGCCAGGACACTTGATAATAACTTATAGGTTACATTAAGAAGTGAAATTGGCCTCCAATTTTTAAGATATTCTCTGGGTTTTTGTCCTTTTGGTAGGATTGAAATGATTCCTTGTGTTTGTGAGTGAGAAAGGATACCAGACTCAAGACTACATTTAAAGGAATTAAATATGTAAGATCCAATATCAGACCAAAAAAATTTAAAAAATTCTGCTGTAAATCCATCTGTTCCTGGTGATTTATCATTTTTAAATAGTTTTAATGCCTCTAATATTTCCGTTTTAGTTATTTCTAATTCTAATTGATTTCTCATACTTTCTGTAACTTTTTTTACATCCTTTTCCATTATTACTTCTTGAAGATTTACCTCATCAAGTAAATGATCTTTATTCTCATACAATGACTTATAAAATTTTTTTACTTCATCTAAGATTTCATTTTGATTATTGATCTCTACTCCTTGGTCATTTATTAGTCTAGATATGTTTTTATTTATATAGTTTCTTTTTTCAAGTGCAGCAAAATATTTAGTAGGTTTTTCTCCTTCCTCTATCCATTTGCAATGACTTCTTATTAGTAGTCCATTAAGTTCATATTTTCTTATATCTTCCAACTCTGTTTGAAGTTCATTTAATAAATCTGAATAAAGTTGTGAAGGACACATGTCATACATTTCTTGTAGAGTTTTAATCTGAATGATAAAATCTTTTTTCTTATCTTTTCTTTCTTTAGCTTTAAGTGATGAATAATATATGGATAAGCTTCTGATTTTCATTAGCAATACATCTAAGAATAAATCTTTGCGGATATATAATTCCGCATCAGGCCCTGGCACGTATGGAGGCCTTGTATATTCAAAAACTGTGTCATTAATAATTTCTTTGATTTTCAATATATATTCTTTGTCTCTTAACAAAGAGTTATTAAATCTCCAGAATCCTCTACCTCGTTCGAAATCATTAATCTTAAATTCAATATTAATTATTGAGTGATCTGTTCTATAACCTGGAATAATCTTAACATTTCCTAAAATTGACATTAACTCTTCAGATATGAGAAAATAGTCTAATCGAGCTTGTTTTGTGGGATTTCGACGAGTCCAGGTAAATTTTTTTGAAGTTGGGTTATTTATTCTCCCGGGGTCTACCAGATTGAATTTATTTTTAAGATTTTGTATTTCTATCCTATTTTTGGGGTTGTTTTCTTTGACATAATTATGGCAATCTAGCTTAAAATCTTGAACTACATTCCAGTCTCCTCATAAAATAACAAATTCGTTACCAAATTCTTCTATAATATTTCCAACATTTGAGTAAAAATCTTGATCATCTCTATTTGGTCCATATAAATTAACCAAAGTTATATTATATTTATTATCTACTAACATATTGGTAATAATAAAGTTTCCATTGGATATAATCCATGCCTCCTCAAAAGCTGGGATGCTAACATGGACATACAATATGTACTGGTCCCTTTCAGTTGCATAGTCTATATTATATCATATATTTCAAAATCAGGTTAAAGTTGTTGTTTATTTCGTCCTTGACATTGTTATAAATATAAAGCAATGCAAAGAAAATGTTATCTAAAGATTATTGTTCCCGTTTATAAGTGTATCGTCATTTCTATCTGAAAGCTCTGTGAAATTCAACCAAACCGGAAGTGTTCGTGATAGCCAGCAAAGGTCAAGGTCTCCGTTCGCAGATCAATGCATTGTTTTAACTACTTGAAGGTTAAGAGTAAATTAGTCACCCCGAAGGCAAGGCATCTAAATGTGTTTATTTCATATAGCAAAAACATTATACTGGGTGAACACTTAGAACTTTAGTTAAGTATATGTATACGCTGTTCGTTTAATTTTATATTCTTACAAGGTAGCATTATAATTTGAAAGTCCCTGCAACAGAGAAAATGGTATTTAAAAAATATTACTGAATTCCATCATTATTTACACCCACCAGCGCAAGCATACGAACTTTAAAAGTTATATGCTTGTTCATATAAATACTTAACAGTTTATACGACAATATAAAGCAAATTAAGTTTGGTCTCAAATGATTTCCTAGAACAGATATTAAGCCCGACAAAGATTGCATGAACTTGCAGAAGGACAAAAAACGATTAGTTATTTTGCCAAACATTTTTATTTATAAATTCTAAAGACATTTTAGTTATAAACTTAGAATATATTTATGATTGTTAGTTTATATCTAGTATGTATTTCATCAACCAAATTTAAACATTTTCTATATAAAGTGATAAGTCTTTATGTGTAAAAACGTATTTATGAAAAAAAAATGACAATAACAAACCGTCAACCATCTCAAAAATTCATAAAACGAAATACAATTTCAAAGCAGAGCAACACGGACCTCCAAGATAGAGGTAGGATCAGGTGCCTAGGAGGAGTGAGCATCCTCTGCTGACCGGTCACACCCGCCGTGTGCTCTTTGTCGAAATCGGGAAAATAAAAACCGCAAAAGTCCGTAGACAATTAGGTAATTAATTATAGTCTAACAATAAGTATGAAAAACGTCAGTCAGCATGCGACTCAGAGGAAGATTGTATTTGCTGACAAGGTCGTCGTATCGACCATAGAACTTACGAAAAGATGACTTTAAACGAGACTGTTGATAGTCCTGTTTTATCAACTTGTTTGTCAGTAGCTTGCCTCGTCTTAGAAACTGTTCATACGAAGAGCATGCCCTTGCGTATCGAATTAACTGAGAGACAAAAACACCATATGCAGGTGATGAAGGTATATTGCTACATAAGTAAGGAAAGTTGACTATAAAAAAATTGAAGTCATCGCGTTTATCATAAAGTTTTGTTGTTAAGTTACCATCAATGTCCATTTCCAGTAAAGTATCCAAATATGAAACAGATGACTCTGACTCTGTAGTATCTTTAAATATTTATTTCAAGTTCACTGGGATATATCGAGTCGACGTAATTATGGAAATAACAATTGTTAATTGATAATACGTCGTCGATATACCTAAATGTTGAGTTGAAGGCCACAGCGAGTGATTTATTTTTTATTTTTTTCACGTACAAGTTTTTGAATAAATTCTGCTTCATAAGAATACAAAAATAGGTCTGCTAACAATGGGGCACAATTGGTACCCATGGGAATTCCAACAGATTGTTGGAAGTCTTGATTTCCAGAAACTACATAGATGTTGTATATCAGAAATTCAAGCATCTTTTTAATGTCAACTTCAGAGTAATTGTGTGTGCAATCAGAATGGTTTTAACAAAATAGTTTTTTAGATTTCAATTGACAAGGTAAGCATTTTTACGACTTCCATTTTTATTGAAGAAACAACTGTCGATTATATCAAAAAGTCTGGATTTTAATTTGTCGTGGGGAATGATTGTATAAAGCGTTGAAAAATCGTACGTGTTGATGCTATTGATTTTGGTAAGATTTTGTGACCTCAAAGTTTCTAATAATTTTTTAGAGTTTTTTAGTATCCACATCTGATTCACACCACTTCTGGAGTAGATTGTTATACAGTACTCTTGAAGCTTCTCCTTAACTTCTGTAAGAATTTTAGTAAGGAGTAAAGAGAGAGGTTTAGTAGAACATTTACTGGAACCTGCTTTATATCTCTGTTTGTAAGGACTTTTGTGAAGCTTTGGAATCCAGTACAAATAAGGTAAATCAAATTCATTTTGTTTATTGGGGATATTAAAGGTATTCATAACCGATTTATGATTTTGAAGTATTTCCTGTTTGGAAAGGCTGCTATGGGTGTAAGTAGGATTACCATGTGTAGAATCAAAACCTAGTTCTTTGAAAATGCAATTAAAATAATGTGTCTTACAAACAAAGACAATGTTGTTACTTGCCTTATCAGCAGGGACCAGTACATACTGATCATGCAATCTACCTAGTTCTTTTCTCACTTCTGCATTATTAAAAACAGAATGATATATGGTTTTCATTTGACCTCTCAGTCGTTTAATACGAGATTTTAATATACATCTGATGCTTTTAACCCACTCTGACAAGGTATCAAGGTCTTCTTTTTCAGATTTTGCCCATCGCTTGGCGTAATCTTCAACAGCATTCATGATATGTATAAAATAACGACGCCATGTGAAGGATCTAGGTTCCCTAAATTTTGGTCCTTTCATAATAAGTGATTTTAGGTCATCGTTATTAACAAAATTAACATCACCAGTAATGACGTGTCCGGCAGGACTATAGTTGTAGGGTGAAGAAGAACATGAACACGTTGGAGGATTATCTTTCAGATGTTCGATATCAAGGTCTTGTAGAGTTTGTTTGTAATTGAAGAGTTTGGAAGCAACGGTTGAAGTATAATTGTAGGAAATACAAGGAGTTGACTTTATCTTGAAATATGGCGGAATGCAGGACTGAACTTTTTTATGATTAAGAATATTGCTTATGTTAACGGCATCGATTCCCTTGTTGGCATACTGCAGTTTGAAAAAATGACGTGGTGCATGAGCAGTATTTTCTGTTTGTGTAGGTTTAAAAAGCCAATGATAAGCAATATCCATATTCATAGATCCGAGTCTGTATTCAGGTGTAGAAAAATCAAAAAGCGGCTTTTCCTTGACTTTTTCAAGAAGATTGTTTAAATTTTTTAAAGGGACAGAGTACAGTTTGGTGCGAATGTAATGGAGACCCAATTATTTATTAACATAAGGTAATAATGAATCAAAGGAAACATCGTGTATAATTGGTTTGTTATTAGACCGATGTCCATGACTACGCCGACGTCTCTTTGTGTTGTTAAAAAATCCCATTACATTAACTTGAGTACACTGTGGACTTGAAAGATTCCCCACACTTTCAAAATTAACGTTGCATCCATACGGGAAGGCTGTACCTAGTTTTCTTATCCAAAGTTCTTCTTGTTGTCTACGGAATGGTGTACTCAGCGATGGGCTATTGGTATGATGGTAAATTTTTCTAGAATTCTAACCTACATAGACAAAACGGAATGATCAGGGGAATTAAAATGTTTGTATAAAATTTGCTGACCGCCGTTATTGATTTGAAATCTATGACCTGATATTCGTTTGTTCAGTGAACCTTTGGTTTCACCAACATAGATGAGTCCACAAAGGGTACATTCAATTCCGTATACAACATTAGAGGTTTTACAGTTCAAATTTTCCCACGTTTTGATATTAAAACTTTTCCCAGTTAGATTTCTTGTAAAAGAGGTCTTTGTGATCAAAATGTCACAGGTTTTACAGTTTTTGGCAGAACATTTAGAAAAAGAACACATAGGATCAGAATCTGTAAATATATCTGTGAGAGAAACTTGGCATTGTTTTAATACATTGTAGGAGCCGTTGTTTTTTTACCAAAACTGGGAATCTGTTGACTATACATATGACATATCTTTAATATTCCTAAGGACAATCCGAGGGACACCAAGTGAACTCCTAGAGTCTGTGTCCCTTATAGACTCTGAGAAGTGACGCCTTATTATACTGGGCGACGCGTCTGCCAGTATGGTAGTGTTATGTGTCGTACTGCTCATGAAAGAGGTAGTACCGAACGACAAGTATCCTCGGGGACAGCCTGCCCACCAGCAGAGATACATGTTCGGTGGTTAAAATGAAAAAAATGACAATAACAAACCGTCAACCATCTCAAAAATCCATAAAACGAAATACAATTCAAAATGTATTTGCAACTTAGGAATGCAAAACAATTGTCTTTATTCCCCACTACATGTATCTTTTCATAAATATTTTATCAAGCCTGAACCTAAAAACATAAAAAAATAAAACCTATTATGTGGGTGAATCTGCTTCAAATATACTTCTCTTATTGATTGAAAGCCATTAGATTATTACGAAGAAAAGTTGTTATGGAATAACGGAACGAATTCATTTTTTTTTAAAATGAATTTAATGCAATAAGCGCTTTTAATTCAGATCTTAAAATGAGCACAAACATGTATGATAAGCTTAATATTTATAGAAAAAGCTCACCTCTGATGTCTCATGTGTCAATGAAAGGCAGACAAAGATAACAACCAACACATATGTTAATGCAGAAATCATGGCTCCTAAAAAACATTAAATGTAACACAATTGTAAGAAAGTAAACCTGCATGAGATAATTTCTGTTTATTAGTAAAATCATTTTAAAAATCTCAGATCTTAGCAAATATAATCTTGTTTAGACTTCGAATTATGTTTAAATTGTTAAAACATTACATTGAGGCAATTTTGTATCACAAAAAATTGAAGAAACTACGTACCTTGTGTGCAGTTGCTTGTAGTTTTCTTCACATACTTAGCTCTAGAACATTATAATTCATGTATTAATCAAACTGCCATAAAAAAATTTAGATGTACATGTATTCTTTGCTGCTCCAAGTTGACGAAAATTCTTGAATAAAAATTTAAAATTTATCTTCTATAATTACGACTGCAGCTTGAGTACTAATTTCCTATTTCCTTATAAAAGCTTCTCACTTTAAACATTAATCAATTGTCGACAAGAATTATAGAAGCACACAATAAACTTCCTTATATACATGTACCTTTCACATTGTATTTTAGATATTGTGAAACATTGCCATAAATGGTGACTAAAACATAACCGGAACGAAAAGAAACGAAAATGTTTACTGTATGGTAGGATTTTCGTGAGGGTAATCTAGCAATAAAAATGGAGAAATGCCACTATATAGTCAGCCTTCAGTAAGATAAAATCTACTAAATAGTCATTTTTTTCCGATGGGAAAACTGCTATACTGCCAATTTCCGGGAGAAAAGATGGCTAAGGTAAAATGGTCATATACAACACCGAAACCAGTTTACAAAGTTATCCAAAAAAAAATTAAGAATTAACGAGTTCCTATTGTTATTACATCAATTTGATATTTTATTCTGATTTATTGTTTGTATCGGCATACATTATTTTTTAAAGTATACCAATGAAGGGGCAGCAAGATTCTTGTCCCCCAAGAACAAGACAATTTCCCTCGACTTCGCCCCGAAAATAGGAATGCATTAGTGAAATTGGAATCTTTCTGACTCCCTAAATGGTATACGTTAAATGAATAGCATACGAGGGTTGTCCTAAAATTGCATAGATAAGTGGCGTTATTCAGTTAATAGGGTCCATCAGTAGATTGTCTGCCCCTTACGCCGCTAGATGCGGTGCTGTACTATGAGGTATGGCTTTCGCGTCGTATACAGTATCGCAACTGAAAAAAGAATTATCAATTTGCGGCGCTGTTACCACTGGAAGGAAAACGGACCTTATAAAAAGGTACGAAATTATAAATATTGGTAATAGCAATCATACAGTCATGTATTTAATTGAAGAAGTCGTAATATAAGCTGTTTAGGACTGATATTCAAAGTCAAATGGTTACCATGGTTAGTTAATTTACTTAGAATTTAATTCCTTGATTTGGAATCTTCATCCTTTGTTTCTTCGAAATTTTGTTTTCAATCCGTTTTATCTGCGTGGTTTTTTTTTTAAAATGGTAAAAGCTAATACTTACTTTAATGATTCTCTTTAAGGTTTTTTTCAACAGCTAAATATGTTAATCGCCAATGTATAGAAGGTGATATAGCAGAAAAATGAAGATCCAATCAATGTTCAATTTTGTCTTAAATACGCCAACGCGGGGTATGATCAGTTTAATATATTACATAAGTTTAAGTATGTTCGGAATTACCCAGCCGTGTCAGGAATTACCCTAGGTTTCGATTAGTTCTTTACGTTTCCGGTTAATTTTAAACCCCAAATATCTTTTTAAGTAGGCTAGCTGATCTATCGTTTACAAAATCTAAATTAAAGTACACTGGTAGCTGAATTTTAACGTTTCTTTTTTGTTTTATAGATGTGTGGTATTATAAGTGATTCCAAAAATTATCCTTTCAAAACCATACTATAAAACTCCTATGACTTTTATGTGAATTTTCATGCTCTTTTGTAGATAATACTTATTTAAAACATGGGGAAAATCGCACGCCAAACCATCTATACTTGAGGATAGAACTATTCATGTAAGAGCGTGTTGTCTAATGGATTGAACAAGAATTCGTGCTACTTGTTGGTATATGTTTTTATTCATTCTTTCTTTAAATTATTTCTTTCTTTCATGTCCCTCAGAGTGATGTTTTACCGTATTACAATACGAGCACTGGCATTAAATAGTAGAATAAATTAATTGTGCATGAATGTTTTAAAGGTTACAAAGGCAGTTCCACAACTTTTCTGTAGACTGTAGAAAATGGTTGATTGAATCGTTAGATTAATAAACATGCATATACATATATTGTTCGTGAAAAACATATTTGATTACTTAAAGACAGGGTGTTTTATAATCAGATTAGTAATTCTTAGTATTGCTGGATCTTTTCCAACTTTCTGATTAAACTATTACAAAATTGCTCTATATTTGTACATAGTACACTGTAATATTGAAATGTTTTAATTCAATTTCTCCTTTGACTTATGATTGCAGTGTGCTAGGACTTTTGTTGATTTATATCTACAAAGTATGTCCCACAGGTTTTCTACAGACTGTGCACAAAGCTTTCAAATAATAAAAATGTTTCTTGCAATGAAAAACAAGTTACCATTCATAGGCTATCAATTATTAAAATGGTATGTATGATACATTTTTGACAAACATAGTAAGATATTGTCACAATCAATATTGAATTTGTTTGTTCTATCCCGTTTTAAGCCTCGATGATGTACAGGTAGACATCTATGCATTACTCTGTAAGGAGCCCCATTATTCCGGTCATTTAAACCAGTATTGCTATATAAGGAGTGTAGAGTTCGTCTCGGGTAGCGCACGTTTTCCAGATACCAGGTGTGGCTCAGTTTGACAAGCCCATGAAGGAGTAGTTTTTAAATTCGTGGTAACTGAATCATGGGTTTTTCCCCCGGGGTTTCCCAGTGTAACTCTTTGTGGCGATAGTCTTGGAGGACTTCCCGAGGCCTAGCGTGTGGGCGAGTCGACATGACGTCTGAAGGACCGGATGTCCACAGACGTTGTAACATTGGGGGCAGAACAATGGTCGGGCAACAGTGTACATTACGAATGCGGACGCACTAACCCAGATAGCATGACTACGTTGGGCCAACGTTGGCCCTCAGTTGTTCATTACGTTGTACCAACGTTGGCAAATTACGTTGGGCCAACGTAATTTTGTTCATCGGCCCTACGTTCGCCCAACATGTTGGGCCTACGTAGGTCCAACATGTTGGGCCAACGTAGGGCCGATGAGCAAAACTACATTGGCCCAACGTAGCCGGTGTAACGACGAAAAGTGACCCCCGTAGAATGTTGACCCGGGGGTCAAATTTCTACGGAGAAAACTGACCCAGGGTCAGAATTCTATGACAAGTAGGGTCCTTTTTCCAGCGTAGAAAACTATTCGAGACCTGTAGATCTACGACCCCCCACACGTTGAAAACTGACCCCAATAGAATTTTGACCTCGCTTATAAACCAGATAGAAATTTAAGAAATTAGAGCCGAATACGTGTTGCATTCATGTTTGGCCGGGGAGGGGGGGGGGGCAGCAAAAGCATATGAAAGATAAGGAAGAACTATGGATGTGCCTCCCGTTTTATCCTGTTACGTATTTAACATAAGTTTCAACTTTGAACAGAGCGATATTTATATTTATCTTAAAGTACTCGTCAGCTTGCATTGTGGAACCCCTTCGCTAAGCCTTTTTAGGGTGTGTTCCCCCTGAAGGTACATGCATGATAATACGCTCGCTTGGGCTCCCTTTTTGTAAGACGGTAATGACGCGACAGCTCGCGTCTGCTCGCTTTGCTGAATAGGCCCCACATTATAGTAGATGATTTCATAGACAAACCTAAGTAATGACCTACGTACGTATTGCATATTTTTAGAAGAAAAAATTCAGAAGACAGGTGTGAAATTTTAACGAATACACCTGATGTTTTAGTATCTGTTCTGTTTAGTTATGGTGAATGTCAGAGAACCAAACAAAACACCGTCACACTGACAGACTTGCGCAAACGTTACACTCAATGTTTAATAACTTTAACTTCTAACTCTGCATCGCCGCCATTATAAATTCTGAATAAAGTTGTGTAAGTACAGGAACGTAGCGTCGACGTCGTTTTTGATAGTGGAAGGGGCAGACTTGACAAGCATAAAGAAAAAAAGGTGAAAACTTTTATCGCCAGTCTTCAAAATTCTAATGCGTGGGAAGAGGGTGGGAGCAATTTATGAAATTTTTTCTATAATTTTACCTGCTCTCTATCTACGTGTAAACAGAAAAATGTTGTGATAAAAAGTGTTGGGGGACAGCCCTACCCCCTCCCCCATCTTGATGCTACGTGCCTGATTATTGAGATTCCTAATTAAACGAGAGTAATTAATATTCGCGTTATTCGCGTAAAATCGCGAGAAGCAACCTTCGCGGATTTTAAAATCTCGCTATTATTTTTTGAGAGTTGAGAACTATATAAGAAATTAGCGCTAATTATTTTTTTATTATATTTAATATACAACGGCGGGATCGCGGAATTAAGTAATCGCGTAAAATAAGGAATATACAGTAGTAAACATATCAGAAAAAGTAGTCGTCAGTCATTTTACAATATACTAGTAAACTCGTACAGCTTTTAGCTTCTTTCGCACCGTCGTCGTAAGATCAATTGAGAATTCGCATTATATGTTATAATTTATTTCTTATTAGCTGTTTATGCTCAGTTAGGAAAGAGATTATCAGATCACTCCTCTATATAGTCAAGTTCACAATTATCATCCGTTTAGAGTCTTACAGGTTCTTATATAAGAATAGAAAATCTTTAACACGAAGGCATTTTATCTAGTTGTTGATGTTAGTAATATAGGGGTCAATCTTTTTAATCAGGAAGTGAATGAGGACCAATGTGCTGATGCTGAATGACAAAAACTCAGTTCAAATTGGTTATAATTAGGATCTTAACGTTTTTCTGATTTGTACCTAAAAATTCTTAAAAACTTTGCTTAACCTTTTTTTTATTTGCAGTAATATTTCACCAACAAGTGATGAAACGATTTATTGTAAGAAAAGTCCTATAATCTATAAGTATCAAGCAGGTATTATAATCCCCCACCACCGCTACCATCACTACCAACCCTGTATTTACCATAAATAAAAATATTGAACGTAACACAAGTAAACATAGAATGTGTAATGAAATAGATGTCAATATTCTATGGGGTCATTATTCTACAACCCACACGGAGAAAAATCACTCTAAGGCCATACTTTCTACGATGTAATCCAAGTATTCTACAACCAAGTGGGTCATTTTTCTACGTAGAAAAAATGACCCCGAATCAATATTCTACGGGGGTCACTTTTCGTCGTTACACCTGCGAACATTGGTCCAACGTAGTTAACAACTGAGGGCCAACGTTGACCCAACGTAAAGACAACGAGGAAAATTACATTGACCCAACGTCCTCTGCCAAAGTTGGTCCAACCTAGTAAACAGCTGAGGGCCAACGTAGTGTCGATGAGCAAACTTTCAATGGCTAAACGTAGCATGTCGGCTCTTATTCAATGTAATCCCAATTTAATTGCAACGCTCATGTCCAAATAATTCCTGTTTGCTGTTTGGCTATTAAGATGCAGGAGTACAAATATCTTACACAACGAAAAATTAAATATCATACAGGTTTTATTCTTTCTTAGTAAAAATTTACATAACAGTTAAACACTTTTTTAGAATTAAAAAAAACGTAAGCACATTTCTTTGTCTATGTATTTAAGACAAAGTTCCTTCGTAACAATCAAACTGTAGGATCTATAATCACTGTCTGGGTCACTGGCTTCAGTGGCTTGGGTTGCCTCCTTGCTTTTCTTTTCCTTTCACTTTCCCGATCTTTGTAAAACGGAACCCGTCCTTTGCAACGGTTGCAATCTCTGCATCTGTTGCAGAGGCACACAGTCTAGGTTTTTTTCTTACTGAGGCTGAAAATGTAAATTCTAGTTGTTATTTTTATTGTTCAATATGTATTATGTATCAACGTTATCAGTTATACTGTAAAGGAATGTATAATGTATAAATGATTATCAATACTTATATATATTTTATATATTTTTTTAACTGTTGGACAACTCAAACAATATATATAATATAAACAAACATTACACAAGCATTCGATTTCTTTAAAGAAACCGAATGAAGAACCATAATTCTTTAACCTTTTCACGCCAGGGGGCGCAGCGTCTGGTTTCCACTTATTTTTGAAATGAAATGCGCGCCTCTAAATAATATTTCTCTTTAATGGTTCCTTAGATTTAAAATACAACTGCATAAAATATTCTAAATTAATCATATGTTTTATGATGTAATAGTATTATGCATCTACCAATTTCCCTCTACTAGTATGAAAACCCTACCATGCCGCTGCACAAAATAGTTTTTTTTTCATCAAAATCAATTTAGTGATGGAAAAAAAATAAACACTGAGGTTTGTTATTGTCGCATTTCAGTCGAAAGCTTTTTTTTGAAAACTTAAAAGGTTAAATTGAAATGTTCAATCCATAAAGTTAAACTATACATGATAATTCGTTTTTATGAACACAATAAATTTAAACATCATAAGCACCTGAAAAAAGAATAGTATTAAGTACATAAGTTAATATAATAATTTATTATGTACTTTTTTTTTTTTTTTATAATTTATTGTTTTTGTTCCATACATACTTATGTTGAATAACATTAATAAATCCAGTTATTATAAATTTTATACACATGCATACTCACTCACATACAAGTATATATACATACATTTTTCAGTATTAGTGGTAAATGGTTACTTTGCTTCGAGAAAAAAACAAAAAAAAACAAAAAAAACAAAAAATAAAACAAAACAAAACAAAAAAAAACAAAAAAACAAAGTAACACAAACACAAACAATAAATAATAATAATAAGAACAGTAATAATAATAATATCATAAACTAATCCAAAATATTTCTCCATGAAAGCCACAATTTTTCAAAGATGCGCAGCTTTTGACTTTGGATAGCAATATATTTTTCTATATGATATTTTATTCTTAAATTATTGAGTAATCCCAAAAAATTTGGCATTTTATTTTGCATTAAGGATATAAAAATATATTGTTTAACATATAAAATTATGAAATTTATAACCCTGTTATTGTTTGACAATGGTAGCTCACCAAGAATAATATTCGAAACATTAAAACCAACTCTTTCAGAAGTGTTTCTATATATATGGAGACTTAAATCACTCCAGAGTGTTTGTACGTTATCACAAGAAAAGAAAACATGTATTATTGTTTCAACATTTTCCATACAAAAACCACAGCAATCAGAAGTTTTAATGTTAATTTTCTTAAGGTATTTTCCAACAGGAACAATTCTATGCAAAATTCGAAATTGTAACCACTGGGCAGAAGAATCAGTAGTTGTTTTATAACAAATTTTAAAAACATCTTGTACTGATATTGTGTCTACTCCATATGGTATAAGCTCTGCCTCCCACTTGCTGATTGAGGTTGGAGTAACCTCATTTTTATTTAAAAAATTATAAAAGACTTTTGAACATTTTTCAGAAGATATGAGAGGTTCAAAAAATAAAGGTACATATGGATTAGGAAGTCTTTTGACAGAAGACCTATCTATTAACAATGATTTCAAATATTTTGAAATAGCTGTAACAATGCTATTATATTGCATCAGACAACTGTCAGTTAGATTGTATGAGTTTTTAAGAACTTCAAAAACTAAAAAATTACAATCATCATCAAAAAAGTCTTGCACAACTTTTATTCCCTTTTCATAGCAGGATTGACTAAAAATTGGTTTGTTATCCACTTTCATATTAGAATTATACCACACTGGAATGTAATGAAATTTGTTTTTAAAATGCGGAGAGTAAGTAAAATATTTCATATAACAGGTCCAAGCAAACAATACATTTTTCCAAAAGGCGTTGTTTTCTTTTACCAAACAATCCAACACAAAACTATCTCCAAAATCATACAGTTTCTGTAAAATATCATCTCCATTGACAGCAAAAAATATATCCATCCATGGTTTATGTGAACAAGTTAACCTTTTAATCCATGTACATTTAAGTGATGTAATAAAATTTCTAACATCTACCATTTTCATACCCCCTGACAAGTAGTCTTGAGTTATAAGAGACCTTTTAACTTTGTCTGTTTTAGATTTCCATAGAAACTCAAAGATAGCTTTGCATATAAATGATACAATCTCCTTTTTGGGAGTAGGAAGCGATATAAATAAATGATTTAATTTTGGAATTAACAAACTCTTAATTACAGTGACACGACCAATTGGAGTAAGAATTCTTCTTTTCCATTGTTCCATAAGTGCAATGATTTTTGGAATCTGAATACCAAAATTATTATCAACAATTTCAGATAGTTCAACAGAAAATTGGAAACCTAATAAATTAAATGATCTAGATCCCCAGTCTAATTTATTAATTATAATATTAATTATAATATTAATACTAATTTATTATGTACTTACTTTTAGTAGCATATGTATCCCCAATCTTCTAATGTATAATTCGTAGAGTAGAAAAAAAATCCCACTATATACTATAGGTGTACACGCACAACGGTTGCAATATTTTCAAAATCTAACAATGAACCAATGTTGGGCCAACGTTTGACAGTTTAAAACTTTTTATATTAATAATATAGATTAACTATTTTTCAACCCAAATTATTGAGATCTATATACATACAATGTATCATGTTTTGTATTCCAAAGTAAGAGAAATAGATTTAACTCAACTAATTATACATACGCACTTTTAAATTAACATTTTCATGTGTTAAAACATACTTAAGACCAAATAAATTCCTTATATATAATTGCCATCAAAATTAACAGAGCAAATCACATATTTTACCCACATATACCTTAATTTTTTGGGGATGTGTTTATGTTATCTTTGTGTTTGTTTTAGATCTTTGTCATAATTCATGGCATTTTAAGATGTTGGCCCAATGTTGGTCCAACTACGCATTACCAACAAATGAGATCATATGTTTTACCTATGTTGGCCCAACGTTGGCTCAACATTGTTACACCAACCAACACTTAGTCGAAATTCATGGCATGTTAAGATGTTGGCCCAACGTTGGGCCAACTGCGCGTTACCAACAAATATAGATCATATGCTTTACTTTTGTTGGCCCAACGTTGGCTCAGCATTGATACACCAACAAACACTTATTCGAAATTCATGGCATGTTAAAGATGTTGGCCCAACGTTGGCTCAACTGCTCATCACCAACAATAAGAGATCACATGTTTTACTAGTCTTATGTTGGCCCAACAATGGACCGACGTTGTCATGCCAACCAAGGAATCAATGTGCTATTGATAGTCATGTTTTATCAACTTGTTTGTCAGTAGCTTGCCTCGTCTTAGAAACTGTTCATACGAAGAGCATGCCCCTGCGTATCGAATTAACTGAGAGACAAAAACACCATATGCAGGTGATGAAGGTACAGTACCGTCAACGCGGATCCCGTATTTAACCGCGCTCCCCCCGCGGTTATTTAATCCTTTCCGCGTTACACCATCGCGGTGAATACATCGCGGTCCTCGCTGCAGCCATGTTTAAACTGCGGCGGTGTGACCTACCGTTGAACAAGGTAATCAGAGATTTAATTTTACCTGTACGCCATTAGACAATAAGATGGCCACCTAACATTAAGAATCATTCCTTACTGACCAGGTCTGATGTATTGCTTCATTTCACATTAAATGATTACATATTAAATGCACGTTTTGAAAACTCCTTATGAGTTATTTTAGAGAAATTTAAATTAAAGAATCATCTGCACCCGTTACAATTTTCATGTAAATGTGGATAAAGCTATTATTTCTACATGTAGGATAAAATAAAAACTAAAAAAAAAAAAAATACCGATTGTTTAATGATTTTAAACAAATTTTCGACTCTAAATATTTTTAATCCATATCAATGACTGCCAAAGTAAACTGTATTTGACTTTTGTCCCAATTGTTTTACACAAAGGTGTGAAACCATTTCACAGACAGGAAATCACTCAACGCTTGAACGCACATAATACACAGGAATGAGACAGGTGGATAATCCGTGTAACGAGTGACCATCAGGAATTTAACTCTCTCTCTCTCTCTCTATCTCTCTCTCTCTCTCTCTCTCATAACGATCATAAAAAGAGAATATCTGGATCGACGACACTCATAAATCAAGAAACCCTTTCTGTAAGATAGAAAGGGGTGGTGTTTAGATGAAGTAGTTCGCAATTTAGAGGTTTTCTTTTGTCTTGAAGAGGTGTGAAAACCCCCAGGGCATGCCGTATTTTCTACCCTTAGTTTGCTTGGACTTAAACTTACTTAATATACACAAGAAAGGAAATGTGTTCTTAAATAGTTTGCATTTAAAAAATAAAGTAATTCGAGTTGTATGCATTTAATATTATGTACAGTTTCCCATGTTTTGTGATGCAAAATAATACCTCTTTCCATTTCTTGTAAAGAATAGTAACACTTTAGTATCGAGTTAAATACAGCAGTTATCTACCAAGCTTATAAGGTTAAAATAAGAGAACAACATTAGGCTAATTATTTTAATATTATCTACCTAACTCTGATGTCACCTGAAAAATATCCTGGCGATCTCAAATTGCCATAAACCGCTTCGCGAATATTCTAACATGATTAGCGGTTAGCGCGCTGTTTTCCAGACCGTGTATTATACATGTATCACTTTCACAGAAAACCTTGCCCATGAACAAGTAGATTAAAATTTTAAAATACATACAAAATACGAATATAATTAATATACTACATGTAAATGTGTACTTTCTGTTTTCTAAAATACAATTGCAAACAATTGCAAACTGGCTGAAAGTTTGTTGAAACTCGATCGGACGGACATATTTCAATAATTTTATTTACCCGGTATGCAGTTTGCATTGATAAAACAGAAGGGTTTCAGTACTTCCTCACAATATAATAAATTAAGGAAAAAAATAAAATAAAATACAACTGGCAAACATATACATTTTTGAATAGGCTACCTCAATTTTAATAGTTTGTAAAAATACACCGTAAAGTTACAAAAAGAAAAGTTTCAATACTTCCTCACAATTTAATAAATTAAGGAAAAAAATAAAATACAACTGGCAAACATATAAATTTTTGAATAGGTTAAAATTACGTCAATTTTAATAGTTTGTAAAAATACACCGTCAAGTTACAAAAAGAAAAGGTTCAATACTTCCTCACAATTTAATAAATTAAGGGAAAAAATAAAATACAAATGACAAACATATAAATTTTTGAATAGGCTACGTGAATTAAAATAATTCGTAAAAATACACTGTCAAGTTACTAAATGAAATAGCATCGATGAAAGATTTTAAACACACGTTATATAAATTTTTTAAAACAATTTGAAAATGTATCGTCTGTAGTTTTAAATACTTCCATTAATAATATGATATAATTATATAGTTACTTGTAGCTGTCAATTACTTTTTTTAGTCGAGGGAGATAACTCGCGTTTTAGTCCAATACTTTTCCTCACCTGTATTTGATCGTCAAGACCGCGGCGGTGTTGATTTGCTGAACGACCCTACCGCGGGGGTACGCGGTTTTACCTGAGACACCTGTCGTAAACCGCGTTGCAATTTGGACCGCGGGGGTGCGCGGAAAATACGGGATCCGCGTTGACGGTACTGTATATTGCTACATAAATAAGGAAAGTTGACTATAAAAAAATTGAAGTCATCGCGTTTATCATAAAGCTTTGTTGTTAGGTTACCATCAATGTCCATTTCCAGTAAAGTATCCAAATATGAAACAGATGACTCTGTGGTATCTTTAAATATTTATTTCAAGTTCACTGGGATATATCGAGTCGACGTAATTATGGAAAAAGAATTGTTAATTGATAATACGTCGTCGATATACTTAAATGTTGAGTTGAAGGCCACAGCGAGTGATTTATTTTTTATTTTTTTCACGTACAAGTTTTTGAATAAATTCTGCTTCATAAGAATACAAAAATAGGTCTGCTAACAATGGGGCACAATTGGTACCCATGGGAATTCCAACAGATTGTTGGAAGTCTTGATTTCCAGAAACTACATAGATGTTGTATATCAGAAATTCAAGCATCTTTTTAACGTCAACTTCAGAGTACTTGTGTGTGCAATCAGAATGGTTTTTAACAAAATAGTTTTTTAGATTTTCAATGACAAGGTAAGCATTTTTACGACTTCCATTTTTATTGAAGAAACAACTGTCGATGATATCAAAAAGTCTGGATTTTAATTTGTCGTGGGGAATGATTGTATAAAGCGTTGAAAAATCGTACGTGTTGATGCTATTGATTTTGGTAAGATTTTGTGACCTCAAAGTTTCTAATAATTTTTTAGAGTTTTTTAGTATCCACATCTGATTCACACCACTTCTGGAGTAGATTGTTATACAGTACTCTTGAAGCTTCTCCTTAACTTCTGTAAGAATTTTAGTAAGTCTAGATTTTAATTTGTCGTGGGGAATGGTTGTATAAAGCGTTGAAAAATCGTACGTTTTGATGCTATTGATTTTGGTAAGATTTTGTGACCTCAAAGTTTATAATAATTCTATGAGTTTTTTAGTATCCACATCTGATTCACACCACTTCTGGAGTATATTGTTGTGCAGTACTCTTGAAGCTTCTCCTTAACTTCTGTAAGAATTTTAGTAAGGTGTAAAGAGAGAGGTTTGGTAGAACATTTACAGGAACCTGCTATATATCTCTGTAAGGACTTCTTTGAAGCTTTGGAATCCAGTACAAATAAGGTAAATCAAATTCATTTTGTTTATTGGGGATATTAAAGGTATTCATAACCGATTTATGATTTTAAAGTATTTCCTGCTTGGAAAGGCTGCTATGTGTGTAAGTAGGATTACCATGTGTAGAATCGAAACCTAGTTCTTTGAAAATGCAATTAATATAATGTGCCTTACAAACAAAGACAATGTTGTTAACTGCCTTATCAGCAGGGACCAGTACATACTATACAGTCCAATAAATTCAAATGACGTATAATTGGGGCACAAGCAGGGTTTGCGTATTTATATTCAAATATTTAAAGCTGTATGGTCCGATTTTTCCGCTATTACATTATCAAATAGTTTTCCATACAAACCAATTATCTTAGTAGTATATAGCTTTCGCCTATTGACACCAGCAGAATCAAAGTTAGAAATATTCAAAGTAAATAAACAACTTTTTATGAACATACGAAAAAACAATCCAAACTGGGAATGTTTAGAAAACTAACCGTTTGGTTTCGTCCCCCTAATGATAAGGTTTATTTAGTCCGCATGTTATATATATTCAAAGATTGTAAACAAAGCAAAATTCAGAAATATTAGTGAACAAACTGTACAAAAGTCATAGTTTTAATTTTGATTTTTCGCCAAAACATTATGACTTTTACAGTATGATGCAATAAGTATTCGTACAAAATGGCGGCGTGTTTACATTCGTGCTGGAATTGGGTCCCTCTTCAAACTTCAGTTTTCATGTTTAAAAATATTTTTAATAGTTAAAACTTACCTAATACTTTGTAAGATGACCTTTCAGTCGAATTACACTTTGTAATCGCCGAGGAGTTGTCTGATATAGGCTTTTTACATATTCAGGCGTGATATTAGTCCAGGAACAGGTCTTCTTTGCTCTCTATTCTCCCAACTGTTCCCTGAAGTTTTCTTCTAATCAAAAGCCAAATATTTTCAATGATGTTGATGTTGGGGCTCTGTGCCGGCCAGCTCATTGTTCTTATGCCATTTATGTGTAAATAATCTTGGGTAGAACGCGCACGATGTACCGGGGCAATGTCGTCTTGAAAAACATAGTCTCCAGTCGAAAAATGACAGACTAAAATGGGCCACAAATTGTCGTCTAGTATCTGCTGATATTTATTTGCATTACTGTTACCGTCTACTGCAGAAATAGTGCCGAATCCATGCCATGTGAGACACCCCAGACCATCACTTCGTAACATAGCTATGTTTTCCGCGTCCCCACCGAATCGGGTCTCCAGCCCTCGCCTCTCTTTCTCCACACACATACTCGAGAATCTTGCCCAACCACAATCTTAGATTCGTCCGAGAAGATCACATTCTTCCAGTAGTTTTCTACTGTTAGTTTTTGTTTTTCGCAGCACCAAGACAAACGTTTCCGACGATTCACATCTTGTTCTACTTTTCTTCTTAGAAACTGATCTTCTGTACCCATTTTTATGTACAGTACCAATCAGACCCAACCTAACAGAAAGTAAACCCCAACTTAACCCTGGGTTTACTTTCTGGGTTTACTCCAGGTTTACTCCGGGTTTACTAGAGTGGACCCAGAGTAAACCCAAAGTAAACCCAGAGTGGACACGGAGAGTAAACCCCGATCAGAAGTATACCCCTGAAACAGACGCTACATGTATATTCGGAATGTACAAAGGGCAGGAATTACAGACAGTAGGATGGTAAGATAAAAGACGGGTCTGTTTCACACTTCAGTGCTTACTGTTGACCCCAAATTAAAGCAATTCCCGAGTAAACCCAAAGTAAACCCAAAGTAATCCCAAAGTAAACCCCGAGTGGACCCACATTTTCTAAAAGTAAACCCAGAGTAAACCCCCAAGTAAAACCCAAAAGTAAACCTGGGGTTTAATTGGGGTTTACTCTGGTGTTAGGTTGGGTCTGATCGGTACTGTAAATGAAACTTCAAAGTTCGTTTTGATATTGGTCTTTCCCTATTCTCATTAAATTTTGATGTAATGTCTTGTAAATTGTCTCTTCTGTTAACTTTTATTAACCGCTCTAACTTTCTATAGTCCCTTGCTGTAACCGCGGGGTTCCTTCCTCTTCGGGGGATGTTTTCTATTGAGCCCCGTAGTTCAATACGCATTTTTAAGCTCCCATCAGTAGATCTTGATATATGCAAAGTTTTTGACACATAATCGATGGTTTTACCTGCTTCAAATAATTTCTGAGCGATTTCTTTTACATCATTGCTGAATTATTTTCCTCTGCGACTCATTTTACTTTCGATGTCTGAGATTTGTTTACAAATGCAGACGAAAAAAAAATCATTTGACGTATAAAACGTCATTGATGACAGAATACTATAAATAACTACCGAAATTCCAATTCTAATTATAACCTAGTTTATTCCCCTTGCAAAGTAACGATGCGAAGCGTGATGTAAACACGCCGCCATTTTGTACGAATACTTATTGCATCATACTGTATTTATAGTGATGTCAAGGTCGTAATAGATGCCTCGACGTCAGGAGCGAATTTTAATATGAAGCGAAATAACGCGGTACCCTTTTGTGTCGTTTGTTGTAAAACAAATTCTGTACATCATTTTTTTCATTAAAATATGACTGAATTGACTGGGAAAACCACTGCAATGTCTTTTTATTATACACATACTTTGAATAACCATCGTTTTAAAGCGGTCATAAAATTTTATATAAAATCGGACCAAGCAGCTTTCATCATATGATTGCTGAAATTACATAAATATAAGTAATAAGGATTCATTCTTTGAATATTATGGGGTGATAATTTCGGTCGGGGCGTGATCAAATCTATCAAAAAGGCCTTCAAATTACATAAATTTTATATAAAATCGGACCAAGCAGCTTTCATCATATGATTGCTGAAATTACATAAATATAAGTAATAAGGATTCATTCTTTGAATATTATGGGGTGATAATTTCGGTCGGGGCGTGATCAAATCTATCAAAAAGGCCTTCAAATTACATAAATTTTATATAAAATCGGACCAAGCAGCTTTCATCATATGATTGCTGAAATTACATAAATATAAGTAATAAGGATTCATTCTTTGAATATTATGGGGTGATAATTTCGGTCGGGGCGTGATCAAATCTATCAAAAAGGCCTTCGGGCTATATTGGATTTGATCAAAGAATGATTCCTTAAATATATTATTGAAGAAAGATAACTCGGGTAGCAATAATAACTTTATTCTCGCCAGCAAGATTTGTCATGTTGTATAGTTTACTGTCTTTAAACTATAGGGTCTTTAAAAAAGTTCAACCGGGTTGAGCGTTATTACTTAAAACGCAAAATTGAAAAAAATCTTGATCTTCTCATAAAAACGCTGTAATTAAAGGGTACTTTTTCTCCAGGTTACGATTTTCCTAGTGTATGATTTCTCCTGATACCTCTTTGCACGCCACCTAGCGTTTATTCAGTGCATGACTGTTGTTTTGCATCGGTGATCGTATGTTTTGCATCGGTGTCTGTTGATTTTGAAAGAGAGGCTGTTGGTTTTGTTTTAAGCTGGTTCGTATTTTAGCATGTTTTTAAAAATAAGTTGTTCGTTTTGCATTAACGTCTTGTTTACCCTTTAAAGTCGCCCATACTCTCTCCTCCCTTTAATTTTGAAATTTGCCGGGGTGTTTTGCTGTAAACGTGTATAAAAAAATTCTACATTCTAACATCTACATAAAGTTTTGGGTTAGATTTTTTAAAACATTAATGAGATTATCTTTTTTTTCAAAATATTAAATTAGGATTTACTCGTCGCCCTACTACGTGTATTAGTATACTATTAGTATAGTATACACTCATTGCACTTGACAATTACAACTTGACTTAATTATCCAAATACACTAATGCCGTTTAAGTAATACATAACATTCACATGGCAAATATCAAATTCAAATTTCAGTATTTAAATATTTTCGACTTGATTAAGAGAATCAAATTAAGCAAACAATTTGAATTGCTCACTTTATAGTCAGTGAAACTAACATGCACGTTTATGATAGATTGTTATTCTAGTTCACAAATACTGAAAAGAAATAGGAACTGTTCAATCATAAATCAGATTTTATTTAAGTATTTATTAACATATATTAAAAAGAAAACAGTTAAGAATGTTCTTGTGTTATGAAAATGCCGCAAGGTCTTGAAGGTCATGATTTCTAATGTCTTTTATTTTTTCAAATTAAAAAATATGAAAAATGCGTAAATGCGTGATTAATTTTTTGATAAAGGAATAACAGAAATAAACAAATATCAGATAATTCTGATATCTTTTAGAATTTCAGGCTTTTGAAAACAAATTGTTTTATGTTGATGTTGATTGCGAGGTCGATATGCGCGAATTAATTTAATTTTAAAAGGACCGGAGAACATAATTACACGTGATTTGTTGAACTTCTGAAAGGGGTATGGATTTCTCGGAACCTCTGGATACTTTTCAACTTCCCGGATGTCATAAAGGGCTTATGTATTTATAAAATTCCTTCAAGTTCGCAAACCCGGAAGAAAAAAAATATAAGTTAAAGTGAAACTACTGTCAACATATGGACATTTAAATAGTGTATATCATTTCAATCGCTTTAATCAGCAGCTAAAATCGCTGGGTCATGAATTTGTCGGCGAAAAATTTGTTCTAGGATCACTCTGTGATTTTTATGTGCTTAAACATATTTAATTTTGCAAATTAATCATAAAAGAATTGGGTACAATTTCATTAAACTCCTAACGTTTTCTTCTATGCAATCATTATCAACACAAGATAATGTAAACAGAATGATATCAAAAGTCAGACATAATAGTATTTAAATTACATGAATATCAGAAGATATACAAGACATGTGGTGATAACGAATAGTGTTAAGATTTCCAAAGGAGAATTACAAAACAGGAGCAGAGCGAACACAGACCTATTAAAAAAAAATAGAGGTATGATCAGGTGCCATGGAGGAGTGAGCATCCTCTACTGACCGGTCACACCCCGCCGTGCGCTCTTTGTCGTAATAAAAAAACCCGGAAAAGTCCGTAGACAATTAGGTGATTAATTATGTTCAAACAATTAGTATGAAAAACGGCAGTCAGCATGCGACCCAGTGGAAGATTGTATTTGCTGACAAGGTCATTGTATCGACCATAGAACTTACGACAACATGACTTCAAACGAGACTGTTGATAGTCCTATTTTATCAACTCAGCTTGCCTCGCCTTAGAAACTGTTCATACGCAGAGATATATATATATATATATATATATATATATATATATATATATATATATATATATACACTCGGTTGGCTTAGTCGATTAATCGGAGCCTTTAGTCGAGCGATAGTCGATAACTCGTTGATTTATTTGAAACTGTTTGTCGTTTTCAAATTAAATAATTCTACTGTCACATGCATCATATCTTTATAGTAGATGTCTTTGATTTTAAATAAATTAGTATTTTTATTTAAATATCCGGTAGCTAATGGCTTAGTTTTTCCTTTTCCTTGTGACGCTTATACATAATTGAGCTCTATTTCATCTTAGGCAAATCAAATGTGACCTGTTTCATGTTAAGTCATTGTCCAGTACCATGCCAAATCAACAATTAAAGTTAATGATTATTAAAAAAAACCGCCTTGAGATGATATGATTAAATTTTTGATTAATACAAACATCTAATCCAATGAATAACTGATTAGAAGAACCACAAATTGATCTCTTCAAGTACATGTTTGCAGAAGTACTTCTATTCAAAACAATAATTTAATCAAAAGAGACCAATTTTTAGTCGCTTAAAAATATACCAAGGACAGACTTACGATGGAACAGAATGTAACATGATAAAAAATGCCGAGAAAGGAAATCTCTTATTTTTACTTGAAGCCCAAAAACTTCCGCGTTAAGAAAAAAAATTGTTTTAAATTTTTTTCTTCACTTTATAATGAGTAATCGACTAAGAAAAATCCTCGAGTACTCGTTGACATCTCACAAATATATATATACATACATATATATATATATATATATATATATATATATATATATATATATATATAAATGCCTTGAATTGAATCAATCATTGGACCATTCTATATGGGAAATTATTTATTAACCGCAGACGCACGCGTGTTCAAAAATCTTATTGAGGAAATATAAAAGCAAAGAAATAGCCGACGCGCTAACAAGTATCTATACTTATAAATTTAGACATTTTGCCAATAAACTACGAAATGTCTGCACCAGAGTACCTTTAGTTTTTCATCAGATGTAAGTTGATGTCCTTAAGGTATAATTAAATTTTAACTGATAAGTAATTATTGAGAAATAATTTTTAAAACCTACTTTCATTTTCGATAAACCGGCTCGAAATAGCAAAAATGAGAGTAAGGTGGTGGACACGCTTTGGCGGATCCAAGTCAAAATATATGATTGCAATTATATAATTTTGAATGATTACATAAAGAGTGAGTATATTTACTGGGAACTTATGTAGGGTATACATAGAAATTAAGATACGACAAATGTTGAATAAATAAAATGAGTCAATTCGTATCTTGAATGCGCGATTTTAGTTTTGATGGATAGAACTTTCCAGAACGTGGTAACCAAGAACGCGGGTTGACTAATCAACGTCATGGCGGAAAGTGTAGGGCGAGTTAATCATCGGGGAGTTATCTTGGATCTGACAACTTTAGTTTAAGATATGCAAAAAATATGTTTATTTTTATCTAGCGTTTTTAAGTTACCACTGCAGATTGGTAGTAAACCACATACATTAATTTGTGAAACAAACAAATGGTATTAACAACTCTACGTCTGTATGAATAGATTATGTATGCATAAAACAGGGAAGTTGAATTGGGTGGAGGTGGGGTTACAGTCTTTTATCTGAAATTTTTTTGGGACAGTGATAATAGTTATAGTGAAATTTGGCTTACAGACCTAAAGAATAAAATTTAGAAAAGAGAAGCGAGGCACTGTAAAGCCACTCCCTGGTTTGCTTTATATTTTGCGTGTACGATATTTGGCGGAAAATAGCTTTTGAACAATTTGGCATGGATTTGAATTAGCTTATTCCTGAATGTGACCTTTCTTATACATATATGCATTGCATTTAGCGATTTACTTGATTAAGCGGAAGCCGCATTCCGCCAAAAACGCTAAATAGAATACACAGCCAAATGTAATACGTTTACAGTATTTAACTCGGCTTATCCGTATTGGATAAGAAAAAAAAGCTGATCTGATTTCATTTTAAATCCAGTGGCTTGTCATTCTGTAAAATTATAAATCATAGTGATCCAGAAATGGAATTGTATGACGGTAACATATAATATTGGTACATCTGTTCAATGCAAGAATTTGGCGGGTTTTGAACTGAGAATATTCTAACACTTTAGAAAATTTTCTCATGCACCAAAAAAATGTTTTAGACATATGTACGTTTTTTCCTTACGAATTTCTTCAAATCGAATTGGAGACGTTCGTCCTTCAAGTTATTGTTATGTACATGTGTACCTCATTATTTAGCCGCGTGTTCACTGAAGGGTTTTCTTTTTCCTTAGAATTATTTTTCATTCATTTTATAAAATAGGATTTCTTAATATCAACGGGTTTCTTAATTCAGCTTCCCTGATTTTTATCTAGAATAAGAATAAAAATATTGAAAGTTACATGTATCAATTAAAAATAATTATTTATTTTAAACGTAGCAAGGAAAAATATGTGAATAAATATGAACAAGTTTATTAGGCCTGGCATTACACCTCAATGTTCTAATGATCAGTGACTTTCATTGTTGTTGTGGAGAATTCGAAATTATAAAAAAAAAACAACAGTTGAATTTCAGATTAACTTATTAATTAAAAATAAACAGCAAGTTAAAAAGTTCACCGGGTAAAGCCCGATTTAAACAAATTTGCAAATGCATGTATTGTTATTAAAAAAAACTGCAACCTTAAATAAGGAAATTTAAATGAGTAGCACTTGTAGTTGTAATAAAAAATTGTATTTTTGAGATGTCCTATAAGAAAAGTTTGACTGCGTTATCCGTATTTCAAATCACAGACTTAATTAAGGTATAATTTGTGTACGTCAGCCTTATTTACAGGTCAAATGAGAGCATTTAGACAGGAAAAATTTTAAATGGTTTTATAGACCAATCAAAGTTTAAAGGGTTATTAAACATGAATTGAATAATTTCTTGTAAAAGAGATGAGAGTAATCAATAGTTTAAAGCTCCGAGAACATCGGGGACTCCCCTTACATATAAAAAAAACAATGCAAGCATTGCAAAAAATCATACCTGTTAAACCTTTAAAGTTCTCTTTTTTTTGCGTTTTCAAGGTGTTTTTAAAGGTCTTAGTTTAACGTTAGGACATTGTTAGAAACTATGCTTAGGTTTAATTTGATTCACGTGTTATTTTTTTTAACACTTTATGAACATGTATCTTGTAATGTGATGATTAAGAACAATTATTAAACGTCGTGGATTCATAAATAAATTTAGTGCAGAAGTTTGAACATTCTAGAATACGCCTAAGCAGCGACTGGTAGCACAAATGGTTTATTCAAAATCAACATTCTTAAAATTATGTCATTTATGTTTTTGAATTGTTTTTATGTTCAACATTGTAAATGCAGATAAATAATCGATATTTGATTTAGAATCAAATATATTTGCATTCCAAAAAAATGCCAATTTTTCAAAAATCTTACGAATTTCTTCAGATTTTGTTTAATATATATATATATATATATATATATATATATGAAAAAAATCACAACACCGAAATAAACTCAACTAGTTTCATTATCAATTGATGATAATTATTAATTTATAATGAAATTAGTTGAGTTTATTTCGAAGTTGTGTTTAATCCCTTATATGTGGGTACAAAACAGCTTGGATGGGGAATTCCAACGATATTTAAAGACCAGGTGAAAGAACTTTAAATCATTTTCTTAATACATGAATTAACTTTTTGATAAATGTTCTTCCTTTTTGGTTTAAAAAAATCAGTAGATCGTTGAAAGGCGAATTTTGAACAGCAACTCGCTTACTTAGAGAAAAATATCCTTAAATAATGAATACATTTTTAGTTTTAATGATATTTTTTGGACCAGGTTTAGCCACATCTTATTTGGTAAGTATACCCGGGTGTGTGTGTATATATATATATATATATATATATATATATATATATATATATATATATATATATATATATATATATATATATATCTCACTACACTCTTATATATTGTAATTAACAGGAGCAGGCTGAAAACAGTACTTGTTACGCCACAGATTTGGAGCCTGGGCGTCTTTTGTCTTGCGTGGACATTGAGGACTCCCCCGTATCTACTGTATCGGGGGTCCCTAGTGGCTCGTCCTGTAACATGGTGTGTCCTCACAAAGACGCCAACGCCTGGGTCACGTGTGATGACGGCCGCTGGAGCAACTACTACATCAAATGTAATAATGAATTATTCATTCTATTATTTTTTTTTAAATTATATACTTCTTTTTTTTCTATTGATCTAAATTATCATGGGATTGGGAGGAAATGGGGAGATATAACCTATATAATATAAAAGAACTAAGAAAATTGTCTTTACTCAGACTGCGAAGAAGCAGTTATCTCGAAGAAACGTCACGCGATCAAAAAAAGAGGATTCCGATTCCGTGCCAGAATCAGGATCAGATTCAGGAGCGGAATAAGAATAAAAGCTTGCTTTTTTAGCGGCTGCAAACGTAAGGATTCACAAAAGATTTCGTTTTTGAAATTGCACTTTTGTATACAAGTGCATGTAACTCTAATTTTGAAACGTGAGTTGGGATTCTAATTTCTTCAAGTAAAGATTATCTCAATATCTGGTTTTTGATGGGGTTTTTTTTTTTTTTTTTTTTTGGTGTTTTCAGCAAGAGATACGACAGCGCCAATTCTAGCTTGCCCACCAAATCAAAAAGTCGTAGCAGAGAAATTGCAGACCAAGAAGAGGGTTCTCTGGCCAGAACCAACAGCATCCGATAACAAAGACGGAACAATCAAGTAAGATTTGCCTAATTTGACAACTTGGCTTAGTCGTTCATACTCGGTATTAATCAACGACATCTTCTGCACGAAAATTAGATATCCTTACGTTTCTTTCCAGACCAACCCGTCGAGGGAAGGCTTCTGGAAGCTACTTTTCGGGGAAAAGCATTGTATCCTACTATGCTCGAGACAAGGCAGGAAATATGGCTAGATGTTCTTTCACCGTTACTGTCAAAGGTACTGTTTAAACAAATATTCTAAAAGATGACCTAAAAAGATGAAGCGGACGGCGACAATGATCATGGGAATTGACATTTAGGTTATTGTTTCTTTTCTATTTTTTATTTTTTAGTAAAACGATGCCCACACCACATACCTGTAAGTGACGGTTATTATCAATGCCAGCCTGGCACGGATCCACTCTTTGGCGCAGTGTGTACGTTTGGTTGCTACAGTGGGTATCAACTTGTTGGAAATTCTCAACTGGAGTGCATGTACACGGGTGTATGGAATCATTTCCCTCCTTCCTGTCAAAGTAATTCATTTTATGAAAGGATTTTTTTCTTTCTGTTTTAGATTAAACACAAAATGTGGTTTAACTTTGCTGTCAATACGTAACGAGAAATTATATAATGTGAATTTTAATTAAGGTTTATTTCAAATATTATTTCAGAGAAAACTTGTCCAACTTTACAACCATCTGTTGGGAATTTGAAGTACTTATGTACTGACAAAAACAATTATCGCAGCATTTGTACGTATTTTTGTGAGAGCGGATACGACATCACTCCCGGAATGTCACGTGTTCGGGTTTGTACAGCAAATGGTACTTGGAGAGGAGATAAACCGACTTGTAAAGGTAAATCACAATATTCATTAATCGACTGAAATAATTTAGGAAGCAAAGGAATCAGCACTTTACGAATAGTTTTCATTTTTTAGTTCATAAAATTAACCAAATATCGATCCATTAATGTTCGTGATAAAAAAAAAAAGGAAATGAAAATTGAAAATAAATGTCAACTTTGCCAAAAAATTACAGTTAGTCGTCAGATTGTAATAGGGTGCATTTTATAATGATAATTACTTTCATACATTATTCATATTTCATCTCCTACGTCCTCATCATCATCATCGTCATTATCATCATCAATCTACACTTCAGTTTTATTTTACATGTACATATTTTAACTCCATGCATGTCTTTTATGCGTAAAGTTGATATTGAAAGTTCATGTTGAGACATTCCCTTTATTCTAGATATTGACCCTCCCAGGTTAATGAATTGTCCACACACAGTAGTTGCATACGCCGACAGAAATTCTACGCACGGTGTTATAAATTGGCAAGAACCTTACGCTACTGACAATCATGACAGCGTGGTCAATGTTACAAAAGAAGGTAGCATATCCCCGGGGGACGAAATAGCCGCAGGAAGCTACAAGGTTAAATACAAAGCTACGGACAGTGCTGGAAACAACGCCAAAACGTGCACTACAAACATTATAATGAAAGGTAATGTCAAACTTATTTTGCTCTTTATTTAACTATACATGTAGGTTATTATCAATAATAATTTTTATTGATATCGGAATTGTTTTAGTTCTCTCTTGTCCGGTCGTACATGCCACCCAGTTTTTGAGTGTGAGCTGTCCCTGGGGATCACGATACGGGAGTCAGTGCGAGTTTAACTGCGGTCCAGGAACGGAGAGGAACGGATCTCAGGTGGCGGTGTGTGAGAAAAGCGAGAGTGGTGAATACGGATACTGGACGTTTGGTGACATGCAACCTTTCTGTAAAGGTTTGTTGAATAAACATGCAATGGTATACCCTATATATTGAGCTGTTTTTGTTTTGGGTTTTGGGTATTTTTTTAAACTACAGTTGAACTTCGATATCTCGAACACTGATATCTCGAATATAATGGATATGTTAAAGTGATTTGTAGGTTCCAACCACTTATTTTTTAAAGTATTTTACCCATGATATCTCGAATACTCGGATATCTCGAAGTTATTAAAGAGTCCCATCTAGTTCGAGATAACGAAGTTTGACTTGACTTGTATATTAATTCTTTTATACACCATCTAAGATTGTGAAAACCTAATTCTTATGAAGTTGAGTTATCCAACAACTGCTTTTTGGATGCTTATATAAACTAATGATAATCACTATAGCGTTGTTCTTTAGTAATACAGAGCTGCAAGCGAGAATTGAACGCACCTAAAAACGGTGCCGTTGTTTGTGATTACTGGTTGGGCGGAAAATTTTGTCAAATGATGTGCAAAAGTGGATATGACGTCAGAAGTGGATCGCCTTTTTATGAAATGATTGTATGTGGGGATAGTGGCGAATGGTTTTTGACAGGTGGACTTCCGCTTCCAGACTGCGCGGGTAATCACAATCAAAGTACTGAAAGTCCTGAAAAAAGAGTCAACAAGCTCTATGTTTGACGACATATCTTATTGCTGATACTGTTGACTGTTTGAAAGATTGATGTCTTTGAAATTTATTATGACGGGTTTTTTTTCCAGAGACCAGAATGTCAAAAAAGGGAATTCTTCGGATGTCAGCCTCATATTATTTTAATGGCAATTGTACAAATCCTTCTACAAGAGACGAAATAAAACGTCAATTTATTGAGACGTTGAAAAAAATCAAATTACGCACTGGTATGTCAGATGTATGCCAAAGACTGCACAGTTGACAATGTTCAGGTACTAATTTATTTTTTTTTCTGAGAACATAACGAAATGTAGTTGCATTGAAACATGTCTATCAAGTTCATATTGATAAATCATAAATTGTGATCATTTATTGTAGATTAAATGTGGATCGGTAGGAAAGAAACGGTCAGCGGAGTTGAGAATAGATTTTGATATCGCTGCAAGTTTTGACAATTCTACATTTGTAGATGGATTTGTCCGACTTAGAAGAGATCAATTCAAAATAAGTAATGCAATAAGAAATGCACAAGCATCTGGCTTTCTCGATTTTAATGTAAGTGCAGATGGAATCATGGAAATTCAAGACATTGGAAACGCTGATTTGCTGCTGGAATGTCCGGAGAGGACGAATCCTTCATATACAACTATATCATGTGGTATGTACTAAGTTATTTAGATAGTGAAGAAATGTTTTATGTATATTTGTACATATAAATTATATATGTGACTAACAATAAATAATATCATTTAAAATTTTTCCCGACAGTTGAATGTGCACCAGGCACCTACTATGACGTCATCACTGAAACATGTCCAATGTGTCCTCGTGGGTCCTACCAGCCATTGAGTGGACATATTCACTGTAATCTATGTCCTGTAGGCATGA
Organism: Magallana ariakensis; assembly: GCA_020458035.1. Taxonomy (NCBI): domain Eukaryota; kingdom Metazoa; phylum Mollusca; class Bivalvia; order Ostreida; family Ostreidae; genus Magallana; species Magallana ariakensis. Next base: position 38,249,552 of record CM035816.1, read on the forward strand.
CAACGAAAGCACATGGAGCGCGGGATCTTTCACACTGCGAATGTGAGCATTGATAAAAATTACATCCACTTATGCATTGATAAACAAAGTACATTGATATTTTGTAATGCAATTATGAATTTTTATAATTAGCTGGTTGTGAGCCCGGGTATTGGTCCGCTGATGGGACGCCGAAGTGCTCACTGTGTCCAGTAGGCACCTTCTCTGACCAATTCGGATCCTCCCAGTGCACGGAGTGTCCGGGTTCCTCTACTACTGTTGGTGAAGGAGCCTCCAAAAGGTCACAATGTCAAGGTTAGCTTGTCTCTATGTTTAAGACATTAATCAATTATTGCACTTTGTCATCAGTAAAGTCAGTACAGTGAATGATATGAATCTGATGTATCTATTTTTGTTCTACAGAATTTGATCTACAGCTTTCTAATGGGAGTGTGGTTTCTATACCATTTTCTGCACAGAATGGTGCTAACCAGTTCCTGTTTACTGTTTGGGTGTACTTAGAACAAACATCAAACCATCTTGAAATCAATATATCTTCAGCAAATGGAACAGAACGTTTAATTATTGTAATTGGTACAAAGGTTCGCGTCAGTAATATAAGGTTTGTTATTTATACTTTCCTCACAATATTAGAGTTGAACTATATTTAACTAATTGTTATTTTAAATTGATATTTTTTTCTTTTTTTTTAAGTCGAACAATTGAAGCAAGCCAACAACTTACAAGTGAAAACTGGCATGTTATTGCATTGGTCATGGACAGTGACGATTCCAAGTTGTATATTGATGGACAAATATGTTTTCAGTCGTCAATAAAATTCAACTTGCAGACAAAAATGAAATTAACATTGACGGGTATGGAATCACCTTCTCTTCATATCGCAACTTAAAAGTCGAGTGTAACATCGTTGCATGTTTGATCAAACTGATGAATGGCATTTGAACTTTTTTCCATTCCAGGTTCATCAACACTGTCACAGTTAAATATATGGAATTACAATGTAGCGACCTTTCCTCAAATTCTGTCTATGACGTCAAAATGTTCAAACAATATAACTGGTGATATATTGAACTGGAAGAATTTTGAAAAGATTTCAAATTATGGAACTTTTAAGCAGATGCCGAGTGAATGTGATGGTAAGTAAGAAATCTTATTTTTCAATCAAATAACTGTTGATATTTGATGAATGGTTAAAAATGCCAGTGAGTGATTCTAATATTTAAGCATCTGATATAATTCTGATTGATTTTTAGATTTTGACAATTGCCGCTCAAATCCTTGTCGCAATGGTAGGTGTATCGATAAAAGAAATGGATACATTTGCGAATGTGTTTACGGTTTTAATGGCGGCAATTGTGAATGGAACATAGATGATTGTGTGGATCACGCATGCGAGAACAACGCCAATTGTGTAGATGGCACTGCAGGATATACATGTCAATGTTCCTATGGATTTAAAGGGGAACTCTGTGAAATTGCCATGGGTACATATTATTTCTAATTTATTACATGTATTAAAGTTTTATTTATTTTTTTATTTTTGCTCGAAACAATGTTTTTTTTTTTTTTGTTTTTTTTTCATATATAAAATTATATATCATTTGTGATGCCTTTGATGAATACACAAAATACATGTCATTATCATGCATATATTTTACAGTCGATGGTTCTTGGGGTGAGTGGAATGAGTGGTCTCCCTGCTCGTTGACCTGTGGAAATGGAACACAGCAGAGATGGAGAGTTTGTAACAACCCAGCTCCTGATAATGGCGGCCTGGAATGTCCTGACAACAGCACCGACAGCAGACCATGTATCCAAGAGAGTTGTCCAGGTAAAGTCAGCATTATTATTCCACCAAACATTTGAAAAAAATCACCCTATTTCGCATTTCTAGATTTCAAAAGCAATTTAATAAAACCAATTAGACCTATATGAAATCAAGTTATCAAATTTCTTTATTTTATTCATCATCATCATCATCATCTGTTAACCGTTCGAATTACTTTTACGTTTACTTTGATTTTTTATTTGGTATAGAATGTGCAGCATTAGAAACACTTGAGCACACTATCTGGACCTGCATCAATGACAGCGTCGGTGTCAACTGTACTGTGGACTGTACTGATGACTATATTTTGACCATACTATCAAACCTTACTATTTCTGTGGACAAGACACTTTTTACCTTTGGGATTTCCAAACAGACGACAATCCTTTCGGCAAAACACCGTACTGCTCAAGTGAGATTCTCTTTGTTTATATATAGATTATGGATTACATGTATATTGATTAAGGCGAGGATTTATTACTTTCTCAATTAAGATGTTTGTCCTTTTTTCGTAATTATGTTTTCATTGTTTTGCAGAAATACAGGACGGAAATAACATACAAGTTGGATTTTCTGCCTCATACAAAGATCTTTTCTGCGACTCCTCCACTATGTATAGCGAAACCAAGACAAAGATCCCGGAAACCGTTCAGCACGGCTTGAAAAACCTTAACTGCATTGCATCAGGAACTTGTTCCCTGGACAAAGCCAGTGTTACTGGATGTAACCAGAGGTCCAAACGATCTACGACCTCAAGCAGTGCGGGATTTCAACTGTCTCTATCGTGTGACCCAAACATATGTAAGCTCAATACTGAAACTCTTCACAACTAAATCCTTTGATGACTGCATTTGGTTGATTCTAATTACTTATTTCTGACATGATTAATTTCCAGACGGATCTGAAGAATGTTACGTTGCCTTGTATACGTCCTTTGACGATTTGCAAACTTCGATTCAGAATGACACATTTGACACAACAGTTCAAGGGTCATTATACGAGATTGATATGACAAGTCTTGATGCCTCAAGTACTGTCTCGTGTCCCACGGGTTCTGTTTCTGTTCAATTCTATTGTGGTATGTATATATTTTGGTATCATTAATATTCAAGGGCTTTAGTTTTCGTAAAATTATACAAATTCTCGTTAATACGACTAGACAACGAAAACTGGTGCTAGACAAATATTAATAACAGTATATAAATATTTTTCTTTTCGATATATTAGTATTAGTAATGACTGGGTACTAACTAGAATACTGTTAATCTAACAGATTTACAATTTTCTCAAATTTAGTTCCATGTGGACCTGGTCGGTACTTCAAGAATGATGAATGTGTAAAATGTGACTTCGGAACCTATCAGGATCTATCGGGACAACTGTTGTGTAAGGAATGCCCGAAAGATACAACCCCAGGAAGAGAGTCCCGAAGTGTGACAGAGTGTTCAGTCAAAATACCCGAAACATCAAAAGGTGCATCTTGTTAAATATTGAAATAGTTTTTCCAGAAAAAGTAAGATCAATAGATTAGTTAACTTATTTTTTTTTTAACTTTTCAGAATCAGTTTACATAACATTTGGAGTACTTTGTGGAGTTGTAATTTGTGTTGTTATTGCGATGACCGTCCTTTACTGTAGAAGATTTATAACCATGTAAGTATTCAGTACCCAATTGTCATTTTTATATCAGCATATATCGTCATGAATTTTTCAGCAGTAAATAATTATTTATAACATATTTTGCAGGAGTCCTATGAAAGAGAACTCATGGGCTTTCAAAGTACCAAAGAAAACAAATGTTTTGCAAAACATTTCTTCCAAAAAACTTGGGTAATTTTTATTCTTACAGCGGTGATAAACACTAGTGATGATAAAGGAGAAAACGATAGCCGGCAATCCTGCAATACTTGTATTTTATAACACTGATTAATCTTTTTTTCAGGAAAGATTTGGATAAACCATATACAATACAACAGAAGAACTTGCCTCCCGTTGAAATGAGCTTTGTCTCAGACGACAGAAATATCGAAGTTATATACTTACAACATTAGTCTTACACCATATATCAACATTTTCTAGTGTCTTTGTCTGTGATAAAACTACGAGCCAATCTTCATATTTATTTTTCAATAATTATACATAATTAAATGGCATATAGCCAAAAATGGGCGTGTTCAACAGCATCAGGAAGTTGCTTTGCATCGGGTGGTAACACACTTGAGAAATCGGTATTCGTTAAATCACGTACGCAAATAAGTACAAGCGGGATTTGAATGATAAAAATATTGTAAAGCATCTATAATTTTAATTGTAGGTACAATAATTAAAACATTAGGTAAATATAAATTTTAAGGAGTCATTTTTATCGGGGCGATCATTACAGTCGATACATGACCAAATCTATCACAGTCCTTCGACGGTAAAGATCACCCTAAAAGAATGGTTCCTTATTATACGAGTATATATGCATCACTCTGTGCGGAGCAACTCTTTTTCTCCATCTATGTCTGTACAATCCAAGATAAACATATAATTTGATTTTCTAGTATGTGTATAGTAAAGTCTGTCGGCCACTATATCAAATGTGGCTTAATGTTTATTTATTATGAGACTGGACATTTATAAAAGGTGACGATAAAGGGCAACTTTAATTGAGTAACAAATGAAATCTAATCTTGAGTTTAGACTTACAACTGTACTTTTTAATGACTTGAGTCAAATTCTATTTTACCTATGTCTTGATTATGTTTTGTGCGTTTTTTAAAATGCACAATTGTTGTTAGTTATTAAATTATAATTCTTGATTTCTGTTGCTTATACATGTACTTTATTAATACAAATAAACTTGTTTGTAAAGCCAGGAATTCAAATATATATATATATATATATATATATATATATATATATATATATATATATATATATAAAGCACTAAAAATGGCCAACGACATTTATTTGATATAAATTGTCAAATTTTATTTGATATAAAGCGCCGTACGACTTAACAACGGAGGTTCAAAGTTTCTTTTTTTAACTCGGAATCCAGAGTGATCGACCGCATGTTTTGCATGTGTTTTGCATGTGTTGTTTTCACGTGTCTTGGATGGAGAGATACTGTAAACAATTCAATAGTCTAAAGGTTAATCATTCAAAGTTAATACTTTGCGTTGATCAACACACTAAAATATTCTGTGTTTTAAATTGGTGTTCATTAATTAGTTTTTATACTTAATAGTAAAATTTAGATTTCATGATTTGTTTCCATTGATTTTTAGTAATTGTCGAATTCAAAAAACATTTAAAACAAGAATACAAACAATACTGCAATGTTATTATTTAATCAAAATGAATAACGTTAGCACACATCCTTTCAAATAAAGTTTGCAATTCAAATCAATGATTGATTTTTCATTTACCTGTATGTGTACATTGAAAATCTGGATTCGTTTGAACAATATTGTTGATAAAAGGTAAATATAAATTCTTCATCGGTAGATGATGCCTTAATTGTAAAATCAACAGAGTTTATCTCTTTGATTTCATTAAACTGTCAAATCGACGGCCAAAGCACACTAATGCGTATCGTATTACCAGATAAAACAAGGCTCAATAGACTTTATAACCAGAAATCAGTGCATGTTTTTGGTTTTTGAAATACCTTAATTAATAGTGAATATGAAATAAAAATTACAACTTTTTCTAAGCTGATACTGCTTTCATCATATGTAAGCAAACTAATAGTAAATATAAGTCACGTTTTTTAAAGTTTTAAATATGATAAAACCAAAGTAGACGTTAATATGCAGATTTTTTAACAAATTTTTAAATATGATATTTGTTTATACATGAGAACACTAAAGTTTTTATTGTATTTATTGTCGTAACATTACAGATTATACATGTATACTTACTCGGAAACATTGCAGTCTAAGGAACGCTTACATTAGACATAGATTAGGCTGTTTGAACAATAATATCAAATAATTTATCATATAAATAACGACGAAATATAGAAACAAACTAAAATTGGGGAATCGTTCATTGAAGTGATAACTACACAGAATTTAGACTTTAAGTTATATTTGGAGTTGATTGGCCATGGCTACATATAAATGTGGGAGCCAGGCATCAAGCACAATCATATGTTAAATATTATCAGATTAACAAAATATTGAGTCTTTTAAAAATATTTGGCACGATTTCATTTTAATTTCAGATTGGGTTTTTTTTTAACCCTTAAAAGTAAATCTTTAAAGTCCTATAAAAACTGCCCTATTGATAAATTCTTGGGATTTTAGAGGGGATTTTCGTTTCCCACTTCCTAGTGCCTTTGGTTTGGCAATACTCCCGGGATTGGTGTTCTGAAAACATCAAACTTCTAATTAGTTAATATCCAACCCGAAAATTATCCATCATTTGAATTTGCTCAAAGGATACGGGATTTTTTATAGAGTATTTCAACTTTAAATGCTTACGTCAAATGAAACGAAAATTGTTCTCTTTCCAAAAACTCTTTGATACCTTGGGCAATTTAAACTGCTTCCTCTCCGGCCGTCGATACTAACCCACAACATGAAACTGTGGGCTGAGTAATAGTTTATAAGATATGTGATACAAATAAAAAATCCAAATTTTATATAAACTATAAAGGGGCGTTATTTTTATCAAAAATATATATTTACAATTGCCTACGTCTTTCCTTATACGAACCTAATGTGTTGACTTTTTGACGGATCAAGATGTTTAACGTGATAATTTGCATTGCACGAGCTTATGGTTTGATTACTACATTGTTATGTTCAATAAAAACATGGTAATGTGCATACTTTTATTGTTGATCTGACTTTCTCAAACATAAAAACAATAAATAGACAATGTTAAGAAAATCACCGAGATTTCAACTTACGTTATCAAATCTTACTCATTACTTCATTTTTATAATTAGATGCCGAGGCACCTGAAATATTGAATTGTCCTCAAACAATTTACGCCTATACGGATAAGATGAGTCAAACTGCATCAGTAACATGGCAAACGCCTACAGCAATAGACAACTCTGGAACAGTGACAGTTTCCCAGACAAAAGGGGCTCCTCTGGGATCTAATTTTGGACCAGGTTTAACAGAAATACGATATAAAGCCATTGATGCAAACGGCAACAAATCTCCGGAGTGTATTTTCTTCGTCAATGTTGAAGGTATTTTAATCAATTCATAGATTATTTTTTTTTTTACAAACTGCTCTTTGTGTAACAACAGTATAAAGTACATTGTAGAAATTCGTTGTGATCCACCTCTGATTGCGGACAAGTATCTTTTCTATCAATGTCCGGATGGCTACACGTATGGCTCTACCTGCCAGCTGAAGTGTATGGGTAGCTTTCCATTGATTGGCAATGAAACAATTACTTGTGAGAGAAACGACAGCTTTACGCCACCTCGTGGATATTGGGATATGGGAGAGTTGCAGCCTTATTGCTTGAGTAAGTCGTATTCTTTATCATCCCTTTAAGAGGTTTTATCAACTAAATAATGTATATCGTTCTTTTGAAAACTCTCAACCTTGTTTTGTACACTTGCAGAAAACCCTTGTGATACGCTTCCGGCACCCGAAAATGGAGCTATGTCATGCGCATCATGGATGTTTGGGATGCAGTGTCAGATGCAATGTTCTGGTCAATATGACATCCCATATGGAATAGTGGGTTCAAATGGAGCTCCTTTTACGGGCCTATTCACATGCTCTGAATCATTGGGGGAATACACTCCATCAAATACAGTTCCCGGGTGTACACGTATGCAATATTTTAAATAAAGAATTAAAAAATCTAGTGAAACAATTTAAGTTAATCATATACATGAATTCATTCCGTTAATAAATAATTGCAGACCTTCGTCGGCCAGGAATGACAACGGTCCTCGGTGAATTCTTTTATTATACTGGAGACTGTAACGACCCCACTGTCCTTGTGGAGGTTAAAAACAACTTCATTAACCAGATGCAGCGCCTTGAGTCTCAAGGCTGGAATGACGTGTGTCCCTCACACATTGACTGCAATGTAAATAATACAGAAGTCACGTGTGGTCCAGTGAGTGGAAAAAAGAAAAAGAGATGTCAATTCTTTTTTTGAACACATTCTTCACAAAAGGAATACACATGAAATAAGAGTTGAAGTAAAACTGACGACAACCTGGTACGATTTCAATTCTACCGGTGGCTCAACGTTTTATTTTCTAGAAGAAGTTCAGAAAAATGTTTTAGATGTAATGAAATCGTCTGCAACAGCTGGAAATTTGACAGTAATGGGTGTAAGTCCAGATATTAGTAGTTTTGCATTGGGATACAGCAATCCAGAATGTCCTGTGGGAAATATCATTCGTTGGTCTACGCTTACATGTGGTAAGAACATGTGTTTCTCTATTACGCGTTCTGAATTTAATTCTTTTCAGCTGGCTGTATTTTAGGGAAATATTTTTTATGATTGAAACTTATTATAGTGCAGGGGTCTTAATGATATAAATATCTCAGGCATATATAAAACTTTGTATAAACATTAGATAAGGTTCAATCATGATTCTGGTTAATTCTTTAAACCAAGTATTCTTGTAGTTCCTTGCTCGGAGGGTTCATTTCTGGATACATCAGATCCAATGAATCCCCGTTGCAGAGACTGTCCAGTGGGAACATACAAAGAAAGTTCAGATGATCTCATGTGTTCTTCTTGTCCACCCGGAACATCAACGGAAAAACCTGGGTCAATGAACATCACCAATTGTCTAAGTGATTATTTTTGGTTTTTTGTTTTATTTTTATTTAATCAAAAACAAAAAATCTGCTAAGCTGATAACTAAAACAGTAAAATGACTTTACTTATTTATTACTTTTACTTATTACTTTACTTATTTATTGACGGATTGTTATTGTCATTTTTTCATTCTAAATGATCACTTGTGTGATAGGGATTGTTAAGTTAATTCAAACATTTTTTTTTAAATTTCAGAGAAGTGCAGTCCAGGTGAGTTTTCCAAAACTGGATTGGAGCCGTGCCATTTATGTCCCAGGTCCTTTTACCAGAGTGACGAGATGTCGACATCGTGTATATCATGCCCATTCGGAAAAACGACGGCTTATTCTGGAGCTACTGATACAACCAACTGCTCATGTACTTATTTTATATTAAACAATTAACATCAATATTTCTTTTACAATTTAATTTACAAATTAAAAAAAATGTTTCCACAAATTCTGTTTTACAGCCTTTGATATACAATTTACGAAGGCCCAACAACAGATTTATATTGATCCACCATCGACAGATCAAAAACAACTCTCTATGTCTACTTGGATTGCTCTCCCAAAGACCATGGCGAATGTTTCCCTTCTTCATATTGAATCATCACCCGTCAAAATTGAATTTCAATACCTTGATTCTTTATTCATCCAAATCAATAGGTACATTACCATGCTAAATGTATTTTATAACATTTTGTACAACATTTTGGTTTTTTTTAATATTTTTGCTTTACAATGAATTTCAATAAAAAAGACACATGAGGGGATTTTACTATGATTGCAGCCAATCATTGTCTACAGGAGTTACTCTACCAAGAGAGACTTGGTCACATGTTACAATACAGCTAGATTCTGGTAGTCAGACCGTCGTCGTTTATGTGAACGGAACCCAAGTCTATTCCTCCTCAGTCTCTGGTTCAGTACCTTTAGCATCTTCCCTGGCAACTCCATCTTCAAGAATGTCCATAATGCTAAATGAAGAATCTATTTCAGGTAACATAATAAAGTATGTTCCGTTTTCTATGTCTTCTAACATAAAATATACGGCTTCTGTATCATTTGCTGATCATTTGAAAGTCACATATCGCCTTTTAACAGGATATATCATTTCTGGATACCTCGTGGAGTTCACAACGTTATCTGATGCTGAGGTTGCCACTCTTTCCAGTGCATGCCATATATATAGACAGACAGCCTTTTTCTCAATGGATACCATTGCTAATTTGTCACAAGTTCAACCAACAACAACATTTCTATCTCCTAGTGTCTGTGACAGTAAGTATTACAATGGCTACTCTCTTTATTTATACTAGTATATCATGAGTAGCAAATATTGTATTCATGTTTTCTGCTTTAATAGATATCAATCAATGTGATTTGAATCCATGTAACGGACACACATGTGTAGACAAGGTGAATGCATACAAATGTCAATGTAAGGACGGGTACTCTGGTGAAAGGTGTCAAATTGAGCCCGATTATTGTAAAGACAGTCCCTGTAAAAACAACGCAACATGTTTTAACTCAGCAGGCAATTTTTCTTGCACGTGTCGGATTGGGTATAAAGGAGACCAATGTCAATTTCAAATAGGTATTTTTGTTTTTTAAGTTTTTTAAAAAAAAATCTTACCCTTATAATACTTCATTTTTTTCTAAAAAAAAATATATATATAATCGAATACCGAATTTGTTCTATTGGGTAAACAATCGTTTTATTCGTTAAGTAAATGGTGGTTGGAGCCCATGGACATCATTTTCTGAATGTTCTGCTTCCTGTGGTGGTGGTATTAAATCACGATCCCGGCTATGCAATAGCCCGAACCCTGATCCCGATGGTTTACCTTGTGATTCAACTGGTGCTACTGAAACAGTGATTTGTAACACAGAGACTTGTCCAAGTAAGTTGTGCACGTTGAACATTTTGAAATATATCAATTAAGAATTTTTCGTGTACAAGATTTATGATATAAGTACATGTATATTTTTCAATTTAATTTAAGGTTGTCTCCCTTTGAGAAAGGGATTTGGGAACAGTGCAAATTGTACAACTTTTTCTGACAGCCATGAAGTATGTTTAGTGTCCTGTCGACAAGGATATGCGTTTTCAGAACACCATAAACCACTTCCAGTGTACGCGTGTGGCCCTAACACCTCCTACACATGGAACGGAAATCCACCGTCTTGTGGACGTAAGCTATCAAAGAGGATATACATTGTGTTTAAAATTGCAGTTATCTAAACTATTGGTTATCAATACATAAGAAGACTCCTTTCTCTTTAACAGGTGCAAATTCTCCAAGAAGTATTTCTATTGTTTCCTCTGTTCAGTACACACCCGGAATCTCCTGTGTAGATGCCGTGATGGCGTCCTCCAAACTAAAAACCAACTTGGAATCCTCTTTATCATGCTCTGTAAACGGTTCTTGTTCAATCAATGTATCAACACCAGGTACATTAACATTTGATTTAACTGTCAACATTTACAGAAACAAATGGTTGTATAATGATAAATAAAATATCATTGTTCGTGGATTGCAGATTGTTCAGTTACTGGACGGCGCCGAAGATCCGCGTCATCACAAACCATCACTCTTACTCAAACTCTGACCTCAGGCGACAACCTTGATCTAGAGGCTTTTGAAAATCGCAGAATAGTAAGTTCTAGTATCTAGTAATGTGTTTGTCTTTTACTCAGAACTGCTACAATAAACTAACTTATTTGGGTTTTTTTATTCCAGTCAGCCAACCCTTATATGATTTGCTGTTAGGTATTTCTAGTTTAGAGGCTTCAGCAATACAAATCAATAGTACTCACAGTATTCTACAGTTCGAGATCAGTGGCACTCAGTACACATCGACAGCTGTGACCACCGAATCTTTGGTAGAGTGTTCCACTGGTCAAGGAAGAAGCAAAGCATTTTGCAGTAAGAATTTAAAGATTACTTTAATCTTTTTCGTCCTTATTCCAGTTTACGACCACGGATTTATTTCGGTTTTTTATAAAAAAAAATTATACAATTATACAATTGTACATGCCCTCTTTAAAATAAAAGACCTTTTTTAAATTAGTTGTCTTAAAATTGCTCTTAGATTTAATAATTGTATTTCAAGAATAAAAGATAAATTTCAAAAAAAATTATCTATATTAAGTACACTGCTACAATCCAAATTAATTATCCGTGCTAGCAGATTTAAGATTATTTTTTCTTAATTTGGAAATAATCAAAGCACAATAATACTTTAAATCCAAAAGTAGTTACAAATACAATTTTCCACTAAATAGTCGACTGAATGAACCACTGTATTACAGATCAAATGTTATTATTTGTTTAACTGTGATATTTAAAGCTGACATGAACTCATTAAAGCATTTCGTCGCCATATTAATTTCGATCGCTTGCTTTCCGATCGGGGCATTCTTCTAAATGATAGACCTACACGTTGTAGAAATATATTTGTAAAAAAAAAAATAAAGTAAACTACAATCAATAAAACAAACGAGGTGTATTCTTTGAAATAATTTCCAAGGTCTCTGCATTATCTTGCACAGATAGTGCTGCCTTTTTTCGCGTGCACATCGAACACGTGTGTTGTTCATACAGAGTGCACAACGCCCGCATATTACTGTAGACCCCAGCCGCACTGCATCCAACACAGAAGATAAGTAAAAGTAAATCTAAGAAAGTACATCGTTTTTATAAGTTTCAAGAAAAAAACTCTGTTTTCAAAAGTTCATGCTGTCACTGCACAATATCGTACAGTGTGTGAATTGCGCATGTGCGATGTTATAATAGTTCGACACAGGAAAACGTTCTTCAATGATCTAGGATTTTTGAAGTATGTGTGCCTGGATTTCAGCCCGTTTTGTTTCGTCTTTCATTTTATATTCCTTACCAGTGCAGTGGGTCATATTCTTCTTGTTCAAAACGCGTTTCTACAAATCTTTCCGTCCATTCGGGTGAATGAAATACATGAATGTGGTTAAGCATGAATAGTGCTCTCGGCCTAGGGTGTGAGAAGCGATGAGTGTAACAATAGAAATCGACAACTAATATGGCGGTAGTCAGAGTTAAAAAGGAAATGATGCGTATTTATGAACTCATGTCACCTTTAAACAAAGTAATGTATAGTAAACTTCACCATTTATATATCGTATGTATACCTGGTTATTTTCGCGATAATCTAATTTTCCGGGGGGGGGGGGGTGTTCGCGAACACATTCTGATCGGAAAAACAATTATATCCGATATAAATATATTACATTATTATAACATATTTAAATTTTTTCTTTACTAAAAAATTTTTTATAGCTAAATAAATCATATCTTGTCTGATGATTAATATGTTGACCAACCAGTCTGCTTAGACCACATGTATTTTTTTAGTTTTTAGTTTTTTTAATATTCCAGTTGATTGTCCACCGGGTACATATTCAGAATCTGGAGTGTGTGTGGCGTGTTCTATCGGTACCTATCAAGATGAATCTGGTCAGTCCTCATGTAAGTCGTGCCCCAGCGGTCTGACCACGAAATATGAAGGAAGTCAGAACCTGACGGATTGCTCAGGTAAAGCAGATATGTTGTATATATTAAGTTGGTATGGGAAATCTGTCGATATTAATGTAGATTAAAGTACATTATAATTGAAATACTTTCACCGGTTTAGGATTTTCAAATTTTACAATATTTAACCAAAAAATAGCTTTTAAAAATATTTAAAGAGGTAAAAATTGTACAACATCGAGCGGGATTCGAACTCACTGCGCTGCGCTGTTAGGTGACAATATTGCGAAAGAAACTACTTATATAATTACACTTCATTTTATTGTTTATTTCGATAAACAATACGTCACAACATGAAAGTGTCCCATACCACCTTAAAGTAAACTTGCATTGGTGTATTTTGTTTATGTCATGTTTACATGTTTTGAAAACGTTTGCTTTTGACATGTCATCGATGACATTTAATTTATGCCTTTTGAAATAACACTTAAGTTTAATTAAATAGAAAAGCATCATTTTTATTATAGACAACGATCAAATATTAAAAAAGAAAGAGTTGAATGTTTCTAACTTGCATGACTTCAGTAACATGTAATGCCTTTGTCTCTGGATATTAAAAAAAATACCACTAGAGCCCTCATGGCTGCTAGCAAAATGTCTTAAAAATTATATCAAGCTATTTGTAAACCGTAAGATCATTCGTATAAGTATTTGATTGAAGTCCATTAGCTTGCATTTTTTTTTGTCACTAAAGTTGCTTATGATTGAACACTTACCTTCTCTTAAAGAAAACGATACTTCTACAACCGTTACTTCAACATCACCTTTGTTTACAACGTCTTCCTCCCTTCCTTTGACTACCGGGACGAAAACATCGACGAGTCCATCTTCAACTTCTTTCTCAACATCCAAAAAAAACAGAAAGGTAATCTTTATGCGAACAGTAACTCATCCGCCCCAATATTAGATACCTTATTTTAAATAATATTCTCATATAATTTTATTCACAATTTAAGGATATGAGTCTTTTAATAATAGTTATATCCCCGTTGTTCATCGGCGACGAAGCAAATATGTAACTCGTTGACATCATGGGGACTCCAATTAAATGCGTTTAACAGCGAGTGTGTTAAACGATCATATTTTAATTTTTTAATTTATCCATTCGTACGAGTAATCACACGGCATGATAATAGAATGCAGATTGGTTCATTCTTTATAATTTTTTGATTTATTTCCATACTATGTCATACTTTTCTTGTTCTTCTCTTTATTATATACGTTTTGATAAAATGTGTTATAAATATTTTTACAGATAACTCCGATGTTTTGGCTATTGGAGTCACAACTGTTTTGACTCTTGTGTTGTTTGTTGCAATTGTTGGTTTTGTAGTATTCAAAAAGATAAAAAGGTAAAAGCTTATGAAAATTTTTATACTTAGTTTTAGAAAAAAAACAACAGAATTGGGATTTTTAGTCAGGTCTTAATATACATTTTTCATGTATCTTCTTTATAATTCTTTTTTCTTTAATTTTAAAGATTACGATTTAGACGTCTAAGCCCTGAGCACAGTGCACTCAAGGGAAGCTGGGCCAGTCTGAATATGGTTAACCCCAATGTGATTCGGGCTGTACCCCCAACCTCAAATGTTTACAAAGATCTAAGGAACTCAAAATCGATCTTGATTTTTAGTGATCAACCATGTTAAGCTTTTGAAACAGAAGACTAAATAAAAATCTAACTTTTTGTGTTTGAAATTTTTCATGGTTTTACATGATGTAAATGGTGTGTCAAGAGTGTCAAAATTCTATGAAAATTAAACAATCTTATCAAAAGAGGTGAACAGCGCCAGGACAAATTTATTTTTATTTTAATCAGCAAAAAATAGTCAGGTCGCATCATAATATTTATGGTGCCAAAAAAGGATGCGATTTTCATGCAACAAATATATGAAACAGAGAAAAATGCATACAATCATAGTTAACACAAGACCTCATTAAATCTTGATATTTATATTGAGAAGCAAAATGTTGTTTCTATTATATTTTGAAGTTGTTGCGGAGACCTATATCGGTTGAATTTGTTCAAATTGATAATTTTTTTGTTTAGCTATACATAATGTTATGTTTGCATTATGAATTTTATTAATGTTTTTGTTGTCAGATTGCGTTACATATTATGAATGTTAGTAATAAATATGTTTACCCTGTGTGAATACAGATAAATGTTTTAATCTGCTTTATAATTTATTTCTAAAGGACTACATGCGGTATTATGCATTTCTCGCCCTAAAAATTAAAGTTCTATAGAGAGCTTTAAAGATTGAAGGTTAAAGGTTGAAGTTTGTTGAAATCACATTGAAAATAAGTATCCTTTGAATTCAATGCATGAGTGCCACATTAGGCGTTTGGTTGCAACACTAAATTAATAATAACATACATGTAAAGGACTACTATTTCTTCGTATGACTTTATATTTACTCATTTACAAAATTGTGGAAATTAGCCCATTTTAGTGACGCCATAGATAAACAGTTATTAAATAATGATGACTAATATGAAGATTAATATGTATAATGTTTTATGAAGATTGATTTTGATACGATATTATTTTAATATTGGTTAAAAGGAGGGTGGCGGATATCTGACACATCAAATGTAGTTCTTTTAGAGCTTCATATTAAGTTTCTAGCAATTTCAGAAATACAGCAGATAAAATGTTCAAATAAGAGATTTTCTTTGATTCGCACCATATCCCGAATTAAGCTCTTGTTGTTATTTTCTCTGGGGATGATATTTCTACTTAGTATAAATACATGAATTACACCAAGAGAGATAATAATAGATGACTTATCCGTATAATTAAACCGCTGATACTGCATCATGCTGTATCGAACCAATCCATAATGATTGAGGAGTACAAGCACAGGAGACAGAGCATTGTCAAGTATTTAGTAATACCATAAAACATTTTAATATGTATTTACTTTTATTCTCTAGATTGATACAATCTTCATTTTAGGCAAAATTATTCAAGATAGAAGCACGAGTAATCGGGTTACATAAATCTGTAGCGCAAAGTTTTAAAGAAGATAAGTGCAATGTTTTTATTTTTTTTCTAGTATTTATTTTTAGTGTACACTTATAAGGCGCTTTTCAAGTAAAGGTCTCAAGAGTTATTTTCTTCCTGGTTCATTTAAATTCCATGTCGTGGAAGGTCATGCATTTATTTCCATAATTCTTTTAAAGACATTTTAAAAGTTCATACTAAATCATTTAAAGTACGAGACCTTTCGGAAAGTATCAAGAAATTAAACATATACTTCAACTGAAACGAAAGTTGATATATTTACCGTTAACTTATTGATATTTTTCGATATTTTACTCCACCACTCCATCTCCCCCTATTGCATTAATAACTGTTGACAAAAACTGATGTCTACCAGTTTAATTTTAGTCTTAGATATTATGTTTTATTAATAAATTAGTAGTAAGCATTCATTAATTGTGCGCCTTTGAGTAAGATAATCCTAATCAAACTATTTCTTACGTCTGTCTGATTTTGTTTGTCGATTTCCTTTTTTATCAACGTATTGAATTCATTTATATCATTAAATTCAAATTTTCTTTTTTAATATGTTTCATTATTGAGTAGTCCTTATTTTAGGAAGAATGGTCATGGGTATTTAAATGACGAGAAAAACGTATGCTATATATATGTGCTACAATTAAAATTCCAAATAATCTTTGGTTGGTTTTTCCAACAGGCTTAAATGGAACCGAAAGCTTGTTCGTAAACCAGTAGCAATTAAGTGCGGATAACGCGCACTGACAAGGTTAGAAATTAATAACATTTATTTTATAAATCAAAATTCATTTACATTAATTTTTTTTTAAATATATATAAATTTTAATATATTTTGGATTTTTGTTTTCATTTTTTCACTTTCTATTGTTATTTTTTTTTTTGTTAATTCAAACACAAGGTCTATATTTTTTTATTATCTTTGATATTAAAAAAATTAGGGTTTTGCATTTTTACATATTTTCAGAGAGAGAAAATCATATCTCGACAATGAACCTTATTTTCCAAGCGTTTCTTTTGTTGAATCTATTCGGATTAACTGCTCTTCACAATTTGAGGGTATTTTTTTCCAAATCTATCTAAACGAAATTATATTCTACTAAACTTTTGAGATTTTATACGTTTTAATGCATATTAAAATTAGGAATGAATTGAATTGTTTTTAATCCTGGAATCCTTTATAGATCGGAAATAATTTCAATGTTGTCCGAAATAGCAACACGTCATTGGAATTGGTTGGTCCAAGATCTATAACTCATAAAAAAGGTGAGTTAAAGCTACGTAAAGAAATTCATTTTTTAACAACTATAAAAGTCAGAGTAATATACCAAGATTTAAATCATTTACATAACAAATTTGAAATGCTTTTTAGATCAGGACTTGGTAGTTTATAGTCCACATCACATAACTAAAAGGAGTTCAGAGTTCGACAAATTTGTAAACGGATTTGGGCAAGGATCGTCCATTGGAGGTGTAATAGGCTCAATCTTTGGACCAAAGGGAACCGCTATAGGAACAGCTATAGGGGGAGTTGTTGGAGGAATTCTCTGTATATTTTTCTGCGAAGGTACTTGACGTTGTGGTATTAGTCTCCAGAACAGATATAGACCATGTAACTTATTGACTGCAAAGTGGTGTAAATATTGTATTAAAACATGTAACAGGTTAGGCTTTTGCAAAACAGAAACATTGCGACAAAGAAATATTTCATCGTTAATTAATCATTTCTTATCAAAGACGTTTTAAGTCGATAATAAAATAATTAATTATGTAACTACAGAAGAGAAACCAAATCAGCCACCGTCTTTTTCATCCTGCGTCGGTCCAGCGAGTGAAGAATACTTTGCGGACCTGGGGACAACAACAGCCATTGTGACGTGGAATGCCCCCATCGCTAGCGACCCTGAGGACGGATCTATAACGTACGTTGTTAATTCGAAGAGTTTTTAATTGATTTAATTATACCCGCACTTTCTAAAGAAAGTTCGGGTATATTGTTGTTGTCCTGTTCCGTCCGTCCGTCTGTCACGTTTTACTTTCTCAAACTGCTCCTACATCGTATAAACTAGCAATCTGAACTCTTGGAGTTTGATTGGGGGTGTCATGTTGTTTTGTAAAATGGTTTAAAAAATTCTCTGGTAGTCCTGGGGGTCATATAATTGGTAAAAAATGACGTTTTTTCACAAAAACCTTCTTCCTCGAACTCCTCCTACATTTTCAACAATAGACAAATCATCTTTTGGAATATGTTTTGGGGTATCTATAGATGCGGAATAAGGTTTCGGAAATTTCAATTTTGCCCTGGGGGTCATTTGGTGGCTGAAAAATGACGTTTTTTTTTACAAAAAATCTGCAGTAGCCAAATGATCTTCTTGAATATGATTTGGAGTGTCATTTTGAAGTGTGATCAGGTTTCAGAATTTTTTTTCATCACAGGGATCGGTGGGCAACAAAAAATGACGTTTTTTTCCAAAAAAAAAGTATGGTTCCCGTAACTCCTCTTACAACTTTTGGAGTATCTACATCATCCCTTGGGATATGATTGGGGCTGTCCTATAGATGTGCAGTAAGGTTTTAAAAATTTAAATTTCATCCAGGGAGTCAAATAGTAGCAGAAAAGTGACGTTTATCACTCCAAAAAAAAAACTACATCCCAGAACTCCTCTTATGATTTAACGAATAGACACATCATATCCTGTGATATGATAAGGGCTGTCCTTTAGATGTGCAATAAGGTTTTAAAAATTTAACTTTCATCCAGGGCGTCAAATAATAGCAGAAAATTGACGTAGATACCAGAACTCCTCCATTGATTTAATGAATAGACATGTCACATCTTGGGATATAATAACGGCTGTCCTATAGATGTGCAATAAGTTTTGAAATATTAAATTTAATCCTGGTAGTCAAATAGTAGCAGAAAATTAACATTATCCCTTGTGTGGATCCAGAGATGGGGTCAAAGGGGGGAGGGGGTCCAGATCCCCCCTCCAAAAATCAAATTTCTTTAAAATTTAAACCACCACCCTCCCTGCAAACTCAAATAACTGTCAACCCCCCCCCCCTCCCCAGAAAAACTCTCTGGATCTGCGCATGTATCCCTCCTTACACTGTAAATAAAATGACTTTTTTTTCTTAAAATAAAACAAGAGGCCAATGGGCCACATCGCTCACCTGAACAACTGTTTGTTGTAAATTCTATCTCATAGCATATGTTATTTCTATTTTAAACTTTGAATCTCTCTCTTTAGAATCTACACTAGTTGAGGATGTTTGCGAAGTAATCTCACAAACTGTAGCAATGTAGTTCTTGAGAAGAAGATTTTTAAACATTTTCCCAATATACTTCTATGTTAAACTTTGAACCCCTTCTAGGACCCAGTGTTTGTCCGGGGTCACGGCCTTACAATCTAGAATTTTCACTAAATGAGGATCCTTGCATAGTAATCTCACAAACTGTAACATTGTAGTTCTCGAAAAGAAGATTTTTAAACAAGTTTCCTATACATTTCTATGTTAAACTTTGAACCTCTCTTGGTGCCCCAGTATAAAATCGGTGGTAACGATTTTAACAATTTAGAATACCCAATGATGTATTCATAGTAATATCCCATACCGTTGCATTGTAGTTCTTGAGAAGAAGATTTTTAAACATTTTTCTATATATGTTAAACTTTGAGCCCTGCCTGGGGCCCCAGTTTTGGTCCGGGGGTCATGATTTTTACAATTTAGATTCTTGACTATATATACAAGCTTTTTTTAAATATTGGCATATCTGGTGCAGTGGTTCTTGAGAAGATTTTTAAACATTTTTCCTACGCATTTCTATGTTAAATTTTAAACCCCGCCTGGGGTCCCAGTTTTGGTCCGAGGGTCATGATTTTTATAATTTATAAACTTCACTATATATACAAGCTTTTGTGTAAATATTGGCATTTCTGGTGCAGTGGTGAGAAGAAGTTTTTAAAGACACACCTATACTCACTGTTTCGCAATTATCTCCCTTTTAAAAATGGTTTAGCCTTTATTTTAACAATTAAGAATCTCCTTCCTATAAGAATGCTTTGTACCAAGTTAGGATGAAATTGGCCCAGTGGTTTTTGAGAAGAAGTCAAAAATGTGAAAAGTTTACAGACGTACAACTAGACCGACAGACGGGCGTACGGACAACGG
Organism: Magallana ariakensis; assembly: GCA_020458035.1. Lineage (NCBI taxonomy): Eukaryota > Metazoa > Mollusca > Bivalvia > Ostreida > Ostreidae > Magallana > Magallana ariakensis. The sequence goes on from CM035816.1 coordinate 38,269,932, forward strand.
GTGATCAGATAAAAACCTTGCATTTATTTGATTTAATTGTCGAATGATTTATTAAATTCAAAATATAATTTGGGGTCTTTTAAGATTTTATAAACTGTTAAAAAATGGTTTTTTTTTTAAATCACATTACACCTTGCATAATTGTCAAATGATCTATTGATATTTCTTATTTTCTACCTGGGGATCCATAACTAATATCAAAGTTAAAATTAATAACAATAAATGGTTAAAATGAAAAGTTTATCCTCCACATCCAACCCCTAACCCCCCCCCCCCCAAATCAACCCTCAGGTACTAAAGATTCAGAGTCTTCTTACATTCTTACATGTGTACAGTAGCGAATTATAAATCATTTTTTGATTGGTATTTTTCTCTAGATGCTCATTAAAATTTTGGAAATTGCTTTTTAATTTTTAAGATAAACAAAATGTTATATATGTATTCGGGGCAATTGTAAAATCTCCTAAACAAAGCAGGTTCATTATTAGGCTAGGAATTACATGGGTCAAACACGTACTACATATGAATAAGATAAAATACTTTATTATTTCCAGTTCTAGAAAGTCAGGGTGTCTTCAAGGGGGTATAACTTATATACCATTTGATGCGCAATTTATGACATAAACAGCAAGAATAAATGTGGTTTAGGGATGGGAATCTCAAAAGTTATCAAAATATCATCATTTCCTATTTCAAGGGGATGGGGTGGGGTGGTGGTTTAAAGACAACGCCTGGGGGTCATGTACTTTATACCATTTGATGCATTATAATGACATTAGAAACAATTGAGAATATACATATGGTTTAGTGGTGGGGATCTCAACAGTTTTCAAAATATTTGGTATTTTCCTGTTCCATAGGGCCAGAACAATCCCATATGGTCATGGCCTATATTATATTTGATGCATCATAATACATTAAGAAAAAAAAGACCCATTCCTTCCTATCATATTTCATATAAACATGATAAATCGATCTCTACACTTACACATGTAATACACAAATTTAATACAAAATCTAAGTCTGACAAATGAAAAAATAACTTTTGCAATTAAAATGACAGAAACTGTACAAATGCAATAGGATAGGTAATGATGATAAGCTTATTTAAATATAAAAAGATGATGATACAGTATGCTGGCAAAGGGAGATCACTTATTTAGAAAGTGAAAGTAAAACTTATACCTATACCGGTGGCTTATAATATTGTTCTACTACATGTTTTATGCTTACCTATATTGGTCAACATCATAATGATTATCCAATAAGAGCACAATATGAATACCTTTTGCTGATCATCACAAAAGAAACGTTTATGCATGTTAATTAATCCTTTTCTGCATATGGAAAACACATAACTGTATGCACACCACGTGAAACCTATCTAACCGAAGAGCTGGGTAAAACTAGTACCCGCTAATGCGACCTGCAGACCTGTGTTAAGTACGTTAACTTCAGACAAAGATCGGTTATTTGTAACATGCATATATTTTTATAATTTATTCTTCAAAACGCGCTGCACTATTTTATTAGGTATATAACTATGTAAAGCACACATTTCAGTCTTAAGGTGGTACAGGGCACCTGCATATTGTTATGTACTCCCTATTGAAATAAACAATAAAGTATAAATATAATATTTCCCCCCAAAATAATGTTACCTAACAGTGGAGCGCAATGGGTATTAACTATGTGTCTGTAAATAGAGAATTCAAATCCTGCTGGGGCTTTTCTATTTTTTACTCAGGTTTCAAAAATTTTGAAATCTTATTTTCTAATTTTTTTTTTGCCAAATACATGTACTTCAAAATTTTCAAATTCTAAAACATCATCATTTTGATTATAAGGCACTTTTATCCACATAAAGAACAACATGTGTCTTGTACCACCTTAAATCAGTAATTATCTTCTGTCCTGGCAGTTTTCCATTGAAACTCATTGTGCAATAAAATGATGTCATTTATATTGCACTGTTTAAATCTTCTTTGTTGCAACTACATGTACAGGCAGGCTTTCGTTGTTATCAAAATATTTTGATGTTTATTTATCCCTGGGGAGTGTTTGTGTGTGTGTGGGGGGGGGGGGGGGGTTCAGAGTAATACATGTAATAGTGTTTGCAGGGGGAGGGGGTTGGGGGGATTGGGGTCCGAGGTGTATTTTTGGTAAATTTACTATATTACAGTAATATAAATGAATTTTCAAGGGGGGAGGAGGGTCTAGACCCCTCATTTCCACCCCTTCTCTAAATCCGTGCACACGATGATGTTGGCACACAGAAGCAAATCTAAAGCCGGCAACCGTCGAGGGGAGGGGCATAATTTATTTTTGTTTGTAATAATTATATAGACCATACTTTCTATGACATGAAATGCTAAGATTTTTGATTAACTTAAAATTCACATGCAAAAAGTTCAACCCCAAATTGTACATAAAGGGCCGTTATGTGTATTATGGGATGGAATCTCAATTTATGAAATTGAAATTTTTAAAAATTACCGGATATTGCATGTATCCTTCGTTTTTACTAAAACTGGTACAAAACAGTGTTATTTAGGGGCAAACACTTGGTGCGGGTATTACTGTCTAATGACAACATCTAGTTATAAAATAGTACCACTTCCTTGGTTCCTTGGTGGAAATACATATTAAAAAGAAAGAGAGACAATCATGATTACTATGATAAATTCGGTCCGAATTGTTATAGAAAATACTTATATTCCATTTTAAATGTAAATGTAAAATTAGTCTTATATTGCACACTTTATCTCAAAGCTTCTTCAAATAAAATTATTCTTTAATTTTCTCAGATATGTTCGATGCAAGGTATTTTTTTGTTTATCATTTCTTGCTGACTTTTTTTTCAGGGCTAATTTGGTTCAAGGGGGTGCTCCAGGGACGCAATTTGACAGAGGTTCTCACACAATTGTATACACTGCCTCCGACAAAACAGGGGCTACCACATACTGCTCCTTTTCATTTAAAATAACAGGTAAAAGTAGTTTAATTTCTAATAACAATGTATGTTATCAATCAAGACATTCATACTGCAGATTATTTTCAAGTGGTGAATCTCCTAATTTTACTTGTAGTTTTGACGTGCGATCCAATCCAGTGGCCATTGCATGGGTACGTTCGATGTGACAAATCAGAGTTCATGTACGGATCAAAATGTACAGTCGGGTGTTTTGAAGGCTATGAAATGGAACCCCAACCATCATCTGTTCCATACCAAATCATGTGTGACAAATCTAGCGACAACAAAGCAACTTTAGACAGAGCCGTCCCATCTTGTGCAGGTTGAAACACTTGACGATATCACATTTCTTTAAAATCAATTTGTATTGAGAACCTAATTACACAAGAATTAGGCAACGTTAATTTGGTGTATGTAACATGTTTTCTTCCATGTTTTATTAAAATATCCAATATTATAACTTTTTTGTGAAAATGGAAGCATGCATTGATACTATTAAACACTTTTCCTTCCAGTTACGTTGTAATTGTTTGTTTTGTTTACAGCTATCACATGCCCTATTAATGCAACAGAACTTGATGTCGATAATGGATCGCCAGTGTGTACTCACAGCAACCATAAGTATGACAGTTCTTGTGTGACTCAGTGTCAAAGTGGATACAGTTTGTCCTCTGGTATCGTCTTTTCTACATGTCAAGAAGATAAGACATGGTCTACAAATCTCCCAGATTGTGAAGGTAGTAAATTTTCACCCTACACTGTATTTTCGATCTGTCTTATTCCATACCTAGTCTAAATGAATATAGTAACTTCTGGGATTTTTCATGTTTTGTTGATGGTTAAGAGATTGTTCGTATCCACCATTCCATTATTTGCGAATGTTTTTTTACATTTCACTGTGAGCACATCATTTCTTTGCCTTTTATATTAAAAACCAAACTTAAAAACAAATAATTTGCATACTTGAAATTTATAATTAGATGCCGAGGCACCTGAAATATTGAATTGTCCTCAAACAATTTACGCCTATACGGATAGGATGAGTCAAACCGCCTCAGTAACATGGCAAACGCCTATTGCAACAGACAACTCTGGAACAGTGACAGTTTCCCAGACAAAGGGAACTGCTCCGGGATCCAATTTTCAACTAGGTCTGACAGAAATACGATATAAAGCCATTGATGCAAAGGGCAACAAATCTCCGGAGTGTATTTTCTTCGTCAATGTTGAAGGTATTTTTATCAATCCATCGAGTATCTTCTGTTTTTACAAACTGTCCTTAGTGTAACAACAGTATAAACTATATTGTAGAAATTAGTTGTGATCCACCTCTGATTGTGGACAAGTATCTTTTCTATCAATGTCCGGATGGCTACACGTATGGCTCTACCTGCCAGCTGAAGTGTATGGGTAGCTTTCCATTGATTGGCAATGAAACAATTACTTGTGAGAGAAACGACAGCTTTACGCCACCTCGTGGATATTGGGATATGGGAGAGTTTCAACCTTACTGCTTGAGTAAGCTGTATTCGTCATTTTCCCTTTATGGGATTTTTATCAACTATAAATATGTATATCGTTCTTATGACACTTTCAATATCGATTTGACACTTGCAGAAAACCCTTGTGATACGCTTCCGGCGCCCGAAAATGGAGCCATTTCATGCGCAACGTGGTTGTTTGGGATGCAGTGTCAGATGCAATGTTCTGGTCAATATGACATCCCATATGGAACAGTGGGTTCAAATGGAGTTCCTTTCATGGGCGTATTCACCTGCTCTGAATCATTAGGAGCATACACTCCATCAAATACAGTTCCCGGGTGTACACGTATGCAATATTTATTTATAAAACATTAAATAAAAAATCAATTTAGCAATTTATGCTAACCATAGATATATTTGATTGATATATAATTGCAGAACTTCGTCGACCAGGAATGACAACGGTCCTTGGTGAATTCTTTTATTATACCGGAGACTGTAACGATCCCACTGTTCTTGAGGAGATTAAAAACAACTTCATTAACCAGATGCAGCGCCTTGAGTCTCAAGGCTGGAATGGCGTATGTCCCTCACAAATTGACTGTAATGTAAATAATACAGAAGTCACTTGTGGTCCAGTGAGTGGAAAAAAGAAAAGAGATGTCAATTCTGTTTTGGAACACGTTTTTCACAAACGTAGTACACATGAAATAAGAGTTGAAGTAAAACTGGCGACAACCTGGTACAATTTCAACTCTACTGGTGGCTCAACGTTTTATTTTCTAGAAGAAGTTCAGAAAAAAGTTTTTGATGTAATGAAATTGTCTGCAACAGCTGGAAATCTGACTGTAAGGGGCTTGAGTCCTGATATTAGTAGTTTTGTATTGGGATACAGTGATCCAGATTGTCCCAAAGGAACGTTCGTTCGTTGGTCTACGCTTACATGTGGTAAGAACATCTTGAATTTTCTTTTTTTTCAAATTCTTTCAACATGCATGATGATTTGGATCACTGTTTGCATGCCATAAACTTTTAATTAACTGTTGGCTCGTTAATAATATATATATTTCGTGCACAAAAAATTCGTATTTCAGATAAATTTTTTAAAAATCTTAATAAGCGCCCTAAATCATTTAATGACATACTTGTATTCATCATAGCTTTTTTTTGTAGTTCCGTGCTCAGAGGGTTCTTATCTGGATACATCAGATCCAATGAATCCCAGTTGCAGAGACTGTCCAGTGGGAACATACAAAGAAAGTCCAGATGATCTCACGTGTACTTCTTGTCCACCCGGAACGTCGACAGAAAATGCAGGGACAATAAACAGCACAAGCTGTCTTAGTAAGTCGTTTTTGTATTGTTCTTTCTTCACTCTTTCATTCATTCAAGTTGCATGGGTTTTTTTTTACCATGAAACTCCTTTGCTTTTTTCATAAGAGTAACAACACATTTTTCGTTTAATCAGAAAAATGCAGTCTAGGTCAGTTTTCCAAAACTGGATTGGAGCCGTGCCATTTGTGTCCCAGGTCCTTTTACCAGAGTGACGAGATGTCGACATCGTGTATGTCATGTCCATTAGGAAAAACGACGGCTTATTCTGGAGCTACTGATACAACCAACTGCTCATGTACTGATTTTATCATAATCAATGAACATTGGTATTTCCATAATCATTCATAATTAATATTCTCAATAATCTTATTTATGGATTCTCTCAAAATCTCTCTCATCTTATACAATTCTTTTCATTTTCAGACTTTGATATACAAATTACAAAGGCTCAACAACAGATATATTTTGATCCACCAACAACAGATCAAAATATACTGTCTGTATCTACTTGGGTTGCTGTTCCAAAGACCATAGCGAATTTTTCTCTTCTTCGTATTGAATCCTCAACCGTAAATTTAGACTTCCAATACTTGGATTCTTTATTTGTTCTAATCAATAGGTACATTAATCTCAACAATAAATTGGAATTTTTTTTATTTTGTTCTGTTAATGTAATGATGTATTTTAACTCGACAATGAATTTGACTTTTAACATAATTGCAGTCAGTTGCTGTCTACAGGAGTTATTCTACCAAGAGAGACTTGGTCACATATAGCCATACAACTAGATTCTGATAGTCAGACCGTCGTCGTTTATGTGGACGGAACCCAAGTCTATTCCTCCTCAATCTCTGGTTCAGTGCCTTTAGCATCTTCCCTGACAACCCCATCTTCAAAAATGTCTATAATACTAAATGAAGAATCCATTTCAGGTAAAAAAAAAATTGAAAATGATAAGCTTTATCTCTATGTCATTCAAATGCGCCAAATTTGTATCACTATTATATTTTGACTTTATACAGGATACACAATTAGTGGATACCACGTTGAGTTCACAACGTTGTCTGATGCTGAAGTTGCCACTCTTTCCAGCGCATGCCATATCCTTAGACCAAGTGCCTTTATTTCAATGGATACTATTGCTAATTTGTCACAAATTCAACCAACTTCAACATTTCTGACCCCCAGTGTCTGTGACAGTATGTGAAAGATTTTTTATACTTTTCATTTAAATTAGTTTGTGTAGAAATTTTAATTCATGTTATATACTTGTTATAGATATCAATCAATGTGATCCTAACCCATGCTATGGACACACATGTGTGGACAAAGTGAATGCATACAAATGTCAGTGCAAAAATGGCTACTCTGGTGAAAGGTGTCAAAATGAGCCTGATTATTGCAAAGACAGTCCCTGTAAAAACAATGGAACATGTTTTAACTCGGCGGGCAATTTTTCATGCACGTGTCTGATTGGGTATAAAGGCGACCAATGTCAATTTCAAATAGGTATTTCATTTTTTAATTTTACAAATGACAACTTTTTTTTGGGGGGGGGTCAAAAGATTTAATTCATTTCCTTGTTTGCTTTTTGTGGTAAACAATCGTTTTATTCGTTAAGTAAATGGCGGTTGGAGCCCATGGACATCATTTTCGGAATGTTCTGCTACTTGTGGTGGGGGTAATAAATCACGATCCCGGCTATGCAATAGCCCGAAGCCTGATCCCGATGGATTACCTTGTGATTCAACTGGTGCTACTGAAACAGTGGTTTGTAACACAGACACGTGTCCAAGTAAGTTGTTCATGTACAAACAGAAAACAAGACGCATACAATCAGTCGCATATAAACTGTAACATATTAAAAAAACAATTAATGTATGTTAAAGGTTGTCTACCTCTAAGAAAAGGTTTTGGGAACAAAGCAAATTGCACAACTTTTTCTGATGGTCATGAAGTTTGCTTAGTCTCCTGTCGTCCAGGATATGCATTCCCAGTAGACCATAAACCACTTCCAGTGTACGTGTGTGGCCCTAACACCTCCTACACATGGAATGGGGCGCCACCTTCTTGTGGACGTAAGCTACTAGTATTAAAAAAAGACATTTTAAACCACAAATTATGAAAATATTGATGTTTATTTTAAAAAGATGACTTGTAACTTATCCACAGGTGCAAATTCTCCTAGAAGTATATCCGTCGTTTCCTCTGTTCAGTACACACCTGAGATTCCCTGTATAGATACAGCCATGGCGTCCTCCAAACTAAAAACCAACTTGGAATCCTCTTTACCATGTTCTGTGAACGGTTCTTGTTCAATCGATGTATCCACACCAGGTACATCAATGTTTGATTTGTTTCATACAGTCTAACAAATGATTACTTCTAATAAAGAAAATATACCATTTTGTGTGAATTAGTAGGTTGTTCAGCATCTGGGCGACGCCGAAGATCCGCGTCATCACAAACTATTACTCTTACCCAGACTTTGACCTCGGGCGACAATCTAGATTTAGAAGCATTCGAAAATTCACAGAGCAGTAAGTGTGTTTTATGTCTTATTCAGAACTAGTAGGCAGAATTCACTTAATATTTGTACCATTTATTACAATTTGGATTTTGGTTTGTTTTTATTTTATTCCAGTCAGCCAACCCTTATATGATTTGCTGGTGGGTATTTCCAGTTTAGAGGCTTCGGCAATACAAATCAATAGTACTCACAGTATTCTACAGTTTGAGATCAGTGGCACTCAGTACACATCGACAGCAGTGACCACCGAATCTTTGGTAGAGTGCTCCACTGGTCAGGGAAGAAGTGAAGCTTTATGCAGTAAGAATTTAATAACTGGCAATTTCCTTGTTCTTGTTCAAATTTATTTACAACCGAAACAGGATTGTATTTCAAGTCTAAAAGCTGATTAACATGTCACTATTTACTAAATTATACTAAATATAGTCATATGAATATATATTTTTGAATATCTATTCACTGTTATGTCACCTTAATTTCTGGCGTTTTAACCCTGTTTACCTATTCTTCTTACAGTTGATTGTCCACCGGGTACATATTCAGAATCTGGAGTGTGTGTGGCGTGTTCTATCGGTACCTATCAAGATGAATCTGGTCAGTCCTTATGTAAATCTTGTCCCAGCGGTCTCACCACGAAATATGAAGGAAGTCAGAACCTGACGGATTGCTCAGGTAAGGCAGTTTTGTGATTCAAAGAACGTAACTTTACAAAATATCATTTTATGTTTTTTCACAAATTTTGGATATTGCGACCATTTCCTTCGACTAACCTTTGAGGGATTTTAATGAACAATTATATTATGGTATCACATTGAATCGTCTTTGGATTAAGCATAAAGAAAAATATAAAAATGTATCTGAAAACGATGTGTTGTTTTGGGTTGTTTCATAATTATGTAAAAAAAAAAAAAATTCCATCTACTCGTGTGACCAATCAAATTTTAATGTCAAATTGGAGTGGGTATCTTTCTTTTTAAAAAGTTCGTTTTTTGCATAAATATTTGTTTGATCTGGCACACGTATGTGTATGAAACAGAAAACAGTACATCTACGACTGTTACCTCGACGTCATCCACGACCACTACGCCATCAGCGTCCACCACGTCATCTACGTACCCTGGGTCTTCTTCCGGTCTTGCAAATACAGTAACGGAACCAGCGACTGCCTCACCCCCCAAAAAACCTAAAGGTAAACATCTAAAACATGGCTCGTTAAAACTAGGCAATGGTTAACAAAACTCGATAAACTTCACTAAATTTTATTGTATTTGGAATTCTGATACTTAAAATCTCTGTTTTAAAAAAGGGAATAACTTTAAGCAATTATTCATCCTTTCTCGTAAGGCATTGTCTTGGCATAACCTATTAAGCTACAGTACTTCAATGAAATATGCATTTTTATCGTAAGGTAAATGTTTTCTTTTACAGAAAACAACAGTGTTTTGCCTATGGTAGCTGCAATTTTAGGAGTATTGACCCTTATTGTGTCAACCGCAGTTGTTAGTATTTTAGTGTGTAAACAGATAAAAAGGCAAGTGATGATGAAGTTTTTAAACGTCATTTTGTTCTTGTAGATTTATCAGTTATGTTGTTTGTATGAAACATTTATGTTACAATAAATTGTTCTCATTAATAATCTAACATTCTACAGAAATCGATTCAGACGTCTAGAACGTGAAGACAGTACACTAAAGGGAAGCTGGGCAAGTCTAAGCATGGTCAAACCTATTGAGGTCCAGAATGTGCCACCTACTTCTAACCAATACCAAGATCTATGGAAATCAAAATCCAGTTTGAGTTTCAATGATCAACCATGTTAAAATATCATAGGCCTAATGACTAAAGCGGTGATAGGGCTTGGATTGATGTCATTACTTTGTGTTTGAACTCCTCTTAGTAACTTAAGTAGATTTGGATATCAACATACTTGGTAAAATGAAATGAAATTTATACAATTATGGGTATTTACTATTTACAGTTAAAGTTGTCGTCGTATATTGTAACAATGCTTCTTTGCAAGCCAAGGGACCAAATGTCATTGGCTTGCGAACACGCATTGTACCTTAACCTTAGGTTTATTGTTTTCTACTTATTTTAATTTAGAGACATAACACACTTAAACTTACATGACATAATAGATTTGTTTTGGAATTATTTCTTTTATTGCGATTTGTACATGCCTATACATTTAGTCGGCAGTAATATTTGCATACGTCAGTTTTGTAAAGAAGTAAAGCGCCTTTCACATTATTTCGCCTACACCCGTGTTTGAACGGAAAGTACCTGTATATCTACTAAAAATAAATATATATATCTACCTGTCGCAATATTATTTTCGAAACCTAGGTACTGCTTTTATAATGGTGTCTGTAACCACTTATTTGTCATAAATTCAGGAAACCTGCATCGAGAAATAAATGTATATAGAACTTTGTGTATAAGTCAGTTGATGTTCTGAACTGTGATTACTTCTAGCAATATGCAATGAATGCATTTGTGTAAATAGAGTATAATGTTAGTGAAGAGATCTGTTTATAGTGGATGGGCTTATACTTAATTGAAAAAGAGAATTTGGAGAAAAAAAATCCAGCAGAGTAGATACATGTAATCTTAACTCTCTATTCTTATCGTGCTATAAATAACAAGAAAAATATACAACTTGCTGGAATCAATCCAGCGACCACAAAATTAAAAAGACCCTTGCGTTACCATTAGGCCATGCATATAACACTTTGATAGGATGGGTTTTTTTAATACTTGTGGCTATATACATGATTGTATTAGAAAAGTCATTAATTGAAATATTTGTCAAATTTTCAGTACAATGACCACGTTAAACCAAAATTAATTCAATGTAAACAAGTACATCAATAGCTGTAGAACATAATTTTAGTTGGATTTCTTTTGTTTAAAGTAGTCAAAATATTCAACTTTTGATTGCATACTAAATTCTTTCTTATGTATCCCTAACAAAACCTGAGGGTTTTAATGATGTTATGTGAGACAATTAAGACTCTTTCAGCGTTGTATTTGTGTAATTTGCGTTTCTTTAAATGTATATTAACTAAATATTGTATAATATTGAAAATGCCTGATGTCTGCAATTAAGTGCGCTATACCTGAATTAAGAAACATTTAAACTTTTCTGAATGCTCTGTATTTTAACACCCAAAAAGCACATCCGTCCTTCCAGCAATACTCATGCAAGAATGGGAATACCGTTATGTTAAAACTGTTAGTTAAGGGAGAGAGTGAACGAGTGTACTTTGAATTTTTTGTTTGAAAAAAAAATGATGCATTAGAATACCTTAAATAGAAGTGCCAAAAGAAATGTTTATAACCTGTATGATTATCAACAATAAAATTCTACATCATTATACAGTTTTTCTGTGCTTTGTAAAATTCAGGTAAATACTAAAAACTTGTCTTTTATAAACATTACAGGTACTTCAATTTTTTTTTCTCAAAATGAGGCTGGTTGTATTTTCTTTTATATATATATATATCATGATGAATTAATTTCTTATATCATTTATTGTTAGCATTATTCAATAACTGTCTTTCATGTTTCATCGATGTTTTACATCGACTTCTCTAAAAATGAGGCTTATACGACGGACAACTTCTCTAAAAATGAGGCTTATACAACGGACAACTTCTCTAAAAATGAGGCTTATACGACGGACATATAGGTATTTTTGTGCATGCGCCCAGAAAAAAGGAGATTATTGATTTCAAATAAAATAGTTTAAGGTGTAATGTCCCTCTGCTATTAAATTTATCATATATTTTTCTTTTTTATAAATTATTTATATTAATTTTCATAAGAGTCAATGTAAGTAGATTCAAATGAAACAAAGTTGGGGTGATAAAGGGTTGTTAGATTTTTCAAAAATTGATAATGTGTCTAATCATGATATGAAGAAAATTAGTCATAGTGATTAGCATTACAAAACATAATGAAGCGGTCCTTTTTAGTTCAGAATATATAGTACTTTATTTTAAAGGTTTGTAACAAAATCTGCTTTAATCAACAAGAGTTATCTTTCTTTATCATAAAATATTGAAGGTTGTACATACAGTACATGATAAATTGCTATGGTTTCTAATTTTTTTTTTTTCAGAAAAAGTTTTCTGTTTTTAAATTTGGATAAGTTAATAGTAAATTGAATACATATTATGTGTTAGAAATGCTAAAATTTGTAAACCAGGGTATTTAAAACACAAAAAGAGGATCAAATGAATGAGTTCCAGTATTTACATACCAGTATGATTTCAATATTGGGTTATTGATCTAGTCCTGAGTAAAATGTGATATTGTTTGGTTGTTTTAAATTTGTTTTCCAATATCTGCTCTCTCAGAGTAGAAAACCTTTATTCAAGTTTAGACATTTGACATGTTATTTGTTTCAAATTATGCTAACTAAGTCGTCTAGAGTTTGCAGTTGTCTTAGTCACATTTCCATCTCTGAACCAGCTATACAGAGAGAAATGAATTTTTTCCATCCAAAGATTCTCTGGCCTAAAACATCAAAAGACGTATTGGTTATGTACTGTAATACATTGTAGTACATACAATTTAATTATATTTCAAAAAAAAAAACGTCCGGGGTGGGGTTATAGATATTGCCTCATAAAATTTGATCAATGTGATTAGTTTCTTGTAATTTTTGTAGTTTTTTTTTTTACTGTTTTGCTCCCTGCTAAAAGTTCAGTTCGTTCTGTTCAAATTTCATTTTTCTAAATGTGAATTTAGAAAAATGTCGCTTCCAACATAAATTGGGGCACATTACCGCCTCCCTTGTTGCTACATGCGTGCCTTAATAATTGTGAGTTAACAGAAACTAAAGAGAGATTATTTTCTACAGGAGTTATCTGTCTTATCAGAGGGACTTTCCACCTTAACTAGGTATAATTCTGTTCGGTTTTAACACATTGGATCGTTGCGACATTTGATTCCAATTATTATTATTATTATTATTATTATTATTATTATTTATTTATTAAAATTATTTATTTCGATATGCAAAATATACACAATCACATTTGATTTCAAAGAGCGCGGAGACTCAAGAGAAGTTCTGAGGGGGCTAGTTGTCCCTCGGATCGCCCTACCTCTCATTATTTTTGGTTTGATTATATTATTTAGTTTTATGAAATCCCTGTATTTTTACGAGGTAATTATTCTCTAGATTTGTTTTTCTCTGCCTTTTACTTATATAGCTGTATTGTCTTCAATGTTATTTTAATTATAGAAAAAAATAACTTTTGTTTACAAAAGTTTTTCTACAGCTAACGTTGTTAATGCAAGTCCAGTGGACAAAAAAATAATGTAAAAAACCGTTTAGTAGGGTTTGTTTTTATTTTTTGTTTTTTGGGGGTTTTTTTTTTGGTACATTTGTAAGGTACAGGGGTTGATAGTTTGGGGGATGTGGTTCTTGTGGTTAATGCTTTGGTACTTAGTATTCTGAATATCTTTTATCATATCTTTTTAACTCAAATTACATCTGTAATGTTTGCAGAAATATAATAGACTAAGTTAAATCTTCATTTTTTAAATTATTATTTAGAGACCGTGTTTCTATTTAAACGAGATCATCGCGAGAGAAATCGATTTCTCATTTTTAAATGATTTGTGACATGACTGGATGATAGATCTTACTTGAGCGTTTCTGAAACAAGTTGAATTTCTAACCAATATACTGACTGACATGCAGGGAACATATTTTTCACAGCATCGTTAACTAGACAACATTGAGATGGTGACCATCTCAAAGGGCCCGGCTTAAATAGTGGACAATAGGATGAAAATAATTTCAGAGAATTTTGCTTTGACCTTAACCTATGACTTTGAAATATGCTCCGGACAAGCGCATGGATGGACAGACTGATCACTATAGGGCGCCCGCAGAGCGGGGCCCTAATAATTACGAATACGGGACAGGTAACACAATTATTGTTTTACATACTTTCATTTAAATTTTAAATGCATGGCCGAGAGGTGTCCGTCCAAATCGACCATTACGTTGACTTGGCAAAAACAACCAAAAACAAGAGGCCCATGGGCCACATCGCTCACCTGAGGAACAATAGGTATGATAAAATCAGCTTAATGGAGACATAATACAAACTATCTGGACAATGTAGTATAATACATGTAGATCCTGTATAAATAAAAATCAATTTTTTTCTACTGGACATGTAATATCACATGTTGAGCATTGCAGCTCTCAAAAAGATCCTAAACAATTGTTTATAAATGGGATATAAACCTACATCAAACTCTGAGCCCCTTGTGAGACCCAATCGTCCAGGAATCATCCAGAAGCCAAAATCTAAACAATATTAAATAATCACCTGGCTGATAAGTTTCTTCGAAGAAGATTTTTAAAGATTTACTCTTAATATTCCTATGTAAAAATTTCACCCCCATTGTGGCCCAACTCTACGCCCAGGAATCATGATTTTTACAACTTTGAATCTACACTACCTGAGGATGCTTCCACATAAGTTTCAGATTGCCTGGCTTATTAGTTTCTGAGAAGACGATTTTTAAAGATTTACTCTATATATTCCTATGTAGAAATTCAATCCCAAATTGTGGCCCCACTCTACCCCTGGGGGTAAAGATTTTCGCAACTTTAAATATACACTACCTGAGAATGCTTCCACACAAGTTTCAGCTTTCCTGGCTAATTAGTTTCTGAGAAGAAGATTTTTAAAGATTTACTCTATATATTCCTATGTAAAAAGTTGACCCCCCCCCCCATTGTGGCCCCACCCTACCCCCCGGGGGTCATGATTTTTAAAACTTTGAATCTTCACTACCGTAGGATGCTTCCACACATGTTTCAGCTTTCCTGGCCAAATGGTTTCTTAGAAGAATATTTTTAAAATTTACTCTATATATTCCTATGTAAAAATTTGACCCACCCCCATTGTGGCCCCACCCTTCCCTCTGGAGTCATGATTTTCACAACTCTGAATCTTCACTACCCTAGGATGCTTCTACACAAGTTTCAGCTTTCCTGGCTAAATGGTTCTTGAGAAGAAGATTTTTAAACATTTACTCTATATATTCCTATGTTAAAAATCGACCCTCCATTGTAGCCCCACCCTACCCCCCGAGGGTCATGATCTTCACAACTTTGAATCTACATTACCTGAGGATGCTCCCACATAAGTTAAAGCTTTCCTGGCCAAATGTTTCTTGAGAAGAAGATTTTTAAAGATTTACTCTATATATTCCTATGTTAAAAATCGACCCCCTCCCCCATCGTGGCCCCACCCTACCCCCCAACGGTCATTATTTTCACAACTTTGAATCTACACTACCTGAGGATGCTTCCACATAAGTTTCAGCTTTTCTGGCCAAATGGTTCTTGAGAAGATTTTTTAAGATTTACTCTTAATATTCCTATGTAAAAATTTGTTCCCCCATTTTGGCCCCACCCTACCCCCGGGGGTCATGATTTTCACAACTTTGAATCTACACTTTGAATCTCGCCAAATGGTTCTCGAGAAGAAGATTTTTTAAGATTTACTAAATATATTCCTATGTATAAATTCGACCCCCCTTTATGGCCCCAGCCTACCCCCGGGGGTCATGATTTTCACAACTTTAAATCTACATTACCTGAGGATGCTTCCACATAAGTTTCTGCTTTCCTGGCCTAACGGTTTCTGAGAAGAAGATTTTTAAAGATTTACTCTATTTATTCCTATGTAAAAAGTTAAACCCCCATTGTGGCCCCATCCTACCCTGGGGGTCATGATTTTCACAACTTTGAATCTACACTACCTGAGGATGCTTCCACATAAGTTTCAGCTTTTCTGGCCAAATGGTTCTTGAGAAGATTTTTTAAGATTTACTCTTAATATTCCTATGTAAAAATTTGTTCCCCCATTTTGGCCCCACCCTACACCCGGGGGTCATGATTTTCACAACTTTAAATCTACACTTTGAATCTCGCCAAATGGTTCTCGAGAAGAAGATTTTTTAAGATTTACTAAATATATTCCTATGTATAAATTCGACCCCCCATTATGGCCCCAGCCTACCCCCGGGGGTCATGATTTTCACAACTTTAAATCTACATTACCTGAGGATGCTTCCACTTAAGTTTTAGCTTTCCTGGCCTAACGGTTTCTGAGAAGAAGATTTTTAAAGATTTACTCTATTTATTCCTATGTAAAAAGTTGACCCCCCATTGTGGCCCCACCCTACCCCCGGGGGTCATGATTTTCACAACTTTGAATCTACACTACCTGAGGATGCTTCCACACAAGTTTCAGCTTTCCTGGCCAAATGGTTCTTGAGAAGAAGATTTTTGAAAATTTCTCGAAAATTTTCATTAATTCCTAATTATTTCCCCTTGTAAGAGGGCTTGGTCCTTAATTTTCACAACTTTGAATCACCTTAGGCTAAGGATGCGGTTGAAATTGGCCCAGTGGTTCTTGAGAAGATGTTGAAAATGTGAAAAGTTTACAGACGGACAGACAGACGGACGACAGACAAAATGTGATCAGAATAGCTCACTTGAGCTTTCAGCTCAGGTGAGCTAAAAACAAGACAGAAGAGGGGGATAATAGGAAATAATGGCAAAAGGGACTGATAGTGCAAAGCTTAATTAAGGCACGCGTCTCACTTCTAAAACCATTCTTAGTAAAGGGATTTTCTCTATTTTTTTTTTTAATTTATATATAATTTTTTTTGGTATAAGGTAGGTGGGGGTCATACAGAAGATTTTACACGCGTATGTTATCTTTAGAGCATGTGAGTAAACACTGATATTAAAACAGATTTCCATTATTTTTTAAAATGTAACCCCTTCTGTATCATAGTGGATCTTCAAGTAATTCAAGCTGTCTCTTTTCCTGAACAAATAAGCAAACTATTGATATTATCTATAATGAGATTTTATTAATGCAAATTTATGTTTAAAATATAAACATAACATGAAAATTGCAATAACCATGCAGCCTGGTAAAATATCCAATATTTACTATAAGTTCTCATAGATACGAGCCCTTGATTCCAATTTTTTCAGACCCTAATGCCACATAAAGCAGGCATTTTAAAAAGCACCTAGACAACATCTGCCAAGTTACAGTTTAAAAAACAAATTATTAAAACTAACTGCCAAGCACTTTCATCTAAAAAAAAATAAATAAATCATTACGGTTTAATTTGTTTAGTTGTAAAATACACCATTAGATATAAGAATAGCCAAGCATTTTGTTTCAAACTTAATTTGTTGCCCTGTAAATTATTTTTGGTCAATTTAAATTTGCTATATGCAATATTCTTTATACAGAAAACCAGATTTTTTTTTACCAGACATGTTAACAATATTCTGTAAAATAATAGTCCTTTGAATCATATTTTTCCCTTAAAACTGGTACTATAAAACTATACATGTACTAGATGTACATACACTGCCCTCTGTACAAGGCAATAAGTATACCAATATTTAATAAGATATGACAGTGTGGCAAAAAGGGCTTGTTTTCTTAAAATTACAATCAGAGTGTTGTGTTTTATAAAAACACAATGCAATGTCAAAATCACAGCCTAGAATTCACAACTTTTTTTTATCCTCCTTAGATATGTTTAACACTAATCTTAAATATTAATATAGATAAGTAGAGTGTCCCTGATCAAATTCTTAGATTCAGGAAATTCAGAACTGGTGTATGATTTGGATTGGCCATCCTACAATTCCAAATCTGTTAACTATTACTGTTACATATAATTATAAAAAGTACAAAAAAAATGTTTGTCTACTTCATTAATATCTGTTTTTATTTCTATGTCTAATATTTCTTTTAAAAATGAAATTATCCTCAATAGTAGTAATCCGCATCAAAATATATACATTAAATCTTTAGAAGTATTAGAACATGAATACCTCTGGGTATAAAATTTGATCAGGTCCACGTTTACATTTCTCGTACAATATATTACAGTATATGCTTTTACATTCAGTATAATGATTATACAGTCAAATAAAACAAAAAAAGATAACTGGGTGTAAAAATAGATGTCCGACATATATATGTGAAATCTACATTAAAAATGATATGACTGCAACATGAAAGGCTACTGAATAATAAAACATATAAACTTGCACAGTTTTAAAGTTGGAAGGAGGAATATAAATTGTTTTGAAACATAAAATAATTTTTAACATAAAACAATTGTAAACTTAAAACAAAAAAATTTACATTTAAACAACAATCTGCAGTTTTACAGAAGTGTAAAAGCATTACAAGTTGATAATGTACAGTGCAAGTGCTACACCTCATTATGTTACTGGTATAATGTCCTATTCCTCCACATATGACACAAGCTTTTCTCTGTCGTGGGCCTGCACTGACTTCTTCATTGGTTTACGTACTGTCCCCATTTCTGTAAGTATCGCTATATACCTGAATATTGAACATTATCTGCCCACTCCTCTATAATTTGACTTCGAATGTTTTCTGAGTACCCCGGGCACTGTTAAAGGGGTTATTGTTCGATGCTGTCGGCTTGTTGGCTGACTTTGCAGCCCAAGCCACATCAAACGGGTCAACATTGGGTCCTGTGGGCTTTGACGAGACCCCAGATGCCGATTCTCCCCAAGCACTGCCATTCACCTGAAAGCTTCTCTGTTGAGCCATATCCATTAGAGTGGGCCGAGCTTGTTGACGCGAATGACTTTGCCACTGATTCGTTGACAGTTCACCAGTGTCTATGGAATGACTCCGTATGTGCTGCAAGTGGGGCGGTTGTGAACGTGGGGGAGGTTGAGGTTGTTGTGGAAACTGTCCAAATGCACCACCATTGCTGACTGACGCTCCACTAATGGGTGGAGTGGCTCCACTTATGGGTGGAGCATTGGCGAAAGGGTTCGTGGCTTTTGGTGATGGCCAGTTAGTGGCTGATGTGGCAGTATGGGCGGGGCTAGCACTGGAAGAGGCCCATGGATTGGTCTGCTGAACAGGGGCTGCTGGGTGTGAAGGAATATCTGCAATATAAAAATAATTAGATATTAAAAATATTGTACCTAGTGATATGTGTGTTAAATTGCCACTTCCTAAAGAGTTTATTTTCTTCAACTGAAGACTAAATTTCTTTTACATATTGGGATAAATCATCGTCCATTAAGTGATGTTTAAACCATTGTTTTCCACTTTAACAATGTCAGTTGTGAATTAGGCCGATAATTAACTGTTTTTGAGTTGACACAGTTAATAATTAATCTCACCATATCATTTTTGACAATTTTATCATTTGTAAGCAAATACCATCAAATATTAAAAGACTTAAAGTATTCAATATAATTAAAAGAAATAATTTGGGGGGAAATTGGTTTTAATTAATGAAAGTTAGAGAAAATAATATCTTCCCACATTCATCATTTTGATCCTGCTTACTTGTTTCATTGGTGTGCCTAGGGCTCGGTGCTTGGAATGCCGGTGAGGTGAGATTGTGAGATGGTGTGGACTCCACTCTCTGGGTGGTGCCAAATGCATCATCAGAGCTGAGCTGTGATAATCCCATGGTCAACTGCTGGCACATGTGAGATATCGAATCTTCTTGTTCTTTTGATGGGGACATTTCTTGAATAGGAGCACTAACATCTAAAAAAGAAGAAAAATTTAGCAATCCACTACCACAACTCCACTATCTTAACTTGCACAACTCAATAAAATTTGCATAGGTAACTTTTATATTTCTTTTGTAATTAATGTAAACTGTACTTACCTGTTTGCTTTGGTGGTGAGCTCTGTGTTATTGCTCCTTGTCTCTGTAAGGTAGATGGAAGGTCACTGAGTCTCAGAGAAACAGATCGCTTGAAGGGAGACGAATCTTTTTGTAAATTCTCGAAGCCTCGAAATGATCCTTGCCTGACCAGCATGGAGGGGGTAGCTTTTGGTCGCTCCACTGCGAAGGGGTTGTCCACTTTCCTGACAGGAACAGGTTCTGAAAGTACATGTATACTGGTATGTATTACCACATATCCATCAATTGCACACATTGCATAACAGAATTTTAGTAAGTTCTACCATTACTGTTTTGGATTCACAATAACAATACTTTTACTTGGCTACTTAATCTTTCAATTAAATCCTGATTTGATCAAAATGTCATGACCCACCCACATTCACCACTTATATGTGATACCCTTGCACCAACATCCATGCCAACAAGAAATATCAATACAAGTTTCTGAACTTGTGTATAAATTGTGGTAAAATAAATAAAGTTTTAATTTAAATGTGACCTCTTACCGGCCAGTATGGCACTCTGGGGGTCAGTGATTCTCTCTGTGAGGGTGGTCTGTCTGAAGGATCCCATCCTGGTGAAGCTGGTCTTGTCCTGAGAGAATGTGACCTCCACCCCCGTACTGGAGTCCTTGTCCCGCTTCTGTTTGCGCTCTAGGCAGATGGCGAAAGCGCAGCCCACAGCATGGCTCAGACGTTCCCCCTGTAATCACCAACTTCAACGTCAAGACCACCATAAACGTAGTCAGGCTTGATCGGCTTACAAATCTCTGAGACTAATGACAGCAGATAACCAAATGACTTGTTCATTTTTCATCTTGCTTGTTAGTGAATACATCATTATACGAAATTAATATTATTGTGTAAAGTTATATGATTTTTACATTCCATTCTGAATTCATTTACAGAGAACAGTGTACCATATGAACATGAGTAAAACAATCCAAATATGATGTTTTATAATACACATGTTTTATATCATGGTCACAGCAATATGCTTCATTCAAATATCCTACCCTCTACAATGTTTCCCATGGGAAAACATAGCCATGAAGAAAAAGAGGAAATAAGAAGTGATTATCATAAGGAAACATTTCTATCATAACCATTCAAATAATTAAATGGAATGAGAAATAATCCAGCAAAATTTCTGTTCTGATACCTTACTGGATTCTTTTTTCTAATTAATCTAATTTTTCTGAATAAAGGATATATAATTTCAGCATCAGAAGATAAATGCATATAAATTTATAATTTAAGACAGTGGCAAATATATTATATAAATTTATACTGAAATAGAAGAAAGAAAACAATCTTAGACACAAGTACAAGGTGCTATGAGTTTTATACTCTACATTGCTTGCACACCTTCACCACTGAAACATTTGTTAATTGCAAGCTGCTTCCATCTGATTCACCAACGTAAAAGAGAAAAAGTTCTGTTATTCTGGAAAAACAGTATTGATTTTAGTTGTTCAGTGTATTCATTATATGCATGCAAACATGCTGTTCAGAAGGCTAACAATGCTTGTTTTCAGTGTTCAATAAAGGATTTACGCTACTACTTGCTAAATATCTTTAAACAGAACTTCAATTTACACTAGTGATTTTCTAAGTATATTTAATTTATGCATAGACGTGCATTTATTTATAGAGGTGAAAATTTCTATAAAATATATTAATTACATTGATAGCTCAAACATATGTTGTAAATATTTCAATATATATTCTGAGATTACAGGTATATCATAGTAAAATCATGTGTTAACCATGCCCTCCCAATATAAGTACATGTACTACATACACAGGTGTATGTATATATATGGGCCCATTCCTGTCTACACAGAAACATAGTTATAGTTATACATGGTGAACCAGAAAAAAAAAATGTGGCTTGTTAATGGTGGCAAATCCCCTTTCAGGTGCTGAAACAACTGAACTACAAAGCTTTTTGTATCCAGTCAATAACACCAGCTTACGGACCAACTCTAAATTCATTGAGTTACCGGTAATTTCACTCAGTTGATCCCAAAGGAATATCCCCCTTTCCTCTATTGATCAAGCCATCCCATGAATCATTCTGCATCAAATACATGCAGGTCATCTTTTTTTCTCGTTTGTTTTTAGATTGGTTTCGCAAACCTAGTAGAAATTTGCCATCATATTGTTGGTATAACAGCACACACTATAACAAAGCCTACATAGATTGGTAGGTATTCTTGAGTATATGCTGCTATGAAAGAAATACAGTCTGGTTTATAAAACTAGCTTCATGCAAACAGTGTAAATAATACTAGAATGCAAAAATAAAACAAGGCTACACTAGAGCCGAGCTGGACTACTCACTGAGCGACGGTTCCGGCCCTTGAAATACCACTTTGTGAGAAAAACAAACAAGTTGGCGAACTTATAAAAACAGTCATTCAGCATTCACATAGACTTCATTCAATATATAGAAACAAAAAGAGCAATTACATTTGCTTTAAAACTGACATAAACTGGCATGCTTAAATGAAATTTACATGAGTTTTAGTTTTAGTGACAAATGAAGATTACTCACATCTATGTGTCAAGTCAAACAAATGAACAAATCGAAAGCATATTTTATTTCAGACAGAGACTGTTGAAGCTTATTTCTGTAACACATTTAAAGATTCACTCCATGCTTTTTTAATGCATCAATTTACAGAGAATGACTACTGATAATGTGATTAAAGGGAAAAAAATATACGTTAAACACAGAAAAAGCAAAAGAGAGAAAAAAATCCCGACACTATAGGTGCAAAGATGAAAGCCACGCAGACACTACAAGAAACTGCCGAGGTGGGTGGACAAAACGTCTGCTCTCAAACTGACCAGCCTTAGTAACAGCATACAATAGGGGAGAAGTTATTCAGGAATACTGAGATAAGGCATTGATTCAATTTTCTAGGTCGAAGGTTTATCTTACTAATAAACAAGTGATAAATTGCTTAATAATCATCGTGACTTCTGCAAGGATAAACTCCTTTAACATGTCTTATTAGATTTTAATTGATTTCTGCAGAGCAGAAACTAGATGCTACAAAAACTGTCCATTAAAATTTCAGTTTGAGAAAACAAGGATTTATGTTTTTACATGTAAAAAATTGAAAATTTATGCAGTATTTAATCCCATTATTTCTAATCAGAGCAAGTTTGAACAAGATAATGAGCACCAAAAAGTTTGTTTCAAAAATTGTCATTACCCACTGATCAAATTGTAAGTAACCTGAGACAAATTGATAAACATCCAAAAGGTTAAAGCAGGTGTACTTATATATATTCATTTTTCACAACTATATTTATATATCAATATATATTTATTACCAACACTTATTCTACACATTTATCATGCCAAACTTGTACAATTAGTTCAAAAACAAAATCATGCCAAAAATAATGGAAAACAAAATTTCAAAAAAAATAAAAAAATAACAAATACTGTATAACAATTACCCAACCTATTGTCATTTACTAGTATACCATCGTTTGGATGTTATATAGAGGACTGGTTGTTTTGACAGCAACTGGCTCATCAAACACATCTCGGCAGCTGTGCGTC
Source organism: Magallana ariakensis (assembly GCA_020458035.1). Classification (NCBI taxonomy): domain Eukaryota; kingdom Metazoa; phylum Mollusca; class Bivalvia; order Ostreida; family Ostreidae; genus Magallana; species Magallana ariakensis. Next base: position 38,293,610 of record CM035816.1, read on the forward strand.
GGGACAAAGAAAAATCGTAATAAATTATACTGACACTTACGGACTCTTTGACGGCCAGGAAGCCGTGACACATCCATCGTCTGGTGGTTCCGTCCCTGCAGATGTAGGCGAATCCCTTCTCGTGGTTCCTGTCTGGTGCACAGAAGGACACTTTCTCTATGGTTTGGTCAACAATCATACTCTACAAACAATAAGAGCAACACTGAACATCAGATCTTTTTATTCCTCCTGTTTTCAAGGAAATCAATTATTTGCTGTAGTTACAAATGTGGCTGCATTTTCTATTTCTTTAAAGTTATTTCTTCCCTTTACATTCTCATTTGCTGAGTAACTTTGTTAGGTGCGAGAACAAAGTCATGTCAAGGTTATTTGCGTGACAACAGTCAAGGGCACACTTTCATACATTTTATTGATTTGAAAAAAGTTATTTTGTAAATTAGATCAGAACTTTTAGTTTGAGATGTTTCTTTGAATTTGCCACCAGTCTGCATTAGCCAGTACTAGTTGATTATATGATTATCTCCTGATACAAAGCAATTACAGCTGGAACTTATTACATGCCTTGCCATACAATGTATGTGCCACCGTATTGATTTATGTTTTCATCTTATTTCAATATCAAGGCATTTGGGGAATAAAAAAACATATACATGTACATGAAAGCACACAACATCCCTGCAGTTTTTATTACTAGATATCACTTTTTGGTAAGATGTTCCTGTGTGAGGATGAATGATTTAAAACTTGCTGAGCAAAAGAGTTAATGTAAATATTTTGGTGATTGATTCTAAATCTCATCACATCACACGACTTCTACAAATTCCAGCCCCCATATCTGTCTATTGATTTAATGGCACGAGAAGATCTCTATTTATACACTCAAGACATTTCATAAAGAACCCAGATTCGCCAAAATTCAAACAAACTGCTTGTCTTGTAAGAAATATCACCATAAAATTTGTCTCATAATTCCACTACAATCTTGAATCAATAGTAGAATGGATCCAGACAAGGTCTTTGACTTCAAAGGCACAGGGGACAAGAATGACCCTTCTACAAATTGGTATTCAAGATATCTACAAACATTTAATGTCTGACTCAGCAGAATCAATGAATGGCCATTGGAAAAACTGTAACAGGAAATAATTTTGTCACAATTAAAGATTTGGATTAGACACATTATTTTTTTTGGTGATATTAGAATTCCTTGTTGCAGCTTAAGGCTGACCTAGAAACCTACAAATAGTGGAAGGTGCTATTACAGAAGAGTCTGCAACGCTGATGCTGGATTATCATGATATTTCAACTTATCTAATCAATATATCCATTTTCTGGTATAGTCGGATGACAAAAGACAGTTCAAATTTGATATGCATCCCTAATGAATACCAATCCCCAACACTCTCATTTTTTATTCATTTGTAAATTACAGGTCCTTGAAATGCCATTTACCAAGTTAAAACTAAGACTTAAGTAAAAGCATACATAGGTGAAGCTACATGTAGCATCTACTGCAATATTACATTGACATACATGCACAAAGAGACTAATTTGATATTGTGATTATCTATATTATAGAAAACCATGACAACACTGTACAGTATACAGTTATATTGCAGCTATATCAGATTACAGAGTGAGTCCATTACCTACCTTACTGATCTCGTCTACGACTCGCAACGCGTCCCCAGAGACATACAGCACCGCCCTCTGGTATTTACCTTTACATTGCTACAAATAAAAAAAAAAAAGTTATTTTCATCTAGATCCTCGTTGTTCAAAACTTTCTCCAGTGTTTACAATTTAATATTATTTCTGAAATCTAACAAGAGAGGTTTAACATTTGTATTAATAATACATACAAGAAGAGTTTCCAATAATATGGTCACATCACCTATTAAATGTGTTATAATCATAATAATGGGAATCAATTTTTAAAACGAATATAAGTAATCTTTAATTGGTAGTTATTCATGCTATTATTATAAATAAATTACCAGTCATTTATGATTTGGCTGGGGTCGTAGGTGTTAAGATTATTTAGACTCTGTATATCCTTGATGACTGTTTCAACAATTTCCAAAGAAAAGAGATTTCAATCAGAATCAATTCCTTGAACTTGAATTTTCATTTTAATTGTTAATGGTGTTTTAAGTTTATCAAGTTGGCTTTCACTACTCACTGATTTAAGCGTTTTGACGGCCTCCTCACAAACTTGCATGCCTCTGGACTCGAACACTTCAACACAACCGAGGTACTGAAAAATATGGTGGGTGAACATCAAAGCTCTGTTTATAGTCCTTCATTAGAAGAACTTCTAAGTATAACATTATGTACATCTAGACGCTAATAGAGATTTAGTGCAAAATTTTACAAAAAAAACATTTACAAAAAACGTTCTCAGTAATTTGTAAACACCTAGAATGATAGAATCCACTCCTTAACAATCAAATTTGACCTTAATCAAGTAAGAATATCATTTTTAAAATTACTTTCTTTAAACTTCAATTCAATGTTCAGTACCTAAATATAGTTCACCTTTCTTAATCTAAATTGCAGCTAGATCTTGTGATATAGGATATTGAATCAACACACGCATCCCTTTTACTTTGATTACCAGTCACTTAAGATATCTAACAAATTTATTGCAGAGGGAGTCAAATGAGATTGTGAGAGAAAAAAACAACCATTTCCTGTTTTCATTTGGTTTTTCTTTCAAAGCAACCTGTTTTCTGAATGATTATGATAACAATATAATGAGGAGCTACTTTAGGAAAATAATTGTCTCCAAAGTGACTTTCTTAGGACAAGAATATTGATCAAACTTTTTAAGAGTCACGCTCTGTAAAAACCAAAGACTCCAAGGATGCCGTTCAAACAAATACTAAGATGTGTCTCAACCAACAAAATTTTCCATACATAATAAATCTCATATACACTTTTAATTTTTCATATAAGTTTTATTAAATTTGGTGACATTCATTGGAACCCAATCCAGGGTCCATACAGAGAATGACTCATAAAAACCTGAATTCAGATATTATGGAATGTTATTTTATCAAGTTAAAATTTTATAAACCATGAGTTTTAATGTGCGATTTGTTTCACAAAAATATCAATGATGAATCTGCTGCAAACAAATTTTGCACAAGATATGGCTGGAAAAATGTGAAGTATGTTGATGAATAAATTACAGTAACAATGCATCAAGGACAAAGCAAGTTAGAGAATCGTGTTGGTACACAAACATGTACTTATTATAGATCCAAAATTGCTGATAATTGGCAAAGGAATTAACAGTTTCCTGACTACATGTATTTAATAAGTGAGCTTATCTTCTGTGGGTATCATTTTCTCTTTTATATTCAGCCAAAGCAGTACCTGAATGCATTACAAAGATACCAGGCTGATTACCCTTTATACACTAGGATAGACCAGTATATATTAGTATCAGTTTGATATCATATGTACGCTTTAGTATATACACCACTTTTGAATTGATTGAAGCTTTTGGAACATTAAGTACACTGAGGATAAAACCATACATGCAAAGTGCACTCAATAAAGACTAAAGTAGAGGCTCATGTGCAAATTGTTATGTTTTACAGAGCAATAGTTTAGAGATGTATCTGTCGTGTTTTTACCCGGACTTGGAAGCTGCAGGTGCCATCCCGGACTTTCTTCTCATCCTCCTGCCATTGATGAGGCTTCGAACATTCCGGGACGTGGTTCTTCTTCTTGCGAAAACTTAGGCGCCTCTTGAGGCTTTCCATGCCAGCCTTCAAAGATAAAGATGTACATCATCACTGAAGGATCTGAATGTGCACATGTAAAGTTTTGATCTGTATGAGTTTTATCTCAAAACACAAGGAATACATCTTTGAAAATTTAGTAAAAGATTGGTGAATACATCTTTGAAAATTTAGTTAAAGATTGGGATAAACTGACAAAAAGTTCTGTTTAGTATCTACTGGTACACATCATTTTATATCCATTAATCATTCCAACTGCAGATATAATCAATAATGTGTACATTTCATACAACAATCACTTAACATTCTGGTCAGGACTCAATATTAATGAAAGCTTGATGGATTGGAACCAGTTAAGTTAGGATTTGGGCAAGTGCTGTCTATCAAGAGCACTTGCCCATTGTGCGATATTTTTTAGTTACAGTGTTAATTTTAAGGTCTTTCAATTGTCGCGTGACGTCATCGTGAGCATTCCGGAATATTTTACCGTTATCGGTTATAATATTAGTGTTATGTGATGCATGATTTTGCCAATATTTCTTGATTTATACTTGTGTTTAACACAATTTAAGCTATGTAAAGTGAAATGACACTAATGTTTAACAATTTATAGAGAGTTGTTTGAGTTGAAATCGCTGAATTCAATGAAAAACTGATAAAGCCGTACATATAGGCAAACTTGACAGAGACTACAATTCATAATTTTTTACCTGGCAAGGTAAATATTTCTTTGCAGATTTCAATAGGATATATAACTAGATACGATCTCGTTACGAGTAACGAGTAGGTCTTCCGTTCAATATGTTAAACGATACGATAAAAATATTATTGAAATTTCAGAATTCCCAATCAACCCCTTTCCTTTCAAGTAATGTATACGATTGTCAATATCCTGTACAATGCTTAACAAAGTGTTTTGCTTTTTCACATACAGCACATTAAAGATTAAAGATTTTAGTGCCTTAAAATCCCTAAATATGTCATCATTGGGTGTGGCAATGAGTTTTACAAACTGATTTTGTTACGATCAACAACTTTGCTTCTATAATGCATTACAAAATCTTTATCGTTTTTAAGTTATCTGTAATAGAGTTTACGAGTGTCTTGGCCCCTAATTAAAGGGGCCAGCCCCTTTTTCTTAATTTTATACGAAAGGTCTTATGAATGCTTACATTTTTTGTTCTTACACCTATGTATAATTGTTGTTCATTTTTTAGATACAAATGATTGAATATTTTAGGGGCCAGCCCTCTAGATCCTTAATGGGGACATACATTGGTGTTTTGATTAGTGGAATCAATTAGAATCATCAATGGAAGTATTTTCTCTTCTACAATGCCTAACAAAATATGTTTCCTTCTCTAGATATATTGCGTCAAAGTTTAAGTACTTTGGCCCCTAAAAATCCCTAATTACTTCATAAATGGGCGTGGCAATGATTTTTTCTGTTTAATATTGTGACGATCAACATATTTGCTTCTATAATGCATTTCAAAATCTTTATCGTTTTTAAGTTATTTGTAAAACAGTTTATGAGTCTCTTGGCCCCTAATTTAAGGGGCCAGCCCCTTTTTCTTGATTTTATACGAAAAGTCTTATGAATACTTAGATTTTTTGTTCTTACACCTATCTAAAATTGTTGTTCATTATTGAGATACAAATGATTGAATATTTTAGGGGCCAGCCCTCTAGATCCTTAATGGGGACATACATTGGTGTTTTGATTAGTGGAATCGATTAGAATCATCAATGCAAGCATTTTCTCTTCTACAATGCCTAACAAAATATGTTTCCTTCTCTAGATATATTGCGTCAAAGTTTAAGTACTTTGGCCCCTAAAAATCCCTAATTACGTCATAAATGGGCGTGGCAATGATTTTTTATGTTAGATATTGTGACGATCAACAACTTTGCTTCTATAATGCATTACAAAATCTTTATCGTTTTTAAGTTATTTGTAAAACAGTTTACGAGTCTCTTGGCCCCTAATTTAAGGGGCCAGCCCCTTTTGCTTGATTTTATACGAAAGGTCTTATGAATACTTACATTTTTTGTTCTTACACCTATCTATAATTGTTGTTCATTTTTGAGATACAAATGATTGAATATTTTAGGGGCCAGCCCTCTAGATCCTTAATGGGGACATACATTGGTGTTTTGATAAGTGGAATCGATTAGAATCATCAATGCAAGCATTTTCTCTTCTACAATGCCTAACAAAATATGTTTCCTTCTCTAGATATATTGCGTCAAAGTTTAAGTACTTTGGCCCCTAAAAATCCCTAATTACGTCATAAATGGGCGTGGCAATGATTTTTTCTGTTAGATATTGTTACGATCAACAACTTTGCTTCTATAATGCATTACAAAATCTTTATCGTTTTTAAGATATTTGTAAAACAGTTTACGAGTCTCTTGGCCCCTAATTTAAGGGGCCAGCCCCTTTTTCTTAATTTTATACGAAAGGTCTTATGAATGCTTACATTTTTTGTTCTTACACCTATGTATAATTGTTGTTCATTTTTTTAGATACAAATGATTGAATATTTTAGGGGCCAGCCCTCTAGATCCTTAATGGGGACATACATTGGTGTTTTGATTAGTGGAATCAATTAGAATCATCAATGGAAGTATTTTCTCTTCTACAATGCCTAACAAAATATGTTTCCTTCTCTAGATATATTGCGTCAAAGTTTAAGTACTTTGGCCCCTAAAAATCCCTAATTACTTCATAAATGGGCGTGGCAATGATTTTTTCTGTTTAATATTGTGACGATCAACATATTTGCTTCTATAATGCATTTCAAAATCTTTATCGTTTTTAAGTTATTTGTAAAACAGTTTATGAGTCTCTTGGCCCCTAATTTAAGGGGCCAGCCCCTTTTTCTTGATTTTATACGAAAAGTCTTATGAATACTTAGATTTTTTGTTCTTACACCTATCTAAAATTGTTGTTCATTATTGAGATACAAATGATTGAATATTTTAGGGGCCAGCCCTCTAGATCCTTAATGGGGACATACATTGGTGTTTTGATTAGAGGAATCGATTAGAATCATCAATGCAAGCATTTTCTCTTCTACAATGCCTAACAAAATATGTTTCCTTCTCTAGATATATTGCGTCAAAGTTTAAGTACTTTGGCCCCTAAAAATCCCTAATTACGTCATAAATGGGCGTGGCAATGATTTTTTATGTTAGATATTGTGACGATCAACAACTTTGCTTCTATAATGCATTACAAAATCTTTATCGTTTTTAAGTTATTTGTAAAACAGTTTACGAGTCTCTTGGCCCCTAATTTAAGGGGCCAGCCCCTTTTGCTTGATTTTATACGAAAGGTCTTATGAATACTTACATTTTTTGTTCTTACACCTATCTATAATTGTTGTTCATTTTTGAGATACAAATGATTGAATATTTTAGGGGCCAGCCCTCTAGATCCTTAATGGGGACATACATTGGTGTTTTGATAAGTGGAATCGATTAGAATCATCAATGCAAGCATTTTCTCTTCTACAATGCCTAACAAAATATGTTTCCTTCTCTAGATATATTGCGTCAAAGTTTAAGTACTTTGGCCCCTAAAAATCCCTAATTACGTCATAAATGCGCGTGGCAATGATTTTTTCTGTTAGATATTGTTACGATCAACAACTTTGCTTCTATAATGCATTACAAAATCTTTATCGTTTTTAAGATATTTGTAAAACAGTTTACGAGTCTCTTGGCCCCTAATTTAAGGGGCCAGCCCCTTTTTCTTAATTTTATACGAAAGGTCTTATGAATACTTAGATTTTTTGTTCTTACACCTATCTAAAATTGTTGTTCATTTTTGAGATACAAATGATTGAATATTTTAGGGGCCAGCCCTCTAGATCCTTAATGGGGACATACATTGGTGTTTTGATTAGTGGAATCGATTAGAATCATCAATGCAAGCATTTTCTCTTCTACAATGCCTAACAAAATATGTTTCCTTCTCTAGATATATTGCGTCAAAGTTTAAGTACTTTGGCCCCTAAAAATCCCTAATTACGTCATAAATGGGCGTGGCAATGATTTTTTCTGTTAGATATTGTTACGATCAACAACTTTGCTTCTATAATGCATTACACAATCTTTATCGTTTTTAAGATATTTGTAAAACAGTTTACGAGTCTCTTGGCCCCTAATTTAAGGGGCTAGCCCCTTTTTCTTGATTTTGCTGGAAAGAACTTTTGATTCTCTACTACATTTGTTCTATATGTCTTAACAAAATATCAACTAATAAAAAGATACAGATCAAAACGTATGAAAATTTTGAATGAAAATTAGTACCCAATTTTCGTGCCTAGGCGAGCGCCAAGAAATGGCGCCAATGGCGTAAAACAAATACATGATGCACAACTTCAAACTATAGTCTACCTATCCTAAAAATTTCATAGTGATATCTCTGATAGTTTCTGAGTTTATAGCTGCACAAAATGAGTCGTCAAAAATTACAAAATGGCCGATAAATCGGTACCGGAAGTGACGACAAAAAAAATGAAAAATATGTATAAAGTTTAGATTACGTCCAATCATCTGTGAAAAAATGACCGAGATCGGTCGAATAGGTTTCGAGAAATCGCGTGCACAAAATTTGGAAAAAAAAAATAATAATAATAACTAGATACGATCTCGTTACGAGTAACGAGTAGGTCTTCCGTTCAATTTCTTAAACGACACATTTACAAAATTAATGAAATTTCAGAATTCCCCCTCAACCCCTTCCTTTCAGATAATGTATACGATTGTCAATATCCTTTACAATGCTTAACAAAGTGTTTTGCTTTTTCACATTCAGCACATTTAAGATTTAAGATTTTAGTTCCTTATTATCCCTAATTATGTCATCAATGGGTGTGGCAATGAGTTTTACAAACTTATACAAACGATCAACAACTTTGCATCTATAATGCATTACAAAATCTTGATCGTTTTTAAGTTATGTGTAAAAGACTTTAAGAGTGTCTTGGCCCCTAATTTAAGGGGCCAGCCCCTTTTTGTTAATTTCATATGAAAGGTCTCAATAATACTAACATTTTTTGTTCTTACACCCATCTCAAATTGTTGTTCATTTTTGAGATACAAATGATTGAATATTTTAGGGGCCAGCCCTGTAGATCCTTAATGGGGACAGCCATTTGTGTTTTGATTAGTGGAATCGATTTAAATTATCAATACAAGCATTTTCTCTTCTAAAATGCTTAACAAAATATGTCTCGTTCTCTAGATATATTGTGTCAAAGTTTGAGAACTTTGGCCCCTAAAAATCCCTAATTACGTCATAAATGGGCGTGGCAATGATTTTTTCTGATAGATATTGTTACGATCAACAACTTTGCTTCTATAATGCATTACAAAATCTTTATCGTTTTTAAGTTATTTGTAATAGAGTTTACGAGTCTATTGGCCCCTAATTAAAGGGGCCAGCCCCTTTTTCTTGATTTTGTTGGAAAGAACTTTTGGTACTCTATCACTTTTGTTATATATGTCTTAACAAAATATCAACTGATAAAAAGATATAGATCAAAATGTGTGAAAATTTTGATTTGAAATTCGTACCCAATTTTCGAGCCCTAGCGAGCTCCAAGAAATGGCGCCACTTGCGTAAAACGAAAACAATAGGCACAACTTCAAACTATGGACTACCTATCCTGAAAGTTTCATATTCATATCTCTGATAGTTTCTGAGATCAACTCTGCACAAAAAAGGTCGTAAAAATGTGCAAAATGGCCGATAAATCGGTACCGGAAGTGACGACAGGAAAAATATTAAAAATGTATGAAGTTTATCTCAAGTCTCATCTTCTGTGAAAAAATGGTTGAAATCGGTCGAATAGTTTTCGAGAAATCGCGTGCACAAAATTTGTGGAAAAAAATAATAATAATAAGAAATCGTACGAAAACAAAAAGGTCTTCCGTTGGAAACGGAAGACCTTAATAATAAGAAACAGTACGAAAACAATAAGGTCTTCCGTTGGAAACGGAAGACCTTAATGAGTTACAAATGTACCAATTTTTAGTGAGTTTGAACCATTATTTCAAAAGTTATAGACGTTTTATGTTGCTAAACTGTACTTATTCATGGTTGAAAAATTGTATCAAAATGCACTGTAAAGGTGATAGCTTTCATACTGGCAAGTTTGAATGGCTTTAAAATGTTAAAATACATAAAATAAAGGATTGCGATTAATTTCTTTAAAAATTGCTTTATTATATAGAAAAGAGTAAAAAAAAAAATGTGATGTTTGATTGGAGAGCAGTCGTCGCTATAATTGCCCTGATAGTGTACCTGTGTTAGCTCCTACAGCAGGAACAAAATATTTGCAACATACCAATATTGAAGTTCAATTTGAATGTTTACATATTAATCTTCAAATTTAAACAAAAATTACACGGATTAAACCATAAAAACATCAAGGGTGGAGAAACCTTAAGTCTTTTCTAATTGGACAATGGACATTCTCAACAGAGCAGTAAATATGACAGCTCAAAGCCCATTTGACCAGCAGAAAAATGAATTATTTTAAGCCCTGCAGGTCTCTGAAAATGTGTTTAAGTGACAAAAATCTGGCCATAGACACTTTATTTATAAAATCAATTTCCTTCTTTAAACATGTTAAAAAAGCATGTGACCTATGAATTGGCTAGCCTTTAAACAAAACTGGAACATTTTAGTCATGAAGAATGACACCATTTTTCATTCATTGCTGCAATGTTCATAAACATTAAAACCCCAAGGTGCTTTTGAATATCATGTCAACTATTCACAACTGCAGACATTTAGGTCATTGTTCCAGACTCAATGCCAGGTCTGAAGTTCAGCACAAAATAAACACAAAATCCAATAATAGCATTTAACAGTTCACCTGAAACACCAGTGTTAAAAAAAAAAATCTACAATGATTTCATACAATAAATAAAGTCCAAAACAAAAATTCCTGCCCATATATAGTCACACCTGGACGATAAATTACTCACATCATTATTCCATTGCCCTTCCTATAAACTGTCCAAATCCCCATAAAACTACATCCTATGTTTCCCCATGACTGTAATACACTAATGACCATTAGACCAACACCAAGCCGCGTCAGACTACTAATCAATAAACTTTATCTGCAGATTTTAAGGCCACAGAAAACATTGTACTGTTGGAATTTGGGGGTCTTAAATCAGATCGGGCATGCCTGAACATTGTACCCATTGTCAATTCAATATAAATACATAGCAATATTAAAATATATGTGTACTTTATCATTTCAATAATGCAGCTTTTGTTGTACATTCACTACTACATTGTAATCACACACAATGAATGGGAGTTTAAAATCAATTTCTTAATCAAAATAAAAGTTTTTTGATCAATGATGTGATTGTCACCCATTTTGACATGCCATGATAAAAATGTGCATTACAGACTGCCTATGATTTTTTTTATTTTCTAATTCAGTCACATCCTCCAGTTTTACATGCAGATGGGGGATTGTTAATTGTAAAAGGAATGTCAAACAGTCATACACTTGCACACATTAAGGCATTGTATGATATCTAGCCTCATTTTAATACAGGCTTGAGAGTCTCGGATTATATTAGCATAACATTTTCCATGTACTGGTATGATTTCTTACTTGAATAGTTTATGCATGTCAGACCATGCAGAGTCAACTGGTACACATTCTATCTAACAATTGAGCAGTAAAATCATGAATGATATACATGTCATGCACTGGAAAAGGATACATCTCAACATTGAAATATCCTATGATGGTGTACACCTGCTTACAGACACTACATATACATATAACCCAGCTAGTATATAAACAATCTCTTGCCCTACTTACTGTCATTGTTCAATGTCAAGATAAACTTTTGTAAACTTCCCTGGGGTCAGATTATGGCAGGTAAAGAAGTTCCAACGAAATCAATCAACACTTAATGAATAGCCCTGTACAACACTGCATTGTTCAAAACACACTGGAGAACCAGTGGACTTTCTCTGCGCAGTGACTAATCTATGCATTAGTGATTACTCAGATTCAGCGTGGGCCTTTGATGACGTATGATCAAAGTTTCTCTCTCACCTGTACTTTAAACTATTAGCCTGTTGATGTGACCACTTGCTAATACATCAGCGATATGTCTGTATGATTTTCAGGCAGTTCTAGTTTTAAATTTATATATAAAAATACATTTTTCATATCCCTTCATCAGTAAGTTAACTGCACTACAATGTGACTGTGCAGCTTTTATACAATGTACTTTATATAAATGGCAAAAATAATTTCATGTAAGTTGTTATTTAAATTTAAAAATGCCATTCCATGATCATGATGAATCATGATACATATCTTTTTGCAGTTTAATATTTACATTGTATACGTCCGGTTTTCAGAATTACAGATAAATTATCAAGATTATAAAGACCTAACGAATTATGTATCTCTTATAGTCGGAAAAAGAGTGCACATATCACAAGTTTACACTTCCTTCCTGTCTTTGTCAAATTACACATTGTATTTTACAAGCTATGCTATAATTTCAATTCATATGCACAGATATTTAAGAGGCTACATCAAAGAAATTAGAATGCCAATTTATTAAAAAATTTAATAATGAAAAAGAGGAATGTCACAAAAAGGGTGAAGGCTTCCTAGTGACTAGTGTGGAAAGCAGAATCTATAAACCATTGAATGGTAATATTAAAGAAATTTTATGATGAATTTGCAAACTGTAAACAATCTCAAAGGTTTTCCTGGCTTATTTTTGGGTCTGTTTTACTGGACCCATTCCCAATTAAAAAATCATCAATGTTTTCCCAATTCAAGACCTTTTTTTCCCCAATCAGGTATCATCAACCTATTTGCAGGGATCAATTTCCCACATTGATATACTGGTAATGTACCAGTTATCAGCAAAGACCAGTTATCGGCTAAACTGAGAGTACGGGTTTATAGCACACGACTATCCAAGATTTTTTTATGCAGTCCTCTGTTTTAAATAAAAAAGTAAATTTGCTTGAAAACTTACTTGAATATGTTTTAGACATGAGCTTAAACGATTATTGTTTACCGCTGATTTATCTTTGCACTTTCAGCAGTGGGGGCAGTGATGTAATAAGTTAAAAATAGAATACTATAACCCCTTTGTGTTACATTATCATATCCCTTCTTTGATTTGACATATATAAATATCACTACATATCGCATGTAGAAACAAAAGGAATTCACTAAATTCTGAGAAATTCATAGCGCAGTTCAACTCCTGATTGCACAATATTATGCATTGAATAGTCTACGATTTTGAGTATTACCGTATGATAACAAACAAATAATTTTTTGAGTTTTGTTTTGTTTATTTTGATTTTGAGTATTACCGTATGATAACAAACGAATAATTTTTTGAGTTATGTTTTGTTTATGTATCATAACCCCTACGACCTTTAGTCTGACCCCAAAAGGGACATAATTCAAATTACATTTTGCAGAATATCAAATCAACATGTACAGGGATTTTACTATGTTATTATTGCGAAGCCGATAACTGGGACAGTAAATCATAAAAAATTGGTAAATAAGGGGCGTGATAAAAAGCACAGAAACAAAATGTTTTGGGTTCTAAATAATGATTTACCCTACCAGGTGCATAAACAAGGAGTTCACCATTTAAAGTGTGTCAAGTTTTATTAGAATTATCATGAAATAAGGAAATACGAAGAGAAATTATCACTAAATTTTAGCCGATAACTGGTACAGTGTCAGTATGGTATAAAAGCTCTTCAAGATATAATATATCTAAAAATGAAATGGTATATATAAAATTTGCAAGGCAAAAATTACAAATAAAAATGGCAATTAAGATTGTATTCTGCAAAAAATATCTAAAAAGTAACACCTTTCAATAAACAAGTGCTGCAACCCTACATTCTGGAGGATTGATTCCTCAATAGATTCAAACTTCTTGCTTGCAAATTGTTGGTTTACAGAAAACTCCATCCTTTATACCAATTAAAAGTTCCTGCATAAATTTTATATTACAAAAAAAGGGAAAAAACCCCAACTAATATTGTTTCACTTTTCTTCATATTTAAATAGTAAATGTAATATCATTATTATGTGGTAATTTATCCAACAAGACTATTATTACTCCTTTGGATCTGCAAAAGTTCACCTGAGAGTGTTGTAGATATTTTAAACAAAGTGGACATAGTCTTGGACTTTCTATTTTCTTAAGAGTCTCATACATGGATGGTGTTACACCTTTTAAAATCCAAAATACCATGAACTGGCCAGGTTAGTCCTCAGTATCATAACATGCCACAGGACAATTCGTCACGCTTCACTGACTTTTCACAATCTATTATGAAGTCATTAACATATGCGCAATACTTTCAATACTATATACATTGGAAAAGCTTATATAAGCTATATATCGGTACAAAAACTCAGTCAATGATGTAAACCTTCATTTCAAACAGAAACCACCCACTGAAATTCCTCTATCAGTTTCGGCAGCCATTTTTTCACACGATTCATTCATCATGTTTACCTTGTTTTATTGAGACCATGTGCAAAGTGTGGCATTTTCGCCTTCGAATATCACGTTATCAAGAATATCTCTTACCTTAAAATCAAGACTTATGAACGATGTATGTGCTTTTCATCCAAGGTAATTTCAAAAACACATGATTTTATAGCGAGTTATGTCATTTCTATGCCCTTATTTCCATTGTAATCCAACAAACACTGTGCACAGCAGACTGATGGGGTATATTCTTTATCTTATGGTTGTAAAATATTATTAAAATCGATTCATAAACAATTGTTAAAAAACTTAATAAGCTGTGTAAATAGTATCGTTGATAACCACAGCGGAAGAACCACTTCAACTTCGACAGGTACGAAAATTTTCTGGGCATGCGCACCGGAAATTAATTAGAACGAAAAATACGGAGGCACTTTAGGAGTATAAAACCATGCTTTAGAATCATTATTGGTCGACATGTGACATTGGGTCTCATCACATCCCTTTGATTAGTGTCATAGAATTTGATATATTATATTAAAAAAAATTATCTTTAACTATGTTAACACTGGCATGATTAGAAAAAAAAACACATATTTTATATGAAAGATCGGTAAATATGGGGCGCCGTTACATATTTCAATATTTATCAAATTACCGTATATTTTCTGATATCAGAAAATGATTCTTTATCAGAAATTTTTAATATCAATACCAGCGTGAGTAAGCCCCTATTTTTATACTATCGGTCAAATAATGAAAGCATGCGCGGATCTAGAGGGGGTCGGGGGGGGGGGGTCCGGACCCCCCCCCCCCTTGGAAAATGAAAAGTTATTAAATTTACATAGTGAAATTATCGCAAATATGCATCGGACCCCCCTGGAAAACACATATATGCTTTGGAAAGGCGTCGGAAAATAATAAGAGTGATATTGAAAATTGCAGTTAAAGGCATAATCGCCCCCCCCCCCCCCCCCCACGGAATAGGAATTTCATGAATATGGGAATTAGTTTTTTTTTTATATTTTGGGCAGGTATGTTTTTGGGGGAGTTTTTTTAAGTTATAAGTATAACCCCCCCCCCCCCAACGGATTAGGAATTCCATGATTTTGGGAATTAGTTTTTTTTTGTTTTTTTTTTGCTTGTCAACATTTCTGATGATGATTAGTGTTAGCCCCCCTACTTTCAATTCGGACCCCCCCCCCCTGGAAAAATTTTATGAATCCGCGCATGGAAAGCACAGGGGTCTAAATTTCTAATGCTCCATTTCTGCCTGATTTATACTTTTATACAAGTAAAGAGCATTCTGTGCGGGCTCTAAAATTGAAAATTAAGCAACAAAAATAACATCCATTTTCTGATTTCAAAGAACGAATTTTTGGTATCAGAAAATGATATTTGAAATCAGAAATTCAAACTGATCTTTGGATATCACAAAATATATTTACTGATATCAGAAAATTCAAATATATATTTCACATAATACATGTATAATGATACTCCAATGAACCCATGCCAAGAAAATCGCTCTACTAATAAACCCCGATTTGCTTTCTAAAATTTGTCTTTTTTATTTGAATATTTGTAACAATTTTATAATAAATTGTTCTTGATAATTCTGGTTGTGTTCGTTGAAAGCACTAACTGTAAGCCTGCATAATGATCAAGAACACTTTAAAATTCTAACAGGAAATAAATCTTTAACTAAAAAAAAACAAAACAAATTTTAGAATGCAAATTGGACTCGGTAGTTTCGCGATTTACTTTTTGGCCAAGAGAGTATTCATTAAATATGTGAAATTTATTCGCAATATCATTTGAATTTCTGATAGCAGAAAATATTATACGCATGATATAAAAAAAAAACAGTTTAATATGATTTTAATATTTTTTTTTATATCAAAAAATAAATATTTGATATAAATAATTCAAACCACTGACATCAAAAATCAAACTTTTGATATTAAAAATATAATTCTTGATATTACAAAAAAAAAATCGATTTTCTGATATCAGAAAATCATTTTTGATATTAGAAATTTGAATTTTTGATATAAAAACTTATACGTATATAGTCCGAGCACTTTAAGTGGTGTTTTAACTGTAAAAAAAAAAAAAAAAAAATATATATATATATATATATATATATATATATATATATATATATATATATATATATATATATATATATATATATGGTGTGTGTTACGATTGTTAAGAGGGGTACAACATACGTTTGATCTGAATATAACCATAAGAGTAGAAAGATCAGTGTAAGAAGAGACACACTGCCAACTGTGTAAGGTTGAGCGGGAAGAGGAAAAACAAAAATCAAATTATTGGCTCGATCGACAACGAGTTGAATAGATATGCTATATATAATGAATACTTATTTAACTTCACATCCTGGTAGAGGTTAAATAGTTTACAGGAAATTAAAGGAATGGACGGCTTTTGCATGGTCTTCTCCAACATGTCAATGATTTTGTTTCTTTCCGCATAAATATATACTATATTTAGTGCCAGGAACCTGAGAATAAGCCCTGGCATCGTGTAAATACATAACTTAGAATAATTTGCATTGTATGATTATTTGATCAATAAGTCATGTTAAATAGATTGGTTTTAAAAAGCGCGTTTCTAATGAGACGACAAATACATTGCTGTCCCATTTTATCAACAAAACATTTCATAGAGAGTCTGAACTGCTATACCGGTTCACTTTCTTGTTTTATACGCTCCTTATTTCTTAACTATAGAGGGAGTAGACTCTGCATGTTCACTAATTCGAATGGAGAACCCACTAATGCAAACGTTTTTTTTTTTTATCTATTTTTGAGTAGCTGACTCCATTAAAGAGTTTAAAAGTTTATTGATCAAAGCATATGGAAATTAAAAAAAAAATATGTTAAAAACAAATTAAAATCAGCCTGATTTATTCTTTCTGATCGTTAAAAATTAAAAATGAAAAGATCGAAGATGGTTTGATGCATTCATTTCTGATGTTGATACACAATAAGCGCGGATCTAAAGAATTTTTTAAAGAAAGGGGGGGGATATTTCCGGTAATTTTACTATGTAAATTTTACAAGTTTGAATTCCTGACCCTACCCTCCCATGCACTCTATATCCCCGCATGATACAGGCACGTAGCAAGGAAGAGGGGTGAAAGGGGGAAGGGACTGGCCCCTCCAATTTGTTAAAAATAATGTACTTTTTTATTAAGCGTACAAAAGCAGATTTTGTCTTGCCCCTCCATTTAAAAAACATGCTACAGTGCTACATGTACGTGTTTGTAATGCGACTGAAGTACTAACTAAACGGGATAGAAGGGGGTAGATAGTGGGGGGGGGGGGGGGTAAGCGAGAGGAGCAAATCAGCTAAATATCAAACTGAATTGATTTTAATACTTCTAAAATTAAAATTCACAAAACAAGAATGAATATAATAATGGAAAAATACATATGAAATTATTCCATTTGTCATTCAAATAACTTATGTATTTTTATAAAAGATTGCACAGTTGCTAATCGTTCCGATCGATTAACTGGTTACTCAAAAAACATGTACGCAGATTTTTTTTAATATGTTATATTGTTATAAATAACACAGATAACACGATAGGTATTCTGTTTATGTGTAAATCGAAATATAATATAAAAATTATATCTCATGATATAAGCATTCAATATAAGAAATCTTAAATAACGAGCAAACAGTCACGACTGAAATAGTTTCTCTGACTACATGTTGCAATTTCGCAGACTTCTCAAAACAAAGTCTGTCCGACAAGTTAATATAGATCTCCGTTTGAAATGATTACCCCCCCTTTTTTTAAGTAGTAACATGTATGTGCCGCTTTAGACAATTGCATTTTATTTCTACATGTAATAAATTGAGGTCGTGTTAACGGGAAAAAGTAAATGAATACATTTAATATATACAGCTACAGTGATGATAAACATAACGGTTTATCAGTGATATTAGTATCATTCAATCATTAATGATTTGTAAAAAGCTGAACAGACAAGGAAGTCACGTGTTGTTTTAACAGTTATTATAATAAACGCTTACTGATTAATTTTCCTCCAAGAGCTCAGCCACGGGATCTTAAAGGAACTTGATTAGATAATAGTATCGAAAGACAAAAAATATTTGAAATTGCGTGAAAATATACTTTATTTTTGTTTTAAACGACTAACCGCGATTAGATTTTGTAACTGTTTACCATCGTTCCGATCGACCGATTATATAATCGGTTTACCATCTCTAACCATCCTCAATTTGTAACACACATTACCCTTCCCGAATTATTAACTTCTGTCGTAAGTCTGCTAAATTTAATTAAGAGTTTTGTTATCTTTCTTGAGGCACTGTCTATGAATTCTTCGTTATTTTATATACAGAAATCAAAATTCAAAAGAAATACTAGTATTTAAATATTGTAAATCAGTAATTAACACAGCTGAATTGCAATGGAAAGAACTGGGGAAAAGGCATCTCCCAGTCAAGGGTTTCTGATCCGCACCTCTCCTCATGTTGGAGGTCCAAGGGCCACATCACTCACCTGAGCAACAATATCCATAATAAAATTATCTTTATGGAGTCATAGACAAAACTGGGCAACGTTGTAAAATTAATTATGTTTTTAAAAAAAGGTTCAGAATTGAGCCCATGCATTTTGTAACAAGGAGTCTGTCTTAATGTTTTATTAGCTCACCTGAGCTGAAAGCTCAAGTGAGCTTTTCTGATCACATTTTGTCTGTCGTCCGTCTGTCTGTCTGTCCGTAAACTTTTCACATTTTCAACATCTTCTCCAGAACCACTGGGCCAATTTCAACCAAACTTGGCACAAAGCACCCTTAGGCAAAGGGGATTCAAAGTTGTGAAAATTAAGGACCACGCCCTTTTTCAAGGGGAGATAATTGGCAATTATTGGAAAATTTTGAGAAATTTTCAAAAATCTTCTTCTCAAGAACCATTTGGCCAGGAAAGCTGAAACTTATGTGGAAGCACCCCGGGGGTAGAGTGGGGCCACAATGGGGGATCGAATTTTTACATAGGAATATATAGAGTAAATCTTTAAAAATCTTCTTCTCAGAAACTAATCAACCAGGAAAGCTGAAACTTATGTGGAAGCATCTTCGGCTAGTGTAGATTCAACGTTGTGAAAATCATGACCCCCGGGAGTAGAGTGGGGCCACAATGGGGGGGGGGGGTTGAATTTTTACATAGGAATATATAGAGTAAATCTTTAAAAATCTTCTCAGAAACTAATCAGCCAGGAAAGCTGAAACTTATGTGGAAGCATCCTCAGCTAGTGTAGAATCAAAGTTGTGAAAATCATGACCCCTGGGGGTAGGGTGGTGCCACAATGGGGGCGGGGCCGAATTTTTACATAGGAATATATAGAGTAAATCTTTAAAAATCTTCTTCTCAGAAACTAATCAGCCAGGAAAGCTGAAACTTATGTGGAAGCATCCTCAGCTAGTGTAGATTCAAAGTTTTTAAAAATCATGACCCCTGGGGGTAGGTTGGGGCCACAATGGGGGGGGGGGGGGTCGAATTTTTACATAGGAATATATAGAGTAAATATTTTAAAATCTTCTTCTCAGAAACTAATCAGCCAGGAAAGCTAAAACTTATATGGAAGCATTCTAAGTAAGTGTAGATTCAAAGATGTGAAAATCATGACCCCTGGGGGTAGGGTGGGGCCACAAAGGGGATCGAATTTTTACATAGGAATATATAGAGTAAATCTTTAAAAATCTCTAAAACTAAGAAGCTAGGAAAGGTGAAACTTATGTGGAAGCATCCTCAGGTAAGGACTAGGTAGATTCAAGTATGTGAAAATCATGATCCCCGGGGGTAGGATAGGTCACAACGGGGAGAGGGGAGGGAGACAAATTTTTGACATTGGAATATATGGAGAAAAATCTTCTACAAAACCATTTGTCTAGAAAATCTGTAACTTTAGTAAAAGCAACCTTGGGTAGTGTAGATTCAAATTCGTTAAAATAAAAATCTTGAGGAGTAGGGTGGGGCCACATTCGGGATCCAATTTTACAAAGGAAAACATTTTTAATTCACAAAAACTGAAATGTTATAATATATGGTATTACTTATATGCAAACATTTTGCCAATTTGTGATTCTTTAAAATTGTTAAGACTTTTGCCCCTGGACGATTCTTGGGCATCACAAGGGGTTCAGAGTTTGATGTAGGTTTATATCCCATGTATAAACAATTGTCTAGGATCTTGTTGAGAACTGCGATGCTCAACATGTGATATGAATATAAAATCATATCCTGTTAGAAAAGGGACTTGATTATAAACATAAGAATATCTACATGTATTATACTTCATTGTCCAGATATTTTGTATTATGTCTCCATTAAGCTGATTTCATCATTTCATTGTTGCTCAGGTGAGCGATGTGGCCCATGGGCCTCTTGTTTGGCATGTTATTAATTTGCCATAAAGGAGTGGTCCATCCATAGTCATTATTGTGAGAGAGATATATATTAGACAGCTGCATTTTCTAACACATAGATGTATTTTAAAATGCTAAATTTTATTTAAAGGGACTCAGCCACGGGGTCTTAAGGAACTTGATTAGATAATAGTATCGAAAGACAAAAAATAACATTTATTTGAAATTGCGTGAAAATATACTTTATTTTTGTTTTATACGACTAACCGGAGTCTGCATGGTCTGTCTTAATGTTTTATTTGGCATGTTATTAATTTGCCATAAAGGAGTGGTCCATCCATAGTCATTATTGAGAGAGATATATATTAGACAGCTGCATTTTCTAACACATAGATGTATTTTAAAATGCTAAATTTTATTTAAAGGGACATGGTCACAATTTCTTCCTTCAGTTTTTACTTTAATATTAACAATGCTTACGTAAGGTTTTTCTAATGGTCAGCCAAATGTCTAGATATAACAAACTTGAAACAACCCTACCTTCGGCTCAGGTGAGCTAAAAATCGTGAAAATGCCAAACAATTGTTCCCAGATAGATGGCCAAACGTCTACACGATAAAAGCAAATCACATTTTAAAGCAAACTTCTATTACTTATGACTTTTGTAAGTTCTGTGAAGAAAACTATAATTGCATCCAGCAGTGAGCTTGAAATTTATAATTAAACACATAAATAATATTAATGTATTATGATTTTTAATAAAATACTGTTTTAAGGAGTCCTTACTTTTGAACATGCATAAAATGACCATTTTCAGCTAGAATCAACCCAGGTATTTTCCGTAAACTGAATGACATTATATAAATAGTGCCTGTTTGGGGGGGGGGGTAATAAATGGTTTTCTTTGGGTGTCAAATTCAACTGTTACCCTTCCAAACAGCTAGCAATATTTATTTTATTATACTGAATATCTTAAATTTTAGAGAAATATAGAAATGATGTGAGTTCTACTGCGAACCGTACGCGCATAATTTACGCGCATGTAACAATTCGTTGAGTTACCCGTTGCCAAGTGTGTTGCTTACGCTGAGGGTAATAGAACGGATTATCAACTGCGTCTAAACCAATCAGATTTCAGTATTTAACATGAAAGTATAATATTGTAAATTGCTCCGACACCTTTGCCCAGTCTGTAGCTACATGTCATGAATATATGTTTTATTAAGCAATAAAATGCTTTCTTTGGTGATTTATTGGGGTATGAAGGTATTAACATTGCAAAAAAAAAAATACGTAACCCGCGTTAGCAGGTTATGTAAATTTTTTCTGAAATAATCGCTACCTTCATAGTCCGCATGAATCATCAAAGAAATTTACATCTTTCTTGTGATAAGTTATTGAATTAATTATAAATTAGCAGGTAAAAGTAAGTCAATTATTGGTAAATAAATGTACATCAGTACGTTAGATTAAAGAAATAGCCAAGTCGTCTTATATGGGAATTTAAGTCTGGCATCATCATGATTATTTCGTGCAATCCGGGATTTTTCTTAGGTTGCTGAAGGTTTCAACCAATGATTAAAGGTTAGAACTGGATTGTGTAAATTTCAGTCCTGTCAGTTTCTACAGGGCTACGAATTACAATCGTTTTGCTTAACAAATATAATAGGAGAAAATACACAGTGAATGTAAATATTAAACCCTAATCAGCACAAGGATGACAAACGACATTTACATGTACCTTCATTTGTAAAATTTCCAATCTATACACAATAGACACTTATATTTAGATTTAGAGAATTTATTTGCAAACTGCAAATAGCTACATATCAATATAAATATACACGTACAAGTAGATAAAACAAGTCTTTGAAAAAGGACGGAATCAACTAGGAGAAAGAACATGTAATGGTCTGATTTCACATTATTTCTCTGTTTCACTGATAAGTCTGAGGCAGTAGGTATATTTGAATTGGTTTGTGAAGGTGTCCAGCATCTGGTGAGTGTAATTTCTAGACTCTGTAATCATCAAATTCTGTGAATTAAAGAAATAAAGAATTTACCATTAGAAATATATCTTTATAAGTATGCGTCACATTGATGAAATTATTTTGTTATTCAAGCCTTATTTTTCAAAGAATAAATAAATCCTCAATTCCTTTTTACCCTATTAATATAGAGTAATCATTTTGTGCAAATGTAAAAAATAATAAACATGTTTTCAGCATTTAGAAATCATGTGTGCAAATCTTTAATCAGTTCTTATTGCTTGTGTCATGCAATTATGTATAGAACAACAAAACAATAATTCAGATGCTGTGAAGAACATTGGATCAAGAGCCAAAATACAATGTATCAAATTGCAAATAGTTGCAAAAACCTTGACACTGAAAGGATGAGTAGACATTTACCAGAGGGATTAATCAGTATGCTGTCTGGGCAGCCCTCTGGGCCTCTTTACTTCTTCTTTCACATAACCTGCGATATCTCTCCAATTCCTAAATACACAAAAAATACATAATTTTATAAAGATGGTAAAAAGGCTAAATATCTATATTCCGTCCCAAGATATCCTCGATTCACATTTTGCTTAACTACTCAATAATCATAAATACCAGGGTTCAAACGATGTTCATTTAAAAAGTATGAAAATTCCCTTTGAAATGTTCCCGCTAGCTTATCAAGTTTCAATACACGGCTAAAAATAAAAGAGTCTACAGGGAGTTTGCATTGAAAAGTACCTGGATGATAACATTGAAAAATTGTGCAAGGTATTCATAGTGATATCCAAATGGAAAAAAAGATGTCAACATTTCCCATAATAAATCTCCATAAGAAATTTGTTTTCGTTCCTGTGATTTTTTTCTGAGTGAAAAATGATATTGTATCAATGAAGACATCTCAGATATTTCCCTTTTCATTGATTTCAATTGAACTCTTTTCCTAGGTATGTGTATTTTTATTAAAAATCATCCAAATGTAATGGAAACAATAACTTGGGACAGACTATAAAGGATTAAAGGTTTACACAAACATTTCACATGTAATTAAAAGAGAGAAAGAAGTATCAAGTAACTGAATATCAATACTTACTTACTTACTTATTTACTTAATCTATAAATCTTTATCAAATCATTTTGGTAAATGTTTTTCACTTTCACTTGAAAAGTAATAAAAGTCCTTCATAAACTCAATAGAGTATTGTCCTTTGTATACGGTCCATCTGCTGACACTGTGACAATTTCTACTGTTCTGTTTTACACATACCTCGTCTTTCTGAGATCTGAGTGAATCGATGGCCGACTCCTGATACTGGGGGTCCTTGGAGGGGTCATCAACCAGGGCCGGGTTTGATATGTCCTGTGTACAGGAAGTAAAACATTAGTCATATGCATGTGCACAGTACCGTACAATGTACTTCCTTGTGAACAAAAATTTATTTTTGAAAATATACTGTAAACAGGGTTATTTTCGCCCGTGTTATTTTCGCCCTTCTACACTTGCAAATGGTCTTGCCCTGTCATTAATTCGCCCAGACACAGTTGTGCTTAAAGAGAGTTAATTTGAGACATTGAAATTCGCCCCTCCACAACTAAGGCCAAATGAGCGAAAATAAAACGGGGGCGAATATTTCCCTGTATACAGTACATAAAAGTTCTTACAAAACTTAAATATAAGAAAATAATAAATAAAAAAAACTTACATCTTGTGGGAAAAATCCTGTAAATGCATGTTTCCACAGCTGCATGGGATTCCTGTCAAAAAACAACACATTTAAAGGAAAGCTTCACTTTTATATAAAGGTACATGTACAGTAATACCAGGCATATATAAACTATTTTATGTGTCTGACAACATGTAATTTACATATTATGCTATATACCAGAAACTGTCAAATACTTTTAAAATATGAATAAGGAATGAGTTAACGTCTGTAAACTTGACATAGCTGGTAATACAGTTCATAAAATTTAATGTATTTTCCTAATTTTTTCTTGATTATATTAAAGATTTGAGTTTGTATGGAGCATGTATGAAAAAAACTTTATTGTAAAGAACAGCTTTTAATCAGTGTAGCATGGAATCCAAAGACAGAGATTTAAGAAGCATGTCATTCTATTTAAACCTGTATTTTCAGACAGGATAAAACTTCTACTGGACAGGACACACTTACTTTGCATGGACTCTACCAATGTCTTGATCTGATAAAGGAGGAGTGCCTAAAACAATCATAAATATATACCGGTATTACAAATACATCACATGATCTCTCTCTCTCTCTCTCTCTCTCTCTCTATATATATATATTACTCAGCTAGCTAGAGTAAAATAAACATAAAATGTTTAAAAAAAAAAACAATTTTATAATGTAACATGCACAATCAAATAAA
This sequence comes from Magallana ariakensis, assembly GCA_020458035.1. Classification (NCBI taxonomy): domain Eukaryota; kingdom Metazoa; phylum Mollusca; class Bivalvia; order Ostreida; family Ostreidae; genus Magallana; species Magallana ariakensis. The sequence goes on from CM035816.1 coordinate 38,318,738, forward strand.
CTAAATATGCAGAAAAGTATATTTACATTGTACATCAATACTAACTGGCACCTGACTATTAACATTCACATCATTACTTATATTTATGGTATACGCTCTTAAATTAACATGGCATTTACGACAAACAACAAAGGAAAAAAAATAACTCTTTTTCTATTTTGTTTCATTCCCACAGGTACAGAGGACCCCGCTTAATATAAGACCCGTTTAATATTATACATGTAGTTCGGTTGTTATAATAATTTTCCCAGCTTGTAATAGTTAAGTTTATCCATTAAGGTCTTTCGATTGTCGCGTGACGTCATTGTGAGCATTCCGGAATATTTTACCGTTATCGGTTATAATATTAGTGTTATGTGATGCATGGTTTTGCCAATATTTCTTAATTTATACTTGTATTTAACACATTTTAAGTTATGTAAAGTGAAATGACACTAATGTTTAACAATTTATAGAGAGTAGTTTGAGTTGAAATCGCTGAATTCAATGAAAAACTGATAAAACCGTACATAGGCAAACTTGACAGCAACAACAATTAATAATTTTTTTCCTGGCAAGGTAAACATTTCTTTGCAGATTTCGATAGAATATATAATGAATTATAAATGTACCAATTTTCAGTGAGTTTGAACCATTATTTCAAAAGTTATAGACGTTTTATGCTGCTAAACTGTACTTATTCATGTTTGAAAAATTGTTTCAAAATGCACTGTAAATGTGAAAGCTTTCATACTGGCAAGCTTAAATAGCCTTAGAATGTTAAAATACATAAAATAAAGGATTGCGATTAATTTCTTTAAAAAATTACTATATTATATATGGAAATCAGTTTAAAATGTGATGTTTGATTATAGAGCAGTCCTCCCTATAATTCTCCTGATAGTGTACCTGTGTAAGCTCCTACAGCATGAACAAAATATTTGCAACATACCAATATTTAAGTTCAATTTGAATGTTTACATAATAATCTTCCAATTTTAACAAAAATTACACAGATTAAACCATAAAAACATCAAGGGTGGAGAAACCTTAAATTAACTTTTTTGAAGCATTAAAAGTAAAGTTTTAAAAGAAATCATCAATTATTGTGGAAATTACATTGTCTAAAAATAGATAGTACATTGTAATAATACATGACGTGAATAGGCACATATCATACTTGTACACATTGAATTTAGCTGGGTTTGGTTATTATTATAGTCCAGTTAATATTATAATTTTCCTGACAAAATAACTTTTATATTAAGCAGGGTCCACAGTACAATGTAACCAGATACATAAATATATGTCTCTGATGTAACACAAAGAGAACCAGACACCCACCTATCTGTTGTAAGGAGTCATGGCCTGCTGCCACCATGAGAGGTTTATTGTGATCCACTTGGAGAGATTTTCTGTAACAACAAATTGATAAATTTTTTAAAACTGTAATAAATTTATTCAAATAAAGATGAAAATGTTGTTTTTTTCTAAAGCATCCACTATACATTCTGCAACAAATTAGTTGAGCCAGGGTGGGGGTAAGAGTGTGGGGAGTAGGAATTATTTTTGCAAATTGTTAGTTATTTTGATGATTTTCTTTCTTTACCCCATGGTTGTCCCAAACAAATGGTGGCTGATTAGACCTCTCATCCTCATTACAAGCTGCTCTTGCTTAAGTCCAAAGAACTGTGAATAAAACACAAAAAAGTACCGTATGAAGTTTTCCATTATCCTATCATGGAAAAAAATGTATCAAATAACAAATTATTTAATCTTTTAAAATTACCTGTAATGTTGCCCCATTTGTGTGAGCAATGAATCTTAAAGTCTTGCATATAACTTTCCTCTTTTCAGAATCAAAGTCCTAAAAAGACAATATACATGTAAAAGACTTATTACAGAAAGTTTAGGCAATTTCTTTCATGATAGATTTTTACTTGCAGTTGTTCAGTTTCAGAAACTCTATTTTTCAATTTCTAAATTTAAAGTTGCAAAAGAAGAGCTTAAACTATAGAATGTAATATATGGCAGTAACAAATATTTGTTATCAGCAAGCCATGCCAACCACAAGGCTAATTTTGATCCCTATCAGGTAAAGGTACCAGAATACCAAGACTATATATAATGCTTCTCAGGATAGACAGACATTTGGTCTAATCAACCTGTGAGCAAACCAATACATGTATTTCCCAATTTTTCAAAGGAGAGAAAAAAAAAATTAGATTCACTCATTTAGAAAAGAAAACCCATGTTCTATAGCTTTGAACTTAGAACTTACTTGGAACACATCATATTTTCCTCCAATGATTATCAAAGGAACAAGGAAAGGATCTATCATTGCCTTGTCCTACAAAAAGTTCAAAATATTAAAATTAAAATTTTATAATCTGGTCGATGCTGCACTAAAATCTACCCGGTAATTCAAATTACCGGTACATTTCATTATTTAATAGACATAGAGATATTGACGTACAACTATAAATACATGTATAATTAAATAAAAGCAAGGAAACACGCACGCATAGGGAAGACAGAACTGATTGATGATACAGATTTACTTGATGATAAATGCAACTCCTTGCACATTTGTTACAACTTTAAAATTAGCTACAAGTTTGATATACAGTGGGGCCTCAGATATCCGGACGCCAGATAACCGGACGCTTCAGTTTACGGACGATTTTATTTGGGAACGGATTTTTTATATGTTATTTTGTCTCATTTATCCGGAATTCCGCGTTCCGGATCCGGACGGTCTGTTTTTACCACAAAACACTGATTTACTACTAATCTTGCTTCATTTAACCGGACGGTAAAATTTGATGATACCCCGTTCAATACAAAAGATTACGCCTGTCAATTGAGTTTCACACCTTTTTTACGTGCTAGACCCCTATGAGTAGCTTGTATAAACACTGCCTTCCTTAATCACTTTCAAATTTACCGACAGTGCTGGCCAGACAGGATTAGTCACGCCTCACAGCACGTGGCTTGGATATCTTAACCTGTGCACCTGTCAAGTGCCATCGCTTTTTTAAACATCCCTGTATTTCGAATAAAAAATATGCTTATTAATCAAGAAAACTGGAAAGTTTTAGAAAGCTTTGTGTTTTATCTACCTATTTAAATCGTATTTTAAAACGAATTGTCTCATGAATGCCTTGTTAGATTAAGTCAAAACCGGAAGTATAGGAAGAAAACGAAGTAAAGGCATGTCAACTCATCGCGATCGGTGCATTGGAGGATCTTGTAATTTTCCAACTAGTAAACGTTAATTTTATAAGTAAAATTTACTTTAAGAATAGAAATAATTTTAAAAATAAATCAATTATTGAGGAAATTGGCATTTCTAGAAATAGATAGTTGGAAACATTACGTACGTGTAAAGGCCTGGGCACATATCACACTTGGACACAAAGAATTTAGCTAGATTCGGTTATCATTATAGTCTGGTTAATATTTCATGACAAAATAATAATATAAAGCGGGGTTCTTTATATTTTAAAATGTTCATATTAACGGACAACTCTATCATGTGTTGCTATTTAGTATGAATGGCCAAAAAAACCCAAACCAGTATCAACACTGGGGGCCATTGTATACAAATACATTATCATTAATGACAGCAATAGACACATTTCAGATATCCGGACGCTTCACCTATCCGGATGATTGGACTTAGGAACGAAAGCGTCCGGATAATTGAGGCTCCACTGTACACATGTATAAAGCGTAACTCTCTAAACTCTTGTGCTTACTGAGTGCTCCTCCCCAACTCTCTCCCAAGCTTTCTTGCGTAATTTCTCCTTCAGACCAGGGTACTCTTGCTTCATCTCTGTCAGAATGTTTTCTACCCTCGCCTTGGCCGCTGCTAACAGGGTCTCCAGGGTAAACCAGATCTCTGAGGGCATGGACAAATCCACAACAATTGCTAGTGTGGTATGTCTGAAAGTGTGAAACACAAGATTAATCAAATGATATGGTATATGGAGTACCCTTGAAGTATATATTAAACTAACACACTCAAAATTGATAAATTAGCACAATAATTATCAATCTTACTTTTCAACTATTTAGCGAAATCATAAATTAGTGCATTGCAGCCAAAGTTGTTTAATCATATACTAGGGTGACAAGAAGCAGTGCTCAAGGTACACAAATATGATAACTGAATTAAGTACATTTACAGTACTTTTTCCTGAATGCAGTGTTAATTTTAATAACCAAGGATATGGTGTTTGTGTTTATATAAATAGTTTACACTAAGAAGTCTCAGTAATTTGGCAGATGAAATTTCATACATTGCTATGCTCAATCAATCCTAAATGCTGCTTTGAAAAGTGAATTACTTCATACATACTGTAATGTGTCTGGATTCAGAGGAACTTCCATCAGCTTAGACAGCCAAGTGCCTCCTCCTAGTTCCCAAATGTGACCAACATCTTTAGCCTTTGGACCAAAATTATCATGATTTTACACAATCTTTTTTAGGAAGTTAAGAGGAAAATGACTGGTAAGCATAAATGGAATGATCACAGCATAACATGAAAATATGGCAAGTATAGAGGAAAAAAGACTATAGTTATCATAAATGGAATGATCAGAAATTAAAACACCATAATAAACAAATAAATAAAACATGTACTGTAGTTGGTCAACATATGCCTTAATTTATTCATTAACCTTCAATATAGTAACATTAAACTATAATGACAAAAACTTACAATATTATGACCTTTGGCCCTCCTACCAAAAGTGTATTCCAATGCTACAGTAGGTTTTGGTGCTTCATCTCTGAAAACAGTACAGAAATCATCCAATCAGATCAGTTACAACATTATGACAAGCTTGATAACAATGATGAGACTTTATTTTTAATTACAATACCATATAGGGGCATTAAAATATGGTTTTGTGTTATATATAAATAAATCTTTCAAAATTGAAGAAACTTTTTAAGGTACTGTAATAAAACCAATTTTTATTCAAGTGAGAGAAATGTTCGCAAGGTTTGTGAGAGTATCATCGATGCGATTATTTCTAGCCGATCGAAAACCATTTCTCAAACATCTCTAGCATATTATTTCAGATAATCTGCATCTTGATCACAAAAATTAGTCACCAAGAATCAGTTTACATCCCGTAAATCATGAATAAAAGTTGATTTACAGTAATATACAAGGTTTTTGTATTTTGTAGGCAACAGAAAATGTTCTTTATACCTGTCCAAAAACCTCAGAATTATTGATGTTTTTCCCTAAAATGAAAAAGAAGAAAACTTTTAAAATTAATAATACATGAAAAGCCAACAATGATTACAAAGACGAGTAATACTATAAATCTTGTTTTTTTTAAAGAATGTTTTATTATGTGCATCATAATGAATACAGTGTGTTTCAGTTTTAAACTATTATGCATGACAAATGCACTTGGGACTTTAAAAGGACTGTATAAAAATATGATATATGGGTCAAAAAGGCCCCTAAAATGAACATCATCACATTACTGTAAATCTTTGTTACCTTTGTACAGATATACATGTGAAGTTTTTCCATAGTTTTCATTTTGATCCAAATGCCCACAATTTAAAAATATGACATTAGAAAGTTAACCTTTTCCTGCCAATATGACATTTTTATCATAAAACGGCTGGGTTTTAAAAAGTGTTTCTTTCAATATAATATTGCAAGCGCTCAATATTCTCATTAAAGATGTATCTATTTGAGACTAATTTGTGACCAAAATTTTTTTGGCAAAAAATTTTCTTTTTCAAAGTGTCTCTCTATATTTCCCATTCAAAAAAAAATGCAAATAATGCCTGAAAAAAGGGTCACTTCTGATGTCAAATACTGTAAGTGAGTGCAAATAAATCAAATAAATAGGTAGAAACATGTATATTATACATCAATTCTTCTAAAAAATAAGATATCAATTTAATGTACATGAAACACTTTAAAAAATGGCAAAATATGTGGGCGACTTTGACCATTATCATATATAGTTCTTTGGTCAATTTATTAATGCTAAGCTCAACGCACAAACATATAAATTAAGGCCATGCACATTTTTTAAAACGATCTGAAAAACTCTAAGAATATCAGTATAACAAAATACATGAAATAATTACATGTATTCAGGCTCTTTGAAATTGATAGTCATATGATGAAATGCCAGAAGTTTTGGAATTTTTTACTACATACTACGGTATACATAAATAAATATATTGCATGCAAGCACTTACTGAACTTTTACTTCCAATAAAAAAGAGAGCTGCATCTTCACTTTTTGGTCCATCATCTGTAAATTATTGGTTTTCATAAAAAGAAATATACATGATACATCTATTATATCTACAATACATGTCACATGGTGTATAGTTCATATAATTATGTCCTTGTTGTATGTGTTTTATGTTCATTTGCAAAAAATGATTATAAATGTGAGCTCACATTGTCGAAAAGAAAGTGTTTTTGTGGTGACGAGACAGGAAAAATAATGATGGCCAGACCATGCAGTATTTGATCTTCAAATTTACCTGGTCAGTGTACCCTTGTCAATCAACTTAACTGAGGCTCCAGATTGGATGTAAGAAAATGATTGACATTTGTTTACTCCTCCTGTGTATATCATGTCTAGCGCTTGCAACAATGGTGCAAATAACTTTTGTCTTTTAATGCATGCTGTGACGCTAAAATGCCATGGCTATTAGCACAATAATCAGAAGAAACTATTGTTGACAGAGACAACTTTACACCTTGATCAATTAGGCTCCATCCCCACCTGAACATACCTGAGGTAAACCGACCGGTTGAAAACATTGGCCTTTAAGCTATACATATTGCCAGGGACCAAATTAAAATTATACAGTGTGAAAGCCCCATTAACCACTTGCATGTTTTTTGCACTAAAAATACAACATCCCATTTCTAATCCCTTATCTTTGGCAAAAGTTAACCAGTCAGTCCATGGAATTAGTTATGTATTGCATTAACTGTTAACATGGTTAAGGGATGGAAGAAATAATGAAATAGCAGACCATGAGATCAAACCAGTGCAGCGCGGGCCCCTGAACCTCTAGTCAGATGCTCTATCAATAATGCTCTACTAGTATGCCATCAGCAAACAAAGCAATCTAAACGGTCACAAAGTCATGTATGTCAAATTTATTAACCTTTTAATTGTTTAAGATTATTATGTTATAAAATAGTTTTTGGTTGTCTTTTATAGTTAAAATAAAACATACCCGTTTCTTGGGCTTGATCAATAGCTACGTCCCATAGAAGTCTTTCGCCAAATCTGTTGGAAGAAAGAGCCTGATATGATTGATATCAGTTGTTCTAAACAAAATATTCATTCCGAATTTCCTCAAGATCAAAAGATGAAAAACAAATTCTTCTCGAAAATAACGTACAGATAGCGAGTATTTTTTAGAAACTATGTTTACAAATATGTGATTATCATAATTTCAAACATTCTTACCCTTTAGACATTATGATCTTTATTTAATCCAATACTTTTAGTTTTATGGTTTCCAAGTCATGTACAAAAATGTTTACATGTCTGCAGTAAATATGACGTCACTTTAAAAAAATATAAACTTTTCTATCAAATGCACTGGGTTATGATTTCTAAAAATAATTTTCATTTAAGGTTTTGGATAGTTTGACCATAAAATGCCCCCAAAATGCCAGGAAATTTTCATAATTTATCTTCGGTAAAATTATGAACTCCGAGTCTGTAATGAGTCAATATGGCGTCCGAGTGGAAACGTTTTCTCGAGGAAGAAGGATATGAAAAGTTTAAAGAGGCAATGCGTCTTTCAGACGAGGATTCAAAAGATGATCCAGAGGATGACCCATTTAGATCGAAATATAGATCAAGAGAAATTCTTCTGGAAGTGAAAGAAAAGCTAAAACCCCACCTAGAGAAGTTTCGAGAACAAGACCAGGAACTTGTATTTCTTGACTGTGTCATTGATCTGAGACTAGGCGTTAATTACATTGACACGGAAGAACTGCATTCAGGGGAGGAATACCTAGTAAAAGTTATAGATTGTACCGAAAAATACAAACTTGACAAAAAAGCTGCCGATATATATTTGCATGCCTTAAACAACTTAGGAATATTATGGTTTGGGAGAAGGAATCCTGAAAAAGCCCTTTCTTATTTGCTGAAAGCTGAAGAACTCTACTTTCAATACAAAAAAGAAGTTGACGGGCCACCTAAGTTTGTAGCTGAATATTTGAAATCTGCAGAAGATGAAAAGGAAAAGTTGGAGCATCTGAGAAATGCAAACTTTGAAAACTCCTACACCCATACCCTGTACTATATGGCTCAGGTTTATGCAAAGCTAGATGAGAGTGAGAAATCTGCCCTATGCTGTCATAAAACCTTACAGAGACAGTTGGATGCCCACAAGTACACTCCATTAGACTGGGCAATAAATGCTGCAACACTCTCTCAATATTTTGTGACAAAAGATGAATATCCTCAGGCTCGGCATTGTCTAGCATGTGCAGAGGTTATATTTGAGGTGATGATTAAATTAAAATACTTATCAATTATCTATGTATTTTGCTTTTTGTATATTAACTTTCATTTGTTCAAACTGTCACTAGCTGTCTGTCAGTAGATGTTATACACAATATATTTTTAAAAAATTTATTTGTGATTTGTGCAACAATAAATCGAATTACATGTAACTAAACATATAATATCTCAATTCTTAAAATTCTGAACATTGCCTTGATTTCATTAAAATTTGTCATTGAATGGTTTTATCAGTTGCCAATCAAAATAAAGTCATTGACACATCATGAATATAAGTTGGTGTACAGTATATACGTCATTTTGATCTTAAATTGCCTGACTGTTAAAAAAAGCATATAACTTTACAGCACATGATGTGTATTTTCTACAATTTTTATCACGGTATATTTGCAGGAGATACAATTCAGCGAGAATGAAAATGTATCAGATGATGAAAAGGAAAAAGTTCAACAGGGTAAAGCAGACATACAGAGATGTTGGGCCAAGTATGGACTTGCATTGCTGGAGTTCTCTAAAGATCGTCTCCTAAAAGCAACAGAGGAAGATACTCCTTTAGATCCTGATGAAACTGAAAAAGAATTTGAGAAATTTAATCTTGAAGTTACTTCACGTGAAGAGCAAATCACCTGCAAACCGGTTCTAGATTTTGAAGAAGCAAGGAATGTGTTCTTACGAGTGCAAACTTGGTTAAGTGGAGCAAAAGAGTTTTATGTATTTGATGGCAGATGTACAGATTATATAGAGCTTGTTCAAGATCACAGCAAAGCTTTTAAGTTTCTGTCATTCTTTGAACTTAATCTGGATCGTCAATGCAAGATGCACAAGAGAAGAGCAGACATGTTGTTGGAGGTGTGCAATGAACTAAACCCTCAGCATTATTTGCTGATAGTCCGCCAGCTAATTTATGAATTGGCAGAAATTTACAGTGGAATAATGGACATTAAATACATGATTTTGAAGGAAGAGGGGGGACAACCCTCAATCCATGCAATAAAGAAGATCAACAGCTTAGCTCTTCAGAGCATACAAAAATACCAAGCATATATTGATTCTTTCAAGGACAACAAACCAGATCTTCCAGATGAATACCCAGAACTTGATACTAGGCCGATACTTGTAGCCTGGTTCTGCATGGGAAGACTATATTCCAAGATTTTACCGTTAAATGTAAGAGAGAGGCTGGACAACGTCAAGAAAACTGAGGCGTGTTACCAGTATATTATTGACTATTGTAAGAGGCATCACAAAGCTGCCGAGTGCATGCGTTCTGAACTGGAAGTATGCGAGGAGATGGTGGCACTGCTTCCAGTTAAAATGGAAAAAATAAGACAAGAAGCTGACATTTAATGAGATAAAATACTCAACATTAATGTGTACCAATTTTATAACAAAAATCTAGAAGTTTAAAGTATGTCAATATTTAAAGGCAATATTTATTTTTCATGTGCTTCATTAAAGGTGATGTAAAAAGACTGAGATTTTTTTTTTCTAAATTTGTAGACTTTTGTCTTTTAGCCTTTGTCACATCTTGCACCAAATTTCCAGTAAATCCAGATAGCAATTACTGCTCAGGTCAATAGAATTGGAATATGATTTACAAAGTTAAAAATCTGGCTCAGTATCATTGATAATAATTTCTGGTATTTTAATGTGATCACAGTTAAGATGATCACATTGACCTCAAATTATGATTATTTATCTGACTTGGTCATGTCATTTGAATGATCTGGCATTTTCCAAATTTAAAAAAAATAAATACTGGTATAAAATGTATAAAGCATTTTAAGTTTTATCAACAACTGGGAACGTTTAAACCGTTAAAACTCAAACAGTCACAGTAGCTCTAAATCACAAAGATACTTTCATGTTCCTATTCAGTACTTGTGGTTTATAGAGTTGAAAAATCCTTCCGTTTCGTAGCTTGTGCTGTTTAGAAAAGAAAAAACGCATAACAAAATGTTTTTTTTTTGCAAGATCTTTCATTCAGAAATTCAAAATGATATGACAAGAATGAATTGTCAATGATTGGAGGTTTAACAGTCATGATATTAATGCCCTGAGATAAACATCAGTACAAAGATCGTATAAATTAATTGTAAATGTGCTGAACAATAACTTAACTACCGGTAATTAATCCTTCTTGGAAAATTTCATAACTCAAAACTCTTCCATCGACATCTTTAGAACAACTTAAACCAAAAAAGCTAAATGTATGTCAATTAACATAAATTTTTCACCACCTTTTACCTCCCTGGAATATAATACACATAAAATAATCATACACTATGTACCAGTACTAAGTAATTTTTTTACGATATTAAACTATGCTGTTAATTAAATTATGGAATTTTCGTAAAATATAGTATAAACTTGTCAGTTGGATGAAATATGATCTAATTTAGTTTATCGTAAATATCATATAATATCAGTTGATGTAGATAAATAAAGAAACATGATTTCAAGGTAATTTTTCTCATAAAATTAACATATATATGCACCGACTCTATATGTAGTGTAAATATTATCAAACACTGGCACAATCATGTACATCATACAAGAATTGCTCATAAATTGCATAGTCCTTCAAGACGACAGTTTCAAAATTAAATTAATATCAAATATGATTTACAAACAAGTTGTTCAATTTAAGGTGATAAACAGAGAGAAAATAAAATATCCAGTAAACCCAAAAGAAAAGTATTGTACAAACTGTAGTTTCAAAAAATGAAAAATGATGGAACACTTGAGCAATTATAGGTATTATTTCAGTGATACGTGCATAAAATTCTGGCTGCTATCACAGGTAAGAAATGATCAGATCTTCAAGCTGCAATGAACACAAAGGGTAGATAACCCAATCAAATTACAGAGATGTCAATCTGGGGGAAGTCATCATGGACAGGAGGGTAGAAGAACGGTTCATTCCTTGGGCACGTGGTCTCGGAGACTTCCTTTTTGTTACAGGAAATCAACTCAAATTCCTTAGTGAGACAGATTGATATTTCATACAGTAGTTGCTTCTTTGTTTTTTCCTGAAAATTGAATACAAAACATAAGCACATGTATTTCAAAACATGATTTGTGGATGTCTCAAACAAGAGGGGTATACATATTAAGTCACATTTAAGCAAATATGATTCCTGTATGTTGAAGTTTTAAGTTGGTGCAATAGAAAACGTTATCAAAGTTATCCTCAAGAGCCTATCTAACAGAATTTGACACTTCCTGGTAGGTTAGATGTAAACTTTTGAACTTATGTTCATCTACATTTTGAACTTGCCAATCAATTTTAAAAACTCTCACCACTGGGTTTCAAGTAAATGTGTCCAAAAGCACATTAAATGAGAGAAAAAATGAGCAAGCTCACATACCCCACGCTCCCCCATTAATTGACAATGATACACATAATAAATGGCAGGGTATGAATTATATACCGGTACACAAAATAAATTGATAAAAAGCATAACTTGCAAAAATCATCAGATAAAAACTTTCTGCAATATTGCACATGTATTTATTCCTTTGTCAACCACAAAATTCTTAATTCCAAAGGGACGAAATTGTCAGAAATTTTTAACATTGCACATGTACAGAGATCTTGTATAAAAAGAGGCCAGTGTAGCTGACAAGGTGTTTCCAGCTATGAAGTTCACATACCTTGTCATAGACACACTCGATCACTGCGTCCACTCCCAGTTCCCTCTTCACTGCCGCCTCTGTTTCGTTGATCTGAAAACAAATCATTACTTTTACTTCTGAATCATTAAATCAGAATTAACATCAAAATACATATATTGATTAGGTGTACATTTGAATGACTTCAATGAAGTCATCAATGTAAGAGTGTTACAGTAATTGTATAGTGAATAAATGTCTGCAAAGACAGCAAAAAATTCTGAAAAATGTTATGATGGGCAAGTTAATGTCGGTCAACACAGTGACTACCAGTAAATAATGCTTCGGTTATCTCGTGATAACCTACACATAAAAAATTATTTTGCTTGGAGTTGGATTTGAAACTTTTAGGTTGGACAGATGTGCTGTATTCATAATTAACATGTATACCGGTAGGTACTTACCATATATCCTGCTGTTTTACTGGGTAAAATCCCTTGATTCACAAGAATCCTAAAAGAATCAACCCAATTTTTTGCACAAGAACAGTTAACATGGCAAAATTAATACAGAAGATCAACATAATCCAATGAAAACACCAGTAACCTAGCTTGTTCATTTTCTATCTTACCTTGTAATGTTGTACTTTGAATGCAGTTTGAGTCCCATGCCAAAGTATTTCAGTTCGTTAGAGGTAGCAGGGAGGGAGGTAGCACATGTGCCATGTTTACTCCATTCATGTTCCCTACAAGACAAAATTTTTCTTTATATTAAGAGAAAAATATTATCTTGATTAAATTTAATAAATTCATGCCAAATCCTAATATAAAACAATTAAGAATTTTATATACATTTACTCAATTTAAATAATTATTGTTATCTCCACAAAAATAAAGATATATATCTAATATAGGGTAGAACATTTGATCTGAAAGAATAGGGATTCTAACAATGAATTTATTTTACGTAACTTCAAAGCAATGAAATATTCAAATATAAATCACAACCACACCTTGAAAGAAAAGCGTTTCTTATGCAGCAACGACATAAAGTACAAATGTGGAAAAGGACATTTAATTACTCTATAAATAAAATACCTATAATCTTAAGCTTATATATAAAACCAATGCTTGGAACCTATATAACTTGATTATGCATGACAATATAGATGTAACCACCACTACTTACATGGTACACTTAAGACTGCAACAAACTGTGTATCCTTATTGGGACCTTATAGTTTGAAAGATCTTGGACCTCAGTGAATCATAATTAACAAACAAATACATGTATCAAGGACCTTGCTAAGCTTCTCAACCTTGATTATTACGGCGTATAAAACTTAAGTCCTTTAAAAGCCTACCAGAAACTGTTTGCTTTGGTATCAGGATAAAGATTTGGCCAGTATTTCTTCAACTCTGGTACCAGTGACTAAAATAAAAAAAAAAGAATTTCAGTATTTGTTATTTAGACACCTATAGATTAATCTGCACTAAGTCTTCATTATAAATTCTACAAAACTGCATGCATGTTCTCTTTGTTGTATGGGTTGAATTTATACGTCAAATACATCATGTATCCCTATCAAATTTTTTATCCTTAAGTTATTCAGCAGTTTCAGTAAAAACTATCCGACATTATACTAAAATTTAAAATGTCCTCTAAATTAAAATGTATTACATGTGTAAATTGTATGTTCATATTACTGGAACATGTATATTAAGCTATACAGCTGCATGTGTAGGTACGGTAATAAAACCAACCAGAAAGAAAACTGGTTTCTCGAGCTCTTTATTCATGTCAGGTGAATACATGTACCTACAACATACCTTTACATTCTTGTCATTCTCACAATATCATCTTTGAAACGAAGGATTAAATAATGATTCTCACCATGACATTATTGATATCAAAAGGCCATGATCCATTGCAGTTCTCAGGTCCTTTAGATTCAGAGTCTGATGATGGCCTGAAAGGATAAAAAAAATGTTCTGGAAAAAATATATGCAACTCTTGGGACAAAATTGAAAATTATAAACTTCATCATACCCTCACTGAGCTAACATGCAAAGGATTATTTAGATATAGAGCTGATGATATCTCCAAGGTATCCACAAATAACTGACTAATCAAAATACTTTTCAATTGTAGTTCCAAATACACTTATCAATAACCAGTGCACCAAATCGAGTTTGATATCTGTGACACAAAGAGAATACAAAATCATTTGGAGACGAATATACATGTACTCTAATGACCTAACCTCATAAACTGAAACTTAATTGGCCCTGGGGTAATTTCATCCAAACAGGATACCCTCCAAATATGAAGTCTGTGGAGCAAAGGGTTTAGAAGATACAGAGCAAAATGTTTTCCTGTGTTTATAGAAGTTTACCCTTGACCTTTGCCCTCATGACCTGCAAATCAACACTTTTGAAGTTTCGATACCTATATACGAAGTTTTGATGTCTGTAGACCAAAGAAATATAAAGAAGTTGACTATAGAAAAAACTTAGTCTGCATGACTCTACAGGTTGATGAACATTCTGCAAAGTTGACATTTTACCATTGACCTCATAACCTCAAGATCAATGGAGGTCACTTACTCTCTATGGCTTACCAGTGTACCAAGTTTTATGTCAGTCCAGCAAATCTGATTGGAAAAACTATAGCACAACCTACAGGTGTATGTAAGCATTCAATGCTTATATTTATATTCATACTGATCATTTTTTGTATGAAATATATGTGTATTATCACTGTAAAGCCATTATACACGCTCTCAGTCAGTGATATGAAACATACATGGAACAGCCATATTAACTTGTTATTTAGTATGCTTCCGCGGCTAAAAATATAGTGCCAAAAACTTTGTAGAGAAAAATCTTTTTAATTAAGGAGTAGATATAATTTAATGATTATTTTTCAAAAGTACATATCAAATTGGTTATGTAAGGTTGAACGTTTCATTTAATCTTACAAAAATAAATATACTCAAAACACGAGGTGATGTTTATATTTGTGCTCATAGCGCATGAATTAGCTAAGTGTATTCATAATTGAACGTCGCAGATTTCCAATGCAAACATAAGGGGAAATATACAATGAATGTACATATAACAATATGGCCCCTTTTTGCCATATTTAAATTCAATTTGATTTAATCACTCATCCATTTAAGTAAGATTAATTACTTAATCTAAGTTAAAATCAGAACACACAGTTCAAAATGAAATACAATATACATAAAGATGCAAAAATACACGAGAGGAGACAAATGGAAATCTGAAGAGGTTGAACGAAGTGTGAAACTGAGAGTACATACTTGTGACATATACCGTAATATGAAAATATGTACTTGTATGTATCAAATTGCCATTCCCAGTTATTTATGTGGAAGGGGGACGGGAATAATGTACATCTAACACAATATCCCATCTTTAAAAGGATCAGCAGATTTACTCCTCAAAAGTGAAATTTAAAAATAGTTTAATAAGGATAGATTGTTTTTTGTAAGCCTCACAATGTAACATCCCCCCTCCAAAAAAAAAAAAATAATAAAAGATGAGTTTTTTTTTTATACAATTACGGTACATTTACAGAGAAAATGATTATTTTTAAAAATAAAATAACTTCCTTTTTCAAACAGATCAAAAAAATTTCCTGATACAATTGCCTCCTGTTTTCTTTTAAAACTAACCTAACTGGTTTAGTTTGAACTGTGAACAACAAATTAGGTACTTAACATAAAGTACATGTATCATTTAGCCCCAAGTGTTGGCAAGCGATCAACATCCCTGTATATTGTACTAAGTTCAAAGCTTAAAAACACTTCACAGCTATGACACATTATCTGTCTCCGTTGAACACTTAATTTATACAACATTATAACATATATATGATATAGACATGCTCTGAAAAGTTTACCTAAAAAGTACATTTACATACCAACAGTTTCTGCACAACAGAGATTCCTATTACACTATTATCAAATCACATTATCTCTAAGGAAGAATTTCTGCCTATCATTTTATAAATACAGTATCATATATACAATGCACATTTATTCATGTAGAAATTTAAAAATCCGAGTAAACTACTGATATGTCGAGAGAGAGAGAGAGAGAGAGAGAGAGAGAGAGAGAGAGATTATTTTATATTTTTTAACATTTTTGTAAAGTACAGCAGATAATGATTCCCAAAGCGTTTTTTTCCCCAAATTTATTTCAATAATCACTGTATGAGTACACTTGCATGAAAATAACTCTCCCTCGCCCAAATATACAATCTTGTGAACACTTCTACTACCTATACACTTACCATAAACCATGTATCCCCCATCCCACTACAGAATCTGGAATAAAGCATGATTTGTGCTGCCAAAAAAAGAAAAGATGAATTAAAATGCAAGTCTAAGGTGTACTGTTAATTAATTCTCCTACTATATTATTGCTATTTAAGCATTTATTAATATTCTGAAGCAATATCATTACATGTATTAGATTATTGTTTCTTAATTATGATATATAAACATCAAATCATAAATCTTGATTTGCTTGTCATTTTCTGTAAGGTGACACGGTACTAAAATCTTCTTGCATCACCATAGTCAATTATACTTTTAGTTCGTCAAAAACCATAATTATTACGATGAAACATAAGAGCTAGAATAAAAAAGTAGGGGGAAAAAGGATCAGAGATATCTTCATTGGAAGGGGGAGGGATGTATCAAAAACTTTTTAGAAATGTAAAACACATGTAAATGCTTTTTAATGATATTACTGGTATGTATTAAATCACAAAGACGATAGATAATTGTATTCTTAATTCTTTGGTATTCAAATTCAGAATCCTCATCCTATTTTTAAAGTGAAAGCCAATCAAATGACTTATGTACATGTAACAATAAATGGGTTCAGATGTAAAAGAGTTGTATGCTTTACCTCTGCGCATACAGCTATTGGCCACTGCTGTGCAAATGTGAAATAGTTCCAGTCCTTTGCAGAACATCTGAAACAAAAAAAATTACTTTACATCCAATGCATCATTTTCAGTCCAGATTGAAACTTAATTATGGATTTATCAATCAACATCAATGCAGACAATGTGCAAGTTACATGCAGCTTTCCCAATTTAAAATATTGACTGTATGTTCAAAGTCGTTAGTTGTATAATTTATTGTTTTATTTGAGATATATGAAATACATTATCAAATATATTAGCTTGTAAAGAACATCTTGCATGCATGGAACATACGAAATGCCATATTTTACTTACATGCTCATCAGGCAAAAGAGAAAAATGGCCAACATTTGACAAAAACTCATCATATCACCCAGATATCTGGAAAACAAAAACCAATAGTAGCACATAATAATACTACATGTAAATAATTCTATACGACAATTTAAAACCTCTGATTTTGGACTGACTTCTACACCCAATCTAAATGAGACAGTCCTTTATTATATCCATATTTGGATTAACTTTTTATTTAGCTGATCGAGTGACAGTGATCAGAAATTGAATTATATTATAATTCATGTAGACTATTAGAATGCTTACAGAGCAGATCTTACGCGGTTATGTTAATTAAGGCTTCTCGATTGATTATGCAGCGATGTGTAGAAAGTCCTTATGTCTATACTTCATAAGATATGACGTCATAATAAATTTATATCTTTGACATCACAATCTGCATTCCTTTCGATAATTTTCAGGGAATGTATCGTAACAAATAAAAGTGAAATTAATTATATTAGAACAGTAATAAAATCGCTTGTTTCTTTTATATAGATGCTGCCGTTAATGCTAGAGGTACAGCATTCATTCATATATCAATAACCAGTATCAAATAACTGGCAGTTTTAAAGCTTCGTTTAATTAAAGTAAAATACTATTGTAATAACCATTTAAGTGATTTTATATAAGGAGGGTGGATTTTACTATTTCAACAAATTGCCATGAATCTTGATCATTGATGCCATTGTTTATTGTTTAAATTACACTGTGTTGGTCCCATGATTTTTTATCTCTATTTTTGTCTGATCATGTCATATGCTTATCTCCTAAAGAATTATTAGTTGGCAAGATTTTCTGAAGTACTCTTCAAGTTATGGACAAAGGAACCTATTATTATTCAGCATGAAAATGTTCTTACAGTAGTTTCAGTGACAATACATGAAAATCCTCACTAAAAATATCATGGCTTCTACAGTTAGTGCATGTAGGCTGCCATTATGTGACATCATCAAGTAGTTCACTTAATTGGCGCAATAATTTGAATTTGCATTTATGAATAGCAAGTATAAGTAGATACTGTTTAAATAATAGTGTTATTAACTTAATCCCTTATACATTGCCTGTAGATATATTTCATATTTTTATTAGATCTTTTTAATTGGTACTACATGTATTTTACTCTGCCCCAGAATAGGATTACCTGGTAATACAGCCAGTGTTTATAACTTTGTGTAGTTCCACCCCAGGAGATAGTTCCTATTCCAAGATAATAATTACTTGATGTATTTAGTAAGTAATTCATCAGTTTTAGATGGAATTAGTACAGACACAGTTACTAGATATTAAGAATATTAACATAACTTGGCAACCTGGTGTTCTATTTAATACTCTGTCCCGAGTTTTTGCTTGATATTTCGATAATCATAAATACCTTTGTGCTCAAACTATGTTCATCCACTAAATAAATAATTACCGGTATGAAAAATGCCCAGATTAACTGTTTTGAAACGCCCCTCTGTCACTTCAGGTTTCAATACACATCCCCAAAAAATTTACGGGGATTTTGCATTGCATCAGCCATTAATTATCCGAGATAATAACATTGAAAAATTGTGCGAGGTATTTAGAGTGAGTTCCGAATGGAGAAAAGATGTAAATATTTCCCATTATAATTATAATTATTCCCATCTCCGTAAGAAATTTAAATTGTTTTCGTTCCTGTGAACTTTTATGAGTGAAAAATGATAATTTTTCAATGAAGATATCTTGGACATATTCTCTTTTATCGTTTTCAACTAGATTTCTTTCACAGGTAACGTTATGTGTATTTTAATCAAAAATCACCAAAAAGTGATGGAAGCAATTAAACTTGGGACAGACTATAGGCCTATATACCTATATACTTATAAAATTCCTTACTCTAGGATATACTGACAACCGAGTTTCTGACAATATATAATTCCCGACAATGTAATTCCCGACAAAGTAATTACCGACAACCCCTAATAAACATCATGTATAAAAACATCTATAGTAAGTAGTCTATTTATAAGTTTACTCCCATAGTAGGCTAGTAGCTCCATGAATTAGAAAAGTTATTCCCCTTTCCCTTTATTTTTTGCTATGGTGACCTAAGGCTAATTTAGCTATATATCTCCCACCACTCACGAGACTCTATATGATATTGTCACTTTGACCCAACACAGTTTTGTGTACCAGTTGTTGAATTATTATAGAGATTTTTAAAAACATTCTTATAACAGGAGTCTACTCAGCTATATTGATATTTAAAAAAAAAAATGTTTTTCTTGTCCAGTATAAAATGATATTGCTGTTAATTCAAGTAAATTTAAATCAAAGTTTATTGACTACGGAATCTATGAGGGGGTGAGATGAACCCCTTTTCCCCTCCCCTGACCCATATTTGTTTACGCAGCAATTCAATACAATGTAAAGTTCTCAATGTTATCTCTCATGCAAAAAAAAAACAAAAACAAAACAAAACAAAAAAAAAAAAAACAAAACAAAAAACCCCACATTACTTGTATGGCAATGAACATACCTGCTAACAATATACAAAATAAGTTCTGCGCCTTCCGCGAGATTTACGTGAATGACACTGAATCACAATCCTTGTACCAAGTTGTAGTTCAATAACATAAACATCACATGACCTGCTTACAACCCGTGGCTCTCGATCCGGAGATCTATCCTGATTTTGCTATCGGGTTTCTTTTCTATTGTAAAATAAAAATATTAAAACTTTAAGATACCATGTTAATTACAGTTACATTATAGGCTTTTGGTGAACAAAGGCACTTTGAAAGTGACAGCTGTTTGTCTGTCTGTGTGTTTACCATTGGTTTATTTTGCCTCTTAAATTGAAGATCAGTAAAATGAAAGATAACTCTTATTCAATGCAAAAACAAAAAAGCCCAGGGTTCTACTATTGCTCACCTGAGCAGTTATGACCAATCGCAACTAATTCGTGAAATAAAAAAAAAACCAAACAAATAAATACCCCCACACACTGGTATAAATATTTCATTATTCTTTATAACATTTCTGATCAAAACAAATAAAACACCATTAATTAACCCCCCCCCAAAAAAAAAATATGTTCCATTATTATTTCAACATGTAAACAATATTAATTAAGACAAAAATCGTCATGTTTGTTGTGAAAAAAAAAAATAAACCCATTGAATCCAGTGTGATACATAGTCAATTCTAGGGTCTGGGGGTTGAATATAAAAAAGATAAGTTACTGGTAATATATTATTAAGAATATATTAAATAAATAAAATGATTTTATGACCCTTCCCTTTTCTAGGCAGTATTCTAGCTATTACATGTATAAGCAAATCTTTAATCTTAAAGCAGTCTTAGAGTTTACAGTATGTTCTGTATATAGGCTTACTGATTAAATCGCTCAATACTGGGCCACCCTAAAATAAAATGTTTGTTTGGAATTGCCGCCTGGGGGTTTCTAGACCCAGATGGGAGAAAGGGAATTCTTTTTTTTTCAAACTTTAAGTCTAACAAATTAAAACTTCAATGGTAAAAAACACAAATCTCCATATGAAAAAAAAATATCTTCATATTTTGCTAATAAAATTCTATCAGCAAGGAGTATTTCAATGAGGCGGGAGGCAATATTCAAAACAAACAATAATTTTATTTTAGCCCTGATCCCAGTGGAGATTAACTGCACTGTTTACTGCGGATTCATGAAAATTCCTAGAAAAGCTATTTTCTTGGATATTTTTGTTGAGTTGATTGATGAAATTTAATCATATTAATTTTCATTGAAGTGCAACATATTATAATGATTCCATAATAATTAAAGTGTCCCTGAAAGTGTATCTTAATTTTCATAAATCCATGAAAATTTATTTCCGGAAAATACAGACAGATCTCAGTTACTTGACAATGTCCTCCAAGAGAGTTTGAGAAAAAAAAACAACTTTTAATACAAGTACAACAAATATTTTCATTATCTGCTGTGGTATTTCAATATCTACTTCAAGAATACTTTCATTTCATGACAGACGAGATAAAAAATGTATCGATATGAAAATTCACCTTCCTCTCAGTTATATATGAATCTTTTAATTAAGCTCACCTTTTCCCACAAAAATAAAACAAATCTAAGTATAAATGTTTTTATCATAATAATTTATTATTTTTCTTTTTAAGGAGATAACCATTTACATAATATATATATATACAAAATATAGATACCGTACATGATAAAAAAAATTTAAAAATGAAAATAAATATGGCTATAGTATATCGTACACAAGAAATGGTTGACATGTTTTGGAAGGACACTTATAATGCAGTGACATGGAATGGTGCACACTTGTGCAAGCATCACAAGACTATAATGGTGAAATCATCATATAAAACATGAAACAGTAGTCCACAATAAATTGGTGATGATCAGCTGACTAGATATTTCGTTATTATTTACAAATTGTAACCTGGGTATTTCTTGATGGTGCGTTTCATTGGATACATGGAAAATACTGATAGACATTTCATAATTATAACATTAAAATTTGTCTTGTATGAATTCATATGCTAGCATAACAAAAGTAACTCTACACAAATCATATTTTTATTAAGTTCAGGAATAATGATCCGACGAATTAAAAATTACATTGACTGAAACTTTTTTCAATCAACACAAGAGATATGAATTTCATTCTTTTAAAATGTACATTCACAAAAAATGTAAATATTACAAATAATTCTAATATGGAAAGCAAAATTTGGTTTTCGCTTCATTACAAAATATCACTTGCAGTGCACAACCATTTATATGTAAGTGAATCTAAATTCTCCGTCTGTGATATGCAATGTATGATATTGATCATATCAGAAATACATTCATTAACAAAGTGATACCACAATAAGAGTATTCAACAGTATAATGCTCAAGAAATGTCAACAAACCACCAGCTACTGGCAATCTCTATTAACTATTCATATAGGATAAACTAATAATACATAACAAGTGGATATTCAGAACTGATGCACCACAATAAAAGATCCAACAAACTTGATGTACATGATTAATATAAATGAACACTCAAGAAACATTAATGCTCCTCTCTTGTTGGAAAACACAATTGATCACAATGCGTTACAAACTGCAAGTATCTCAATGAGTCATGGATTTCAAAACTTCATAATAAAACATTATCACATTAAATATCACTGAAGAACTTCACTGGCATTTTACAGAGTGTTTTCCCTTTTCAGAGCAATGCTTAATCACAGAAGATCACTGCCTATCTATTGTCTGGAAAAACCACTCTGTGAACTTCCGAAGCTGAGCTGCAGCAGTTTGGGACTCCTCCTGGAGACGAATGTTATCTCTCCTCAAAGACTGAACTTCCGCCTCCAAATCTGCATTTTCCTTTCTTTCCTGAAAGTGAAAAAAAAATAGAATTCAAGGGAGTTCCAATGTTGTTGTGAAGTACCTTAATGAGTATACATGTACATGACACTTCCTTTCCCTCAGTATCTACTGTACCTTATCTAGATCTATCTCCAGCTGTTCTACTTTAGCCTCCAGCTCCTGGATTCTCTGTTGCGGATTGGATACAGTTGACCTCCACACAGATCTATCAATGCAGGGGTCAAGGTTACTCAAACAATGTAATTTCAAGTTATTAAAATCTTCTCATTTTTCTAACTCTGATGAGAAATTGTCTATCTTTTCATATTTTTAACAACTGAAAGCTTACCCATGGGGTTGACTCGTTGGAGGTTTTGTATAGCTACTACCAGTAGTAGTTTTGCTGACTCCAGCTTTACTTGGTTCTGGGGGCAAAGCTCTGTCCTTTGGATCCCTTACAGATGGACCCGGAGCTTTAGTGTTGTCAGTACCTACAGACAAAGAGGCAGGGATATCAATAAAGGACAAGTCACCAAGAAAAAAACCATATACAAACAATGTGACAGCAGCTTAACATATATTGATTTTTTTTCTCCTGAGATGATTACTGTTGCATAAGAATGAAAGAGAAGTAATGGCATTTACCGAATCATTTTAGTACCCCTTTAGCACTTATGATATCTTTTGATACAATGCAAATATTCCTTATAATGCATAAGGACCTGAGTTTCAGAACCTTACAAACTCAGTACCAGACTTACCCCTTCTAGCAGACATCATCACCTATTTCTATTTTACTGTTTAACTAGTTATTGATTATTTCATTAAGAGCTCTCACATCATCTCTATCGTGTGCCACACCTGAGACATCAGTGATGAAGAGAGATAACTGATTGTTATGTGGAAACCTAACAGACCTTGAAAAAGCAATCTATATGTGGTTATTGTGCAATCTAATGAAATGCTCTCAAATACAATCTATATAACTTGTATATTTAGGCTTTCAGCCATTTTGATGCATTAATTTTTTGCTCAAATAAACAACACTCCTTAAGTCTTAATTGACTTAGGTCTAACATAAAGGGATGTCTACCTTAACCTGTGTTGGATTAAGAATGGAGAATAACACATATAGTAGTTATGTGCAAATCTTAATTCATAAACTAATTTACATAAATATTAATTCTCAACCTCCTTCTCCACTACCCAATTCAATGTCAGAAATTCTATCAATATCAAGTAACTTGATCTAACTTTTAAATGACATTACAGTAGTTTAGCACAATCTGCAGCAATACGTAACTGTTTATAGTAACTATATAACGTGCGAGTACCCATTATTGCCGAAAAATACACAAGTTTTCTCAGTTACTCACTTCATGTAAGCTGTCATGTAAAAATTTCAATGCAGATCCCCGCACTGTTCATTAATTTTATTTGAGTGATTATTTTTATTTTATTCTCATCAATATCGACTTACTTCTGACTAAAAATAAACCCTGTCCATGACCTTCGATTTACAGGAAGTCGAGTACCCATTATTACCGCTCATATCTTTTCGTCATTTTTCAGTAATTAATCGGTAAAAAGATCAAAATTTTTAAAGAATCTAACAATATGAGATAAAATGTAAGAATATAACATAAAAAAAATATATCATAAACGCAATTCAATCAAATTATAAGCAACATCGTTTTCGATGTCCCTGCGGCCACAAGCACACAAACGGAGGAACATGTGTTTCACATGTCTCAAGACAAATGATTAAAAAAATAAAGAAATGCATTGTTTATTTATTAAAAGCTTTTTAAAAATAAGTTTAATTGTGTCCAGTAAAATAAATAATGATCCGTCTCAAGTTGCAGACAAAATGGCGTCTTACAAGCAAGCAGACGCTCGGTTTTCTTTCTTAAATATTGTGTAGTACAAATGGTATCTTGCTTATTTTTGTCAAATATTACAACACGGAGGTAAATATTTTTCGAATTTGGACCTAAACAAAAAATTCCCTGTCATCAAAGTGGATTACAAGTCAAACATTCAGTGGCATGTGTCATCGCACGGATACCAGTAAGATACGTTTTTATAGGCTTACCTTTGTTAAGGTGAGTTCCGAGATGTTTAAAGTAAATTTTCTTCGTTTCCAACTCTTATAGTGTTTTAAAAATTGATTTATTTATTTATGTTGGTTTGTAGCTAAAAACAACAAATAGATAACGGAAATCTTGTTGTTTTTATAACAATCGGCAATAATGGGTACTCGGCAATAATGGGTATTCGCACGTTATATGCTATAATCTTGAGATTTCTCTATCTTAATAAAAACAACACAAATCAGTATGGTTGCAGGTTATTCATGGTACTGACCATTTCAAGAATAGGTACACATTTAATGTACTTGCTTTCATCCTGTCTTCAGATTTAAAATACCTGTATTTAAACTATATGCTTTATAATTACAAAGAAAATCATACAATATAAGGCACCTACATCAAAACAAATTAAAGTTCATAGAGTCTGTCCACTTACTTTCAATGGCCTTTGTGGCTACGTTGACCAAGTTTGACCAGTCGAGACTGGCCGCAGACTCAGGGAGGGGAACAGGATTCTGCTGCTGGGGGGTTGTCTTGGGTTGGGATGCGGCTGCGTTACGACTCAGCACCTGGCGGGCTTTGGCGGCCATTGCACTGTCTAACATGGCACGTGGCGACAACCTGTAAAGGTAAGGGGTCGTTGACAACATGGCAATAAAAATGTCAAACACTTTGTAATAAAATGTTTAGACAATTGACAAACGAAATAAGTTTTACATTGTCCTGAGAGATACAGCTTAATTTCCTTTTAGCTTAATGTAAAACACTTTCTCACTGGTAAACAGCCAACAATTTTTACTTAATTTAGTTATGATGTTAAAATATTAATACCGGTACATCCAAAAGTATCATCTAACAATGTCATTACATCATTAATAATCTATACAGCCAGATCAAATTATTTGTGTACTATCCTAATGCCTGACAGTACACATATTCATTAGAGAAAATATGTAAAAAAAAAAAAAAAAATACTGTCTGACAATGGGAATACCAGTAATAACTTGATTTTATTTGAAAAAAATTAATAACACGGTTGGTTAAGTCTTTATAATATGTGCATCACTAAAATCTTATTTAATTTTTAAATAGAAAATGTAGTCATTCAGGTGCGTTACACAACATACCTGGCATCCCCCAGTACTTCTTTGGGGAGGGCGGGGACGGGAGGGGCCGTGGAGAAAATGAGGTCAGCCATCATAGCGTCTCGGGAGGGGGATACGGTGGCCTCCTTCTGACTGTGGATACTCTCATCAGACATTGTCCTTTTGAGGTAAAAGGCTGGTCGCTCCGTACTGGAGTTGCCCTGCTATATTGAAGTCACATTCTTAAAACATGATTGTGGTGTAAGCAATATCTCTTATCACTGCCAGACTGTGAAATGTCAGTGATGATTAAACAGCTAATGACATGGACCAGTCTATCTTTTTACAAGCCATCCAAATCTCATTCATCTTTATCGCCAGTATAGATACAGTGTAGTACAAAACTAGATAAGTTACACATATATATTTGCTCATTTATGCTTCATACATAAAAACAATTAACCACTCAAACCATATCTTGTCAAGCACCTCCCATCTTCAATTTTAAAGATAACTATCCCATAACAACCTTACACTCTCAGTGTTATTCGGCTAAGGTGGGAAAAGAAATCTTTCACAAGTTTTATTTCCTTTAATTTCGAACTGCAACATATAAATCAGTGATATGGTTTTTTTTCAGGGTTTATTTTACACCACCATCATTTCTTACCAAAATTCCTCTGAGGTCACTGTTTTTGATGTCCATGTCAATCAAACGTCTGAGGTCCTCTTGAAATTCGTTGGACTGGGATTTTGAGTGTTTGCCATGCACACCTGGACGGAGACGACTATTTAATGATTCTTCTGATGACATTCCACTTAGGTTCCTATACATTATCATAAATAAAATTAAATTCATATGGACAAAAAATTGACTTTCAAAATAGAACTTAATTCATTTACTGCAGAGTTTCCATAAATAAGTGAATTGCATTTTAATTCCAATTTAATTGCATTTTTTTTAGTCAAAATTATAAATACAATCAAGGTGTACAATATAATTCATTAAAAAATTTTCAGAGAAATTCTTTTCTAATCTGAGGTTACCTGTATATACCAAATTTCAACATTTTAAAACTATAATGGACAACTTTATAGTTTAGCACTGTTCATTAATTATTTGTGTAGCACTTGAATTAAAGCATGTTGGATAAAACTGAGGTTTTAGAACATGACACTCAAAATAGATTCGCGACCATCATACATCAGTTTGAATAATATATCACTGCAGGTTTAAATTACACACTTTTTAGATTTTTATCATCAAACCTTATCTGCTTTAAAGCCATCAAACAGATATTGCCACAGATTTTAATGCAAGTGTCACTATAGATACTTTTAATTATTAAACTAATAATATCTAGTCCAGGAAATCAAACGGAACTCATAATGAAGAATTTATTAAAAATACAAAGCATATTATATATAATTATGCATATTGTCTGAAAGGATTTAAACTTTTACATTTTCAATTTTAACTTCCTCATATCTTAAAACAGTCCAACCCAGACATTAATATTTCTTGTGAATAATCTGACAAGGTTGACAGTTATGCATATTTTAACATTTGAATTCTAGACGTAAAAAACCTGTCAGTGACTAAATTTGACTGTCATTTTAATACATATCAGACACATATAGTTATGGACTATACCTATTTTTTTTTTTACTATTTATCAAATTTCACAAGATCATTTCTGGGGAAATTGCCAATGCATCTCATCTTTCTTGGCTGCAGTGTATCAAGCCTAGAGATCTGCTCAATGTATGAGCCTAAAAATATCTCCTGTATTTAACCTGACAAACTCAATTTACATCCTATAATCAAGCTACCGCTATTTTTTATTTGTTTCTGACATCTCTACATCAACATTTTTTTGTCAGAATCAAATATGAAAGGAATGTAAAAATACTGGGTAATACTCCAAGTCTTGTATAAGTTTTGTTGATAAATTTCAGAACTTTAAGATGAATCAACAAGGACTGTGGGGCTATAAACAATTTTTCATGAAACAAGAGTCTACTCTTTAATTTTGAACTAAAATTCATAACATATAAATAGAGAAATTTAAGTAAGTGCCATTGAAAAAAAAATATTGTATCATAAAATTTTGAATACATCTGACCCATTTCTAGTATAGAGTAACAGGACTTTGTAAGGTTTCACAAAAAGTGTGTCAAGACAACAAAGAAGAACTAAATAAAAATTAGTCTGGACAACCTACTTTTGGGATGATCTTGGACTGCCATTTTCACTGCTGAGGGGAGAGATCTCTGACAGGTGCGTCCTTCTGTGACCCCCGGGCCGACCTTTATTGTTAGCAGAGGTTGGATCAGCTCGCTTCTTACCAACATTGGTTAAATCATCTGATTAAAAAACAAAAAATTAAATCAACTAAATTGTTCCCTGCAAATTAATTAGTTACATGATTTGTTTTACTGAATTTTTCTGATAAGGAATTTTCTCCATTGATGCTTTCAAGTACTATATAACTGATGATTTGTGAGATTAATAAGCATAGTAATATTGATCAAAACACTGTCTTCTATATGTTACATTTTTGGCGAAAGATCACATTAAATTCTTGTTCTTTACTTTACAAAGGTTATGAAAATGGCCTACCTCTAGAGCTGTTGCTATGGTAACCCCGTTGTCCTGGCAAAGCTCCTGAGTTTTGAGATGATCCACTAGAGAATGAAGTGTCACTGAGATTTACACTAGAACTGGTACTCTTAACCCCCACCACATCCTGACCCTGACTTAACAAGTACTTGGAGTTCTGAGTCTGTTTCATCAATTCCAGTGAGATATTGCCATGCTGGACAGCGGAGTAGTCTCCTCCCGGGGCAGAGTATTTCCGTGATGAGAAGTTACTGGACTGTATGGAGGACATGCCTGAGGGAACACTCTCCGACTGATGGACAGCACTACCGTAAGATCCAGAGTCTCCACTGGAATTAGCAGGGTCCTGTCTCCTTATCTGTAGATACATGCAGGCAAAAATGTCCTTTAAATTATTGTATTAAAACAATGACATGTTAAGAATTTTCACTGAAGATTTTAAACAATTTACAGCACTTTATCTTACATTGTGGATTGATCAAACAGTACTCGCCATTATTTTAGGAACAGATACTGATTGAGAATGTTAAAAGTGATTCTCAAATGCCTACCTGATTGTATGTAGCACGAGTGCTACTCCAAGGTCTTGGAGCTGAAAAACAAAACGAAATCATCACACTCTTTAAAGCTGTATATGTCATGATTTACATAACATAATAAAACACTAAGCCAAGAATTTTAAAACAATTTGAATACTACATCCAACACAACCTGAAAATGTGGTAAAGTTTTTCCAACAACAATTCCAAAGTGTGCACAAGACTCTACATGCTGTCTAAAACATATGGAAAATGAATCAACAAATCCACAAAACAGAGATGTTTGACCTGATAAGAAGAAAAAACGGAAATTACTTGCTTGGTGGAACATAATCCAATCAAGATTTATCCCCAGTAAGTTTCTTTAAAGTTAGTGCCTTATCATAAAACAATGCCAGAAATGTCAATATCCCCATTAACCTCTGCAGAACAGTAGGCAGGCTGAAATGATACACACACATACTGCCTACCAAAAATATATACAGCCTGCACTGACAGCTAGACATTTGTTTGACGTGTGAAAAGCTGTGGTGCAAAGATTTAATATTCATAAATATTTCTGTAATTAAATCACTGCATGTCCTAACCATATTCCCGTACCTATTTATAAGCACAACAAAGTAAACCCCTAACTCGGACAAAACACACAATCAATCCAGTTCTGTCCACATCGGCCATGTACATGTATACTCTTAACTACTCACGATTGTTAATTGAACTAATTCATTCTTATCAATCATGGGATCAAGAAACTTCTTTACACAATTCTAAAAATAGGTGACTCAAAATCGGGGCCAAATGAACATTCCCTTCTACACAAGTATAAACAAGGGTTTTCAATTATACTTGAAATGAATTTTAAAAAGCTTTCCATTTTCTGTCCATTATAAGAGCAGTTAGAGCCCACTGGAATTCTTAACCCTTTACTGATCTGCAGCATTTACTCTCTATGTTAAGTTACTTAAGTACTTGCAATGTACCAACATTTTCTGAGCTTAAAAGGAGGCAAGCATTTTCTAATATTCAGCATCAAACAGCTTGTCACTACTATCAATGCACGGTCCTAATGCAATCCAAATGGAACAACTTGACACGGTTATGATTCATGGCATTATGGTTATTAAACCTTAAGAAGCAGGCCATTTAACTTTGGCAGACTTTGTCAACAGTATCAGGGGCCCTAGTAATGCATGTTTTGGCATATAGTCTTTCGATAATCATACTCTGAGCAGAGATACTAGAACCTTGTTCTTTCATGCATAAACTAATTAAACAAAAAAATCTTATCATATTCTCATTATCATATTTATAATAGCTACAACTTGGTGCAGAAATTATACTTGCTAAGATATTATGCATTTATTGTCTAAATTAATATGGATTGATGCATCCTGATTTTTACCACAATCAGCTTGTAAATGCATTGTAATACATACCATATAACCTAATCTTTAAAATACATACAGAATATATTCTGCTGTCATTTCATACCTTCTCTCCTCCAAGAAGAAAAGGTTTTTAATTAACTATGGGGATAGTTGATAATACATGTATATCCAAGTCTAAACAGTGTACACCCTGATCTAAAACTACAGCATGGTTAAATTATCCATGGCCTGATGTTTCCATATAAATAATATGCACACTACCGAAGTTCGTACACCTATTTCCACTGAGATTCTGGAAGTCACTACAACTACATAATGTACTAATACTTTCAATATTACAGTTACATGTATATCACCAAGGTAAGTATTCCTACTTTCACTGAGATACTGGTTGTCCCCATTAATTTCACCAAACATACATTCTATCAATGGTCGATAAGATACTGTATGGTAGTCCTGCTACACATAAACACCATCACTGTCTTAGTCCATACCGGTAGTCCAAAAAACTACTGTTACATATAAAAATCAACCAAGGTCAGTGTCCCTAGAACCACTGAGATACTGGTAGTCCCCACTTCTAACTGTTACACACATACATTCTATAAAGGTCATCTCTACCTCTACTGGGATATTGGTAGTCCCTTATTGGACCGTTATATTCTGTGGAATCATCATTGTTCGTGGGGGACCAATGTTCGTGGCTTTCGTGGGTAACCCTTGCCCACGAATTTTACATCCCCAGTAATATATATGCAAGCATATATGTTTAATATTTATTTATGAAATAGAACTTGCTACAAACGAAGTTACGTCCCCACGAACAAAGAAAATTAAAGCTACCCACGAACATTGAACCTCACAAATTAAAATGATTCCACAGTAGTTATTCTATCAAGGTCAGAGTCCCTACCTTTACTGAGATACTGTTAGTCACTTAAGCTATTACTTTTACACAATGCATATATTATATGAAGGTTGTATTCCTACCTTCACTGATATACTAGTAGTCACTTCAACTATTACTATTACACATATTTGAAGGTTGTATCTCCTACCTCCACTGAGATACTGTCAGTCACTTCAACTATTACTATTACACAAATATGAAGGTTGTCCCCCCCCCCCACCTTCACTGAGTTACTGGTAGTCACTTTAACTTTACTATTACACATATAAAGGTTATATCCCTACCTCCACTGAGATACTGGTAGTCACTTCAACTATTACTATTACACACATGTGAAGGTTGTGTCCCCTACCTCCACTGAGATACTGGTAGTCCCCACTGTCCCTCGAGTCCCTGGAGCCTGATCTCTCGTGCTTCCCATCGTCTGATCTCAGACTATCGGCGGGGCGTGAGGTGTAGCCCTCATCATACATACTGGAGCCCTTGGAGGAGAGGGCAGTGTCCGTGTAGGCATGATGGAGTCCGGCCCCTCTCTGGAGACTAGACGTAGCCAGGGGGCGATAACCTGGGAGGAGGCTTTTTCCAGGAGACTGTACTTCTCCCCTATAAGCAATTAACCACACAAATAGTTTATTACATAGTCCAATACACCTTGAAAATCACACATTCATGATATTGAAAACAAATTATACATATTAAAAAGTTGGTTTTTGTGACTGCATAATTTTTTGAAATTTTAAATTGTACTCATCATTCTCTGTGAGTCATGATCTATATTAAGTAAATGTCTTGATAGGGATACATAAAGTTATGCCATTCGGCATATTAAATAAGTGGTAGAATTTTCTCAGTGATATTAAGTTGTGGAAATGTTAGCATATCATGCCTGGGTCTTACAAGTGGAGATGTTTCCAATGAAAAAGAAAATAACAAGGTACTGAACAGTTCCGAGAATAAAATAATACATGTCTTTCAAAACTATAAATTGAGTCCTCTTGGTTTTTTTTTTTTTTTTTAAATCAAATTAAAAATGAAATACCCCCTTTCCACTAAAATGTGCATACTATACATTAGCTAGAGAAAAATTTTAATGAGCAAAAGAAAATTCATTCCCATAGTTTAATAGCTTCAGAAAATGCTAGGTATAATGATATCCAAAACAAACCTAAAATGAAGCCATTGTCACCATCTATGACCTATTAACACAATCATAGCTATTCTAACCTATGGTCAACATTTACACAAAAGAACAAAAGGAGGAATTGATAAGGCATTCATAAATGAAAATGAATAGAATAAAATGAAATATAACTGAAAACCAATGTTGGAATAAAAGATGCTGTAAAATAAAATCAGAACAGCTGCAAAAGAACTCTTGAAAAAATAGAAAGGCCATGGTTAGAAATCTTAAACATGCAAGCAAGATGGTTAACAAAGCATGCAAATTAATGATCATGCAGATTTCTTAGTCCCACAGCCACTAAGCAGACATAGCATGCAGATAAACTGGTACCTAGTGGGGGTTGAAGGCTTTCTGTGGTGAGGGAGGGTCTGAGACCCCCTGTGACTCGGGGATTCAGCTCTGGGGGGATCCTTCTGGGTGGGGCTTGTGGTAAACTCACTGGAGCTTGAAGACAACCTTGAGTCTCTGACGTCAATTCTCAGACTCGAGTTTGAGTTCAACGAGTCTCGCAAATGGAACGACTGCTCACTGGAGCTGCTGGACAGCTGAGATGGCTGTTCTTCCGGTGAGTACAGGTTCTCGTTCGAACCTGAGAATATACTGGCAAACTCAGTACGCAGGAACTCCATACTCAGTGTCTCCATTGATGTGTTTATGTCTGTCTGATGTCTTTGGTATGAATACTCGGAGGAATCCGAGGAAGTCTTACACAGACTGTGATGGGAACCGTTCAGTGATCCAAGAGGGACAGATTTCTGCCCCATCAGAGCCTCCTTTTGCCTCTGTTGGACATTTTGGGTGGCCTTGCAGGCCGCCTTGAGGGTATTTAATGATGTATATCTGCAGTTAGTGAGTAATGTGGTGACACCCCTGCCAAAAGCAATCAATACCAAATACACAACCCTGTGCACACAGAATTCATCGCATCTCAAAACCTCTGTACATAGAGGTCAAAGGTCAACATCTCTCTGACACACACAACACATGACATGAAATACAGAATATTGTTGACTATATAAATGATGGCTTGTACAAAATAAATATGGTTAATGATGACTTGATGATTCTATGGCATTTGTACCAGCATGCATAGTGAACTATGTTGATGGATGAGATGAACTTCAAAGATAAAATGGAAAAAAAATTTGAAGATTCAATATCATCAACTCTACAAAGAAATTCTTTGTGCATTTGTTTACATTATTTTGAAAACTGATAAAAAAGAATGAAATGATTGGATGTTTTTTCTTTCATGATAAAAAAGAATATTAACTACAGCTACTGATGATAGATGAATAGGATAAAAAAAAGAAAAAGAAAGATCATATAAAAAATTTCACATCATATCTTCACATCAACAAGTTCAACCACATCACCTTCCCAAACTTTCTCATCCGCATGTTAAATTGTAAACAAATCTCAAGGACATACTTCAATGGTCTATATTCTAAACTTCTTAACAGGATTTTAAAATTTGTGAGACATATCTATGATTTCATTAGTAAATACAAGAATGTAACAAAATGCATGGTGTTTAAATGAAATAGAAAAAAACAATTAATATCTTAGTGAAATTTTCATCAAATCAAAAAAAAACCCAACTGATATTAAGACAGGAATGAAAATGGCCTACCTAGGAGTCCCATCTTCTAGTGGTGGTATCAGAGTAACTTTGACAGTCTGTGAGGTCCGCAGTAAATCCACCATGTCCTCGTGGCTCAGATTAATGGAGGCCACCTTACAGATCTCCACCAGGCGGCTCCCCTTCAGGAGCCCTACCTCATGGGCAAAGCTGTTCTTTTCCACATCGGTCACAATGGCATCGCCATTAATGTGGAAGCCCAGCTGACCCATGCCGTTTCTCCTCAAGGTTTTCTCTTCCGACTAGAAGTAGAAATTTCATTGAACCATATCATCTTTATTATTTGAATAAGGAAGAACACATAGATACATTATAGATGAACCATATACATTGTTTTCTTTGCATATGACATTCCAGCAGTGGATGGGTTGATTTCTTTAATGATATTATGAAAAGACAAATTTTAAATTCATTTGATTTGATTCTTACAGGACAGCCTGGTGTAACTGCCCTGAGCCTGGTACAGATCTCGTCAGTCTCCTCCATCTCTCCACTCAGGGGTCGAATCAAAATACTCTCCTCTTGATTAAAGAAAATCTTAATGCTGAAAAAAAAAGCCCAGTATAAATAAACATGCACATTTTAAGGCAGAAAAACCCTACCTTTTCAAAAATCTTATATTCATCAATCCTCATTAAAATCAAATTTAATGGATTACAAATGTTTTATTGTGTAACCTGTTAGCTGAGGCAGTCCACCCAATAATGGCTCCGCAGTGAACGGTGAAGATGACACTCTTCGAGCTCTCCTCCTGAATGACCAGCACTTCTGAAGAGATCGCCAACACAGCCTCTACCTGGGACCCGGACCCAAAGTCCTCCACCTGTAATCAACATTAGCCCAGGTAAATTATGATATTTACAGAATCTTCTGCAGTTTTTATAGATCTTCTGCAATTTTATAGAGTCTTTTGCAATTTTATAGAATTTAATAGAACCTTCTGCAATTTATATAGAATTTTCTGTAATTTCTATAGATTCTTCTGCAATCAAAATTTTTACCTATGAAAATCCAGGAACATTTTACATAAGAATTTTTAACACTGACATACCTGTACATTCCAAACAATGGCACCTGATGCATACATATCAGGAACCACCTTCTGTTTCGCCTTGTCTTTCTTTCGACCACTTCCAAGGGAAAATTTACCTACAAGTAAACATTCTTATTGATAAGACCTGCTTCTTAATGGGTTTTTAAAAAAATGCTTTCATCTTGTTTTTCTTTTGTGTGAGTCTTGTTTGTTTGTTTGTTTGTTTTTTTTTTGGGGGGGGGGGGTCATTTTGAATTTCTAGTGAGAGAGATGGGAAAGGGTGTTAAAATAGTATTAAAAACATAAGACACAGTTTTTTCAACATACTGAGTTTTGAACCAGAGTCTAATGTTGTTGTTGTGACATGGTTCTGAGCCAGATCTTTGAGGTATTCGGTTCTGGTGCGAGTTGCCATAGCAATGAACTTTTCACATCTGTGAGCTGCATTTTCAGCATTGATTACTGCAAAAGAGGAAAAAAATCAAATTATGTCAGACACCTTATAAGTCAATTTATAATTCTATCATGTTTGTTGGAATTTAAACAAGGTGAAATAACAGCTTACTTTTGGCAAGAAGAAATTCAGCAAACTGGTCTGATCTTGGAAACGTGGCATTTTCTGGGATATGGGGACCAAATGGAGGGACATCTTTTGATCTTGTAACAGCAATACTGTAAAGAGAACCATATTTCAGCCATTATTGAAAATTGTTTTTTTGTATTAGTTTATCAATCAACACTTTCTTAAATACCTATTGTAATTTCTTAGATCTTTAAAGTTACACAAAATATATATCATTGTGATTATAAATTACCAACCTGTAGTGAACATTATCTGTGCATGGATTATGGACTTTGACAATGATGAAAACATGCTGGAACTGGGATCGAACAGTTTTGGGCGTGAATGGTAGAGCACCAGGCTCTTGAAAGACTATGGTTACGATATCATTCCCGATGTGTCGCTTGCGTAGTAACTGTAATAACAAAGTTACAATATAATAGCATACAAATGTGAAAACAATGGGAATGCTTAGGCTGAACAAATGAACAGCGCATTACTCTGTGTAAATTGTCAACATTCCGTTTAATGTTTTCTTTGTATAGTTGTGATGATCCTGTCTATGTTTCATTTTAAAAATTGCCAGATACCTGTTGGGTGTTGTTGGGAGTATAAGGCAGCATAGTGGACACATGGAACATGATTTCACAGTTGTTAAAGGTGGTGTACACAGACTGTTGACCAGTTGAGTCGGCTGTAGGATAAACGGCAATCAATCAGTACAATTATTACTTTTTCACTACATGATGCCAGGTCAATGTTAACATCATATACATCATTTTTGTTGTGCTAATTATAGCTCAGAAGTACAGACTTTTATAGGCGATTTGGCCATTCTTTGCTCTGACTTAATTAGTGAGAAATGACAAAGATATATACATGTACTGTTAACAATAATTAAGCGCCAAAATATAAATATGTATAATGGATGTATAGTATGGTTTACAGTTTAGCATACAGCACTGCTTACTTTTATTATCAAGTTGGGCTCGGTACTTCTCAAATCCTTTAAGTCTAACTTTCTGTCCAATACAGCTCAAAAACTCCTCAAATGCAGGCCCAGAGTGTTCTGGAAAAAAAAATTCTTAATGAAATTGATGTATGAAATTGTTTTGAATTCAAAGTGTGTGTGGCCATCTCTCAAGTCAGACATACGGCTTTTATTGTTCTGAATGCTGAAGAAAAATGTCTCTCAAAAGTTTGTTTAACAACAAGCTTGGCTTAATCAAAATAAGCCTACAGAAACCTCACCAAAGGGAGCTAATTCCTCAAATCTTGGCAAAGTACAGACTCATTTAATAACTGTTGCTTTGAGAATAGCCTTATAATTACCTCAATTAACTGATAAGCCACCTCAAAGATCTTGAGGATAAAAATCTTATTAATAACATCGGGAAGGATTGAATGTTCTGAGGAATTTCACAGTATTTGAATGATTCATTTCTCTATAGGGATATTTGGCTGCACAGCATTCAAACACAAAGAATAGCAAAGACATTCGAAAAATGTGGCAAAATTAGAAGTAGTGTGATTATGTAATGCTATCTAAATAGATAACTTGTCTTATTTTGTTGGGATGCTTTGAGCAAGATCTTTTCATAAAGAATACATAATCAACAGCATCAATTGGAAAACAGCCAGACAGGCACAAAGAACGAACATATCTGTTCAGAACTTAGAATTTCATAGCAAGGTCTTGAAAAGCATAAAATATTTGACCTTTCAGTCATGCCTCAAACCCATAATTGATACAGACTTTATTCCTACAGAGGCCCAACACTAAATGATTAAAATAATAGATTACCAACAGGATCGTATGTTGAATATATATCTGACATCTTATCTATCTATCGCGTTAAGTAACACATCTACTGACTTAATCCATTTTCATTAGGGTACTTTTCCTCTTGTCTGCAAAAAATCCATTATTTTCTTATTTTTGAAGAAGTAAGATCTGTAAAGGCATCTTTATCTCTGTAACAGACCCTGAACTGCTGAGGGAAATTTCCTCTCAAGAAATAATCGCAAATTACTGATTCATCATACAAGCCAATGGGGCATAGCTAAGTTGAAAAGGATGCACTAGCTCCCCTCCCTTTCCTATATCCTTAAATCTAGTCTTTTTTTTATTGTCAAATATCATTCACATTGACAAATATCATTCACATTCATTAATTTAAAAAGCCTGTACAAATACGCCGGCTAAAAGATATATTCCCTCAAAACTGCAACATTATGAGACATAAAGAATGCCAGATTGCTACTTGTACATAGATTCAATATAACTCAAGATTCTATTCCCTGAAGCAAATGGTTAGCCAGTATCACTATCCCTTTATGATAAAGGCATACTGTAGACTTGAAGCCTACTATCACTATTGATATAATACTCTAATGGTTTGAAAAATGAGGGAAGACATGCAAACAAGGCCTTATGCATAAGTAGCACTTTACACTAGATAATGATACTACTGATTTCCTTATGTGGTTCAGATATGTTAAATATGCAATTCCGCCCATTTTCAAGCAATATCTTTAAAAGTTATCTTTTTTTCTCGTCATGTAACATAAAAATTACAGATAACTCTTGTGAGGTATTTGTATCAAAGACAACTTACAGGAAAAATTTTTTTGAATAGAACGTTAAAATGTTGGATATTAATTCAATGAATATACAACTTTCTTGTAAAATAATCTTCAATCAAAATGGGCTAACAACAATAGAGACAGGGTTTTGTAATCTGAAATGAAAACTATAAAACCAATTAATAACATCTGTGTTTCATGTTGCTATCAGTAAACACATCAGGGTGTATTCATCACTGATCGCTGAAAAGTACCTCTGGGCAATTAGGACAACCCATCACTTGACAAAACACTGGCCATTTCATGCTTCACTAAACCCATCATTAAAGGGCATTGAATTTCTCAGTCAGAAGAAGTATCCCTGCATGCCTTTCAAAAATTGAATAAAAACTGCAATTTGGGGGGAGAAAATAGGCTAAATACCAAGTAGGATATTAATGATATTATTTGTCACTTCCAAATTACAGGGTTTATGACAGAGAAGGTTTAAACAGAACAGAAATATTGTTTTAGGCGGGGACTGCTTCATAGCACCTGCTTGTTGTCAGTGACACGGGGAAAGATCGAGGGGCTTGTTCACTCCGAGTACAGATGGCAGAGCAACAGAGAGCAATAGAAAGAGACAAAGGACATGAAACAAACACAGAAATCTCCAGAGGTCACTAATTCTAATCAGCCAATCTAATTATGGAACTGCTCCGTAATCAATCTAATAATTGAGAGGACTGTGTCAATAAGTCCGATGTAGTCACTGTAGTGTACGTCCTGTCATTGGCAGCAGAAGCTTGCAAGGGACAGAAATAATTGCTTTCTGTTTATAACTATAGAACAACCAGGAAATGGACTAGCTGATTCTCTAAATTATTTAAATTGTTTGTGAAAATAGATGAGAAATAAACAATTTTGAAACTACACAGATGCTATGATCTTGCTTACTCAGATGGCACCAAATATTTCTATGCATACATACAACTAAATGAGTGTACTTCATGTTTGCAGAGCTGAACTCACCATTGTTGTACATGTCTTCTTCTGATGACTGGTTAGCCTTGCAGTACATGATGCCAACTTTGTATGTCTGGTTCACCTATAAAATTTCATGATGGCATCAATAGTATGTTTACAATGCATTAATCTGCAAAAGCTTATTTTGAAGTGTATCCCTTTAGTCCAGATGCACTAAATCAATGCATCTTTTCAATATGAATATGGAGATTAGTGTACTACATCCACTCATGTTTAGTGCTTTTTCGTGTATACCCAAAATTCAAGGTCCTTGGTAATCTGTATGTATTTTATGATTGCAAGGTCATACTTTGCACTAATTGAACCTACCCCCTGTTGGTCAACTTTAAGGAGTTGGTCCAGGGTTTTCTGATTGGAGGAGGCTAGCTTCAAACAAGACGTTTGGAGGTCAGGGCAAACATACTCAATCACATCCTTGACCGTGGTGGTACGGGAACCACCGAGTCTACTGGCAGAGGCAGGAATGGCTTCCTCCAAGATGGCACCGCGCAGGGTGGTGAGCTGTGAAATCAGTCACAAGAATTAAATCTCGCAGAAAAGTAAAAAGCTT
This sequence comes from Magallana ariakensis, assembly GCA_020458035.1. Taxonomy (NCBI): domain Eukaryota; kingdom Metazoa; phylum Mollusca; class Bivalvia; order Ostreida; family Ostreidae; genus Magallana; species Magallana ariakensis. The sequence continues at coordinate 38,358,756 of CM035816.1, forward strand.
CAAGAAATTTGTCACTAGTAGGAATTTATTGGAAATGAATTGTATTTACTGGTTCGTTGAATTTGTTTCTTACTTCGCTAGTTCTAACAATGACTCTGAATTGGTTGAATCCATAATCTGCCCTTCCAAGGTTGTTTTCTCGATCATCCACCTTCTCTTTCCTGATACTGATGGCCACTGGACCCAGAGCATCATCAATTCCAAAGTAGTTCTGGTGGTCTACAATGTCAAGAACAAAATTTTTATAAGTTTTATTTTTGGTCTTATTTGTCACATAATTTTCTTTTTTATGTTTATTTACAATGTTACCTTGACAAATACAATCTCCTCCCTTTACATGCTTTACTCCCTTAACAATAAAATATATGTTACAACTTGAAATCCCCACAATTCCTATGTCAACCCAAAAACAATCACTGTATACTACTGTTGATACTTGCAAAACACATTTCACTTTTTACAAAAATGTCTTCCTTATCTCAGTATTATGCAATAAGTCTATATAATCCCTTGATATGCTGGAATTTATAGTTCTATCACTTGAGAATCAGAGATAGTAAAAATATTTAAACTGGGATTTCATATACTAGCTGGTACACGTGTATACTAAATAGTGGGGCACAACTATCGCCTGAACAAAGTCACACAAGTGTTTTGATAGTACCCACACATATATATATTACAAAAGGAAAGAAGAAAATCCTTAAAATTCACTAAAAGTCCTTAATGGCTAGTTATGAATGAAAGATATGTAAGTTGAGGGATTGTCCAGGGTCAGAGATTGTGTAATAAGCTGATACCCCCTGATCTTACATTTGTGATTGTGGCTGATTTGTATTGGGACCCTTCACAAGGCATCTGAAAGCCTTGTCTCCCAAAAGCCTTGTGATCAGCATTGTGTCATAGAAAACAGTTGTTATTGAATGAATCTAATCCCTTTCCATTGTGTTTGTCTCTACGACTTAGAAGTCTGTCTGCTTGACATGTAGAACTAAGCTAGCTAGGTTTTAATGCCCTTTATAGAAAAGTTTATTGTAATATTAAGCAGTAATGTGTATTAACACTTGAAAACAAAATTACTAATAAGGCAATTTTAAACTGCTTAATCTCATGGTTAATTGATAAAAATTAAAAGCTGTCATTGAATGATTATTGAAACTATACATAACAATAATGCTGATTCATAATTTGGCAATAAGACATTGACCTATATAAACATGAACTTTGATGTAAACTATTTAAAAAAAAAAGAAAATATGAAGATGCCATACATTATACTATGTTCCTTGGAATTTAAGGTTTGCAGTCTAAAAAATAAGTTAACTAGCTTAATTTCCTTCTCTCTCTGAAATGTTAACCTTAGTTTCAACCTCATAAACTGGATGTAAATATATCATACCAGAAATGTCTTTGTGGGGTTATCGTGTACATAAACTGTTTGGTGGGCTAATAAAATACACCTCACATTCTTCTGATGAGGTCTCTCTCCAAGATATCAGCTAGATTGCAAGGTATTGAGTAAACCTCAAGCTACTTACATGCACATATATACCTGGCATGTACATATTTGTATTTCACTGTATTCCAGTAATTTCTCTTGGTCTGAGAGAGAAGAAATAGTTTTCTACAATTAATACTAACAGTAAATTTACACATCTGTGATGCTGGTACCAAAATACTAAGATACATATATGAGCTCATGATTGGACAAGGAGAAGAAGGAGAAGAAAACCTGATAGAAAAATCACTTAGTAAAATTACTCTGAAAATTGTGAAACCAAGGACTGTAAGTTTTCTATTATTATGTTTAAGATAGGTGATGTGTCAGCATGGCATTATAAAAGAAAATATGACACACATATAAATACATCCTATGAGAAAGTTTAAAAAAAAAAATAATTTTATTAACTTCCGAAATGCTTGGACTGAATAGAGTTGTCAACTGGATAATTGGATTGATTGATCTTTGAGAATATAATACGGTACTACCAGTACCGGTTCACTGTTTAATTTTGAATTTGTGGTTTTTACACAATAAACATGATAACTATTTCCCCGGTAGACGCTTGCAATATCCATGATATCTAGGTCACCTGATCTGAGGAAGATTTTTGTTGTAATAATTCATCATTCATGTGAAAATTTTCAGATGTAATCCATTACCTTTATGAATATATGTTTAATGACATTCTGATCTAGCTTTACCATTAATTTTTAGCTCACAAATTTCATTCAAAATAAACCCAAAATCAAAATTATGTAGATGATTGTGAGTTTTTCTTTGGGAGGACCACCTTAAATCTAGCTTGAAATCTACTTCATTCATTTTTATGTTTACTGACAAATTTTATATTAATTGATCACAAAATTAGATCAGCTGTACCTGGGCATGGCTTGGGGGAAATTGAAGAAATGCTGATGGCTCTTTTAGAATGTAAAAGTACAACTTCAATCAATCAGTTTGACTGTTACAATGACATAGCCTTTTAAAATGAACTTGTAACTTGTCATCCAGATATTTCAGGTGATTTGTCAATTTACACACTGCACAAAAAAACATGGTTCTGAGAAAGTAAACAACAATAGGAAGATTCAAACATAAAAAAAATGAACTGTTATTCTTTCAATTTATATTTTTGATTTTTATCATTCACAGTTTATTATAAGCATTCACAGTTTTGTCAACTCTCCTAAAGATTAGGAGAATATTCAATCACTAGCTTCCCCCCTCCCTTCATGATATTTTACTATGCTAATGCTTCAGATCAAGGCATTCTCTTCTCCATTTTGTGGAAGCTAATGGATTTATAGTGTGGCCTCACTCTCCGAGCAGCAGATGTGTCACATCTCTGGCATTCCTCACATTTTCCGTACCTACGATCGATTGAATCTGTCTACCTATAGATATCATGTATATTGTGCATTACTGCATATATCTAATCTACATAGATCTCTACTGATTTCCCCAATTCAAAAAATAAATTATCCACATTTACTACAGGACATAAATCTTTTGTGTATTTATCACTGAAAAAAAATGTAGAGATTATATGATGTTGTCAATAAATTAGTCCTTGAACTTGTAACCTATAGTAAGCACACTCTTCAAGACTGTTCCTATAAATAGATCAGCAGGTGCCCCCTACAAGTTGTCTGCCCCTCCCCATCCAAGTCTGACAAACAGGTGGAAAAAATACAGCATCAGTGTTTACTTAAAAAACAGGCAATTCTGTCTGAGCAGGGAGTTTTGTGTTTTTCATATATATACATCAGACCTACAGCAGAGGAGTATTAGTATAATACACCCCTCAAAGAATCCAGTAGTTCAGATGCTTGAGAATATTTTTCTACACTATAGTACTTTCACTAAATGCTTCTACAGCAACAAGTATTACAGATTTACACACGTTGCATGTCACATTGTAGGTATTTTCACATAGTTGCATGTGAAATAGTTTGACATTGTGAATTTTATCTATGCTCAGATCAGGCTGTTCGCTATATTAACGACACCAGGAGCTGTTGGTTATCACGGTTTATGAATGAAATAAAAGGCCCAGGTGAGAAACATTATACCTGCCTACATGTACTTCATAAAACCCCTCTCAAACAGGGCGTGATGTGTGGCTTTCATTAATGAACAGTATTGTTCTCTAAATTGGACATGAAAATGCCCCCAAATACTTCATTCATCACCGCTTTACAACGTTTGCATGACGCATTTATGTAGAGAAACATTCTTTGAATGTCACCCACATGTTTAGACATCAGTACGGGAGAGTAGGTGTTTGGTGCTGACAATTGCAAATATGTACAACACACATTAACTGTCCATCTAGCTATATCATGTATATATGATTACAATTTTACCATGTTCAATGATATGACCATAAATTCCCTGTTTATAAACTGACATCATAAAGCCCTTAACTTTGGACTTCACTATTCCCTAGCCAAAACTATGTTTCATTTATTTTCATCTCCTGTATATGAGAATAAATGAACTGTACCCTGTGCTAGCAAAGATGAGCACTTCACTACATACATATATTTAAAAAAAAACATTTTGATTTATTATACTTTCATGTTAAATACTGCAATCTGATTGGTTTAGACGCAGTTGACAATCCGTTCTCTCTCCCTCGCACGCTTAGCAACGGGCCGATAGAACGAATTGTTACATGCGCGTTAATTATGCGCGTACGGTTCGCCGTAGAATTCACGTCTTTTCTATATAAAAGCAGTAAAATTTGCTATAAAAATTAAGACATTCAGTATAATAAAATAAATAGTGCCTGTTTGGGAGGGTACCAGTTGAAATTGACACCCCTCGAAAACCATTGTCAACCTCCGCTTCGCGTCGGTTGACAATGGTTTTCTCGGGGTGTCAATTTCAACTGGTACCCTCCCAAACAGGCACTATTTATATATTGGTGACATAAACCTACCATATCCATAGAAGAAATGTCGGTAGAAGCTGGATCCATGGTCAACATACTCAATTACATGGCCCCTGTGTAACACCACATGAGAGAGGATAAGCCCTGTGGGGGTGGGGAGAGAGTCTAGGATGGACAGTCCACAACATGCGGGGGACCTTGTAGATGTAATTGCACTAGTTCCTTGGAGAGTATTGTTATTGTTTCTGTTGGATAATTTGTTGGTTGCGGTTCGACCCGAACTTATAGTTCTTTCCTCCTCACCACCTAGTTCGTTTCTAAAGAACGGACATGATAAAAGAAGTGCATTTGATTTGCCGTCACCGTCATCTGTGTCAGCGGAAATGTCTGGAGTGTCTTTTTCTCCTGCCATACTGCTTCGCACTTGACCAGATGCTGCAGATGCACCAGTTGAGGTATTTTTAGACACATTTGACTCGGACTTTTTATTAATCACAGTCTGTGCATCAAAGCCTAAACTTTGACAATCATAATGTACAAATGCCTTTTTCCTCAGTCTCTCCTCTGCTTTAATGTCAGAGTTGATTGAGTCTGTCATTTTTGTACTAATTTCTCCTTCTTGCTTTCCTCGGATTTTGTTCAGAATGTTTCCTGATCTGGAGTCGTTAGTTATGGACTTTGACCTTGTTTTCCGTTCTTTTCCACTTTTGACTTTCATGCTCTTTGATCTTGGGCTTCCGTCCAGCTCATCGCCACCTCCTTTATCCACGACAGGCGATCCATTGGAAAACCTGTCACTCCGGGCTCCAACCCTGTCCTTGTTACTGTCAATCCGACCCCTCAGAAACTCGTGCATTTGGGCAGGCGCCGGGCTTCTCTGGTCTATATTTCTTGGTCCAAAGTCTTTGATCATAGCAAAGAAGCTAGTATCCCCACTATTGCTAAGTACATCCAGTGACGATGTACTTCCGTAGTCCCTTCGCATGGAACTATTATGAAAATCAGCCGCATCATCAAAGTCAATGCTGTCCATTTCCAGGTTGCTATTACTTCTACTCAATCCTCGACTATTTCTTTTACTATCACTATCCGACTCTGGAGACTTAGATTTCTCTTTCGATCGAGATTTTCCAGATTTCCATTTCGAGGAATGAACTCCATGAAATGTGGCTCTGTGGCCTCCACGTGTAAAACTGTCATTGTGTTTCACAGTGCTATTCGATGTTCCCGAGGAATCATTGAAAGTCACACCTCCTTTCGACCCTCTCTCTTGCTCCGAATTACCATTGTGTGAGGTGTATATTCCATTGATATTTTCCATGGAGTCGTAACCTTGTTTGCCTGGAGAGCCCTTTCCTTGGTAAGCAGGGACCACACAGTTCCTGTAGTACTCTACTGCTCTTTCAGACCTTTTCCTTATAGTTTCCAATGGAACACGCTCAGTGTTAGACATGGTGCTCCTGCTATTTGAACTATTTCAACTATTCTTTTAATCTCAATACATCAAAATAACATTTCCCTCACAAATATAGTACATTTCTACATTACTGTATCCATAAGTATCTATGAGGTGGCTCATCAAAATCTAATCATCCCATTAATAATTCAATATGCTCCATTCAGGATCATCACATCACAGATAAAAAATAAAAAAATATCTAAAAAGAACACGATTTTGGTCCACGTGCATCCTAAATTCCACTGAATTAAATTTTCATACAAATATCCATTCACTATCGGCTCACTATCTCACATTAAAACACTAAACGTCTGCTTTTCAGATCTCTACTTTTTTCCAGCTAGAGATCATTCCTGTTCTAAACCTCCTCTTGTTTTTAAGCGTGCAACATGTGTTTTGGGGAAGATAAATTTTTTTTTCAATGATTAAAATAAACGCCTGTATTCCATCATGGCTGGAATAGCAACTCCCACCTCCCGATGCTTTCACTCTCCAGCAGAGCTTTCCATTCCAGCTGTATTATTACACCTGATGTTTTCCTTGACTGATGTAGTCCACTGTGGAAAACTGTTTATCATTTTTTCCCCCACTTCTCACTCTATTCTTGTTAGTCTTCAGTCCTTTATTTTTCTCACAATTGCTACATCTGGTATGGAATCTGAAATGAGAAATCTCTGCATTATTCACTGACAAATAATAATTCAACATATTTACATATTGCTGTACTGGTGTTTATTAATTTTGAATGCCTACATCACATATATATATGTACAGCGTAATGAGCTGACCTGCACAGTGGAAAAACACAATCAATATCTGCCATCCTGGTGTAAAAAGATACTCAAGTAACTGCATACAAAACATGAGTCCAACTACAAGTCTAGTATTACTATTAAATTTTTGTTCATCACTTCAACAAGTAACTGAAATCAATATATGTACAAACAATAAACATTTCATTAGGCACTTCCATTAGGATTTTTTCTGTTGAAGTTCAGAACTGGATGAACTTTGTAACAGAAGTTCTTTCAGTAATAATTCTGATAGAAAATAAAAATATTGCACAATCCATACATTACTCCAGATTGCTATGAGGATATTGTTTCAAATTGTTGATCTTTTTTACTATGATAAATATTGTAAACAATAGAGATTTTCACTGATATTGAAATTCAAACGATTTTTAGTGAATCTTACTCATACTTTTGACAGACAGCATTCAAATGACCTACTGAAGGTAAATAAACTGCTGATTATTCAATGAACAATACTAACATTGTGCTCTAATCTATGAAATGATTCAAAATCTTAGAAGATTCCATGATAACACTGCATTTTCTTCCATTTTCTTTGATAACACTGAGAATGCGGCACACTTTGAATTTATCTACCAGTTCCAGCAGCTGATACAAGATGTCTGTGGTAAATAAAAGCATTAAAAAAAAGCAAACGAGAATATCTGAAGTAATTGTACAAAAAGGATTTGTTATAATAATCAGATTCCATTACGTATTTCTTAAAACAAATTCAAGCACCTGTTACATAATGGCAACATACCCAAAATGAAAACAAAAATTTTAGGAGCTAGGTCGGTCACAACAACAAAAACTTGAACTCCGGGATGTAGACCACAAGAAAGTAATCAAGTCATAACAAGTATCCAGTTATTACATTTAAATACATGCACACCAGTGACTAGCATGTATGCAGTTCAGACATGAGACATGGTTTGACAGAGTTTTATCTAATGTGACTGCTGACAACCTGAGGGAATGTCCTGGGATGTGATCACACATCCTGATACATGACCGCACTGTGTCCAGTCAAGTGTTGGCTGACCCTGCTGTAACGTTACAACAACTAAAACACTTGTAGTCCCCTTAGCAATCTATAGATGTGAGTGTATGCATATGCAACAATTTCCAGAAAATAACAGGATTTCTTCTGTACATGCAGATATAATGTGCAAAACTAAATGATATTCAACCATGTTTTTTATATCTAACATATGCAACCATTGTTCATTCCTATAAAGATATGGTACTGTTGTATATATACATGTATACATATATCACATATACCACACGAACATGATCACTACATGTATATTGGAAATAGTCAACTTAGTTGAACTTACATTCAGTACACTTACAGAGGTCATATCATTATATAAGAGCATGTACATGTATACCCTTAAGTAACCTTTAACTTTACAGCCTAGTGTGAACATAAATGGGCAACAGTCATCACCTAACATCTTGGCCTTAGAAAGACACCATAAACATTTAACCTCCTGTATCATTTCAAACTATCTGCTCTAACACCTCACTGTGTTAACAGACACAGTCAGTCAAAGACCAGCCACACAAAAGAGACCTATATCACTTTTTAGGGGTGAGATTTAACACAGTGGGTCAATTCTTTTCACAGTTGATTATATTGATATTGACACATCAGTGATAAGGATCAAAGGGTATGTGGGGCCCTACAACTTGCCAAACCCTGATAACAATGGCTAGGGCCCAAACATAATAACCAGTGTGGGTGTTAATTCGAACAAAAATCTTTGAAGGAAACTAAAAACTGAATCAGTGAAGGAAAGAAAGAATGTATGTAAAGTTTGATATACAAAGACATGTATTATATTGAATTCTTTGTTTTTATTAGAATATCACTGTTTAAATATTATACTGCCTATACCATCTCCCAACGCCACCCTTAGGAAATAATATACCATTGATAATTCATATAACAAGTACATGCATATTAAGTGAACACGTTAATTAGTGCCATATATGTCCAGTGTGTGTACAAACACAGCATGTTAGCCAGGCTTGTTAAGAAACAGACACATAATGTGTTTACTTGGCTGATTTTGACAGAACTGCAATTAATTCTTGTCAGGGTCTCTCATGTTTAGTGGCCGCTGAGGACAGAGTGACCCTGGCATTTAGTACACAGACAGAGCCGGTCAATGGATTCCTCAAACACCAATGATAAAAATCTCCAGCAAATCTCCAGCTGTCAACCCTCAAAACAAACAAATTGGCTAATACTGGCGATGAATATTTTCACTGGGATGGCCCAGTTAGTCCCTGATGACTTTACGACCACCTAGTCTAGTTATATAGGGGCCTGGGGGTGGAGAAATCTGATCTTTGTATAAGTCATAATATAGCCATCTTGCAAAAGACAGCTTCATCCATACTTCAAACATTGCCTGTTTCTAACAGATTCTTGCTGTCACTTCACACTCCGGGCTGTGTTGTATACCTAGCTAGGAAAAACAGACAATATCTTGCCACCATCCATCCATTCACACTAGGACACAGAAAAACATCAATCCATGCCAACAAAATTAATATACCCAGACAATAGTTAGGTTATTACTACTAATTTACATACCTTGAAATGGTTTGTTGTTCCTTCTACTTCTCAAGGACACACAATTTCAAGAATCCTGAAAGTATAGAAATGACAGTTGTGGAAACACATCTTTCGAACATTAATTTGGTTTGTATAGATATTGAACATGTGGCCTTACTATCAGTACACTGCTGAGAGAATGCCTAGCTCAGGTTGTCTCTTTCACTCCCTAATCACAACATGAAGCATCAGAGATAAATCTCTCCACAGGAAAAAGTACAAAAATCTAATTTATAAATCCATACCAAACCAACGGATGTGAGGGATCTCATCTTACTGACAAAGAAATACTTCACTTATCCATTTTAAATGCAAGGCTTGGCCTATTGTTAATGCAATGATGGTGTTTGCCAGAAAAACCCATGCAGCATGCACGATACATCTGTCACCCTAAAAACCTTTCACAAATTGACCAGCACAGGTCAAAAAGATATTCAATCAGTCTAAATCCACCAATTCAAATTCTGTCGTCCAATTTTCCATGATACATGTACTTACCAAATGAAATGAAACGGGGTCTTTTAAAAAAAAAATCCTATTAACAAAGGATAGCAAAAGTAACAAAAACAAACACCGGGATTTAAGATTAGGAACTTTCTGTCCTGGTCGAGTAAAGAAAACTTAGTCACACCAAGCTCCTGCTGTATACAGCCCGAGGCACTGGAGAAGTTTGATTATGGATCAGCTATCAGGGTCCTTCCATCAAGCGGTAATCTTACATCAGCTCTCAGCCAAGCTCACATAGATCAAAATGTTACATGATTATATCCTCAGTAATTACACAATTAACACTATAATACACCCACAGCAGGTGCTCCTTGTTAAAAAGAAACCGTCTTCTTATCAGATTTTCTTGGAATGCAGTGCCTTATACCAGTAAATAGCTGCATACAGTGTCACATACATATATATATATACATACTCTACCTTTGTCGCGCCATGCAAAGCTTATATACACAAAATCTATATTCCGTGATCTTTCAAAGTAACACAGTCATTCATTATGTCTGTCACATGTACATTCTCAATCCAAACACCTGAAGATCCGGTGGCCCTTACCAATGGTAAACATAGCACTGATGAAACATGCATACCACAGTGTAACAATTCCTATGCAAATGAGACCTAAATCACTGAGGCGAATCATTGTAATGTTGTGATGGCAGAAACAGATTTCCTTTTTTTGGATACATTTCCTTTGTTTACTTATAATACGTCGAAAAGTTCCCCCCACCTTGGAGGTTTATTTGTTCAGAGAGAACGCAGAGGATTTAACTAGATAATTTCTTGATTAAATATCCCCCGAATATTTAAATATCCTTATTCGGGGCACTTCTGTTTCTCTCTATGACAAGACATTACCTGTCACGACAAAAATAGGGTCTGATGTTACTTGTATCATGGGGAAAACATTTCATGTTTTTATGAAGGTGTAAAGCACTGGGATCTGATAATTTTGGGGGTGTAGAGGCTGAACATAGCAGTAAACATGGTAAACAGGGGATAATACATTAAATTTAAACAATACATATTATCACAATTTCTTGGAATTTACTGATAGTAAAATTTATTAATAACACATAAACATTATTTTTGCTCTCTGGGTCAACAGTCGGTCAATAGAATTTAATTATTTCATCATTTAGTAAAAAGAATGAAAATATAAGTGTCCATATTATAGTATCATGCTCTTTCAAATCATAATAAAAATATGGAGGCTAAAGAATACTGTGGTTGGGAGATTTATTTGATCTCTGACATGATAAGTCCATCTCTTAATTATAATAAATTAGAAACAAAACGCTTTGAAATAGCAATGTCATTGATCTGTTTCATTAGCAATATGTATGCATATAATGTTTACGAAATAAATATTTGTTATTCATTTCAACATGCATTTCTAAGGAACTTCAGAATTAATACCAAAATGACAAATGGTAACATTGGACTATGGGATCAATAATAACATCATTCAATCATGAAGTTTTTAATTAAGACTTTGACAATGTCACCCAATATTTTGCAGTACCCATCTCAATAGTAAAAGCAAATTAATACTTACTATATATTGGCCCATACATACTCAAAATTATATAAATAATCATAGCTGTTGTTGCTTGTCTACATATATGCCAGACTCATATTCCTTTTCTATATCTATTAAAAATCGATCTTAATTCGATCCTTAATATTCCATGTATATATATAAATTTTTTTCACTTTAAAACTTGTTAATCCTAACTGTTCAACAAGTGAGACAAAACAATTAATCCTTGGTCTTTGAAACTCATGAGTATCTCTAGATCAGATGGAATTCTCTCAATTTAGAAGTTAGAGAAGCAACGTCTCTCAACATATTCAAAAAAAGTATTACTGAAAGTATTCCTCAATTGCATCCTCCGAAATATTTTTCATTCGGTAAACACACTATTAATATTTTGCATACCAAATTGAGACACAGCTGTATTTTGAATTATGATCTGTACAGAAGAAACATTATTGAATCACCTAATTGTATTTGTGGTCAAAAAGAGGATGTTTATCACTTTTTCTTTGTGTGCAAGAAATATATAATAGCTAGAAACAATCTATTTGAAACACTTTTTAATGGGCTTGAAGAAACAATCTTAATTAATTCACATTTGCTTCTTTGGGGTAGCGATAGCTGCAATAATGTAGCCCTCTCCGATTTTTTATATCTGATGTTTACTGGAGAGGGCTACAATTCCATAGGATCTCCGTAATGGTGCAAAATAATTTTTTTACTGCGTCCGACTTCGGTCTGAAAAGATCGTTTTTATAATTGACTTCCTTTAGATAAAATGATTTTCTAATTCAGGTTGAACAAACTAACCGTATATAAATCAAAACCAGATAAAACACATCAGCATGTTTACCAGTCGTCCTTTTCAGCAGCCATGACAGTTCTCGCGTGATTTTGTGGGATTTACGCTTGGAGTTTTATTGGGCTTGATAAAGTGAAATTCAGTGTAAATAAGCGATCTTACCTCGTTCTATCACTAAAACATCATTTAAGGAAATGGTATATAATGAAAAATTCATATTTACCGCGTTAATTATGTTTAAAATAGGGGAATTCCTATATTCAGTTCAAGATCCACTCCTGAATTCTCATTGGCTGTCCCAAAATAAAACCGGTCAAGGTCAGTAAACATGGCGTACAAATTCAACTTGCGCTGTTGACATACACGAACAATAGCCGATATATGGACTATACTTGATATTTTTGGATTAATTATGCCATACACATCTACAATGTTTGAGTTCAGGTAAGAAATGCAAATGTTATTGTCATTTATATACGATTTGAGACGAAATCGTTGTGGGAGTGAATCACTCCCGCACTTGCACCATTACGGAGATCCTATGGAGTTGTAGCCCTCTCCCAAAAAAAAAAAAAAAAAAAATCGGGAGAGGGCTACATTATTGCAGCTAGGGTAGCGACAATTTGTCTTATAATACAAACTGCTTTATTTTTTCAGCAGTTCAAAACTTTATAAGAGAGTCTAGAAGATTTAATAATTAATTTTTCTTGTTTTTGCTATGTTATACTGTATATCAACACTATTTATTGAATATTCGCAAATACTTTGTAAATGCATATTTATGGATATTACTATTATAAAGTTAATAACTATAAGTAACATGTAATATCAAAATGACAATTGTGTATATTGTATGTATTATCTTTAGGAGAGATACACGTAAGTTGAAAGAACTTGTTTCCAATCCTCTTGTGTAATTACACAATAAAATATGTTCAAATCAAATCAGATCTGGTACAGATATATATTTAATTAATAATCAACCAAAAAGTATCTTAAAAGAACATGATTCTGTCTGCATGCATCCTAAATTCCACTGAATTGAATTATAATACAAACCGAAACATCTATTCACTATTATTACTCACTATCTCACATTTTGAAAAACACTAACGTACAATGTATCAGCTTTTCAGATCATGACTTAATTTTTTTAAACTTATTTTACCAGTAAGGAGAATAAACCATTCTTCTAAATGTAATGGATACATGTACAGATTGCAAACATGCACATAACTCATAATTAGTTTGTGATTTTTTTTTTGTCAGTACACTTCATCCATAATTTGTTTTTCCTAAAGACAATTTAGTTTTGATTGGGCAGTAATACTCTCTGACCATCGTTAAAGAACGTACTGCAAAATGTGGCACGTGTGTCTGTGTTTGGGGGAGGGGGGGGGGGTTATCTCAAGAGGGGACACCACCACAGGCTGAATGCCTAAAACAACTTACTGTACATAACATGTACAAGGTTGCTATCGAGTACTGGATGTCTGTCATTATACCAATTAAAACAGTAGTATGTTATGTGAATATACAAGGCAACAATTTAGTATCCTAATGTTATTATTCGTATATATCTTTTAAGAAACAACCAGCACGGTAATTCGGATGTCACAATAAAATATTTACTTTGATAGACAGGGACTGGTTTTATTTTATTTGTGATTTGATTTTGAGAAACTTTATAATTGACGATTGCTTGCTAAGCAAGGTATCTCAATACATAATTGCTTTATCTCAACTTATAATGCATAGGTGAATGATACTTACGTTTTCCACGACAAAACTTATTACAAACTTTCATAAACGAACTAAATCTCCTCCATCAATGTTTAAGTCACGTGACACAGGTAAGTTCCGGAAAGCGCTACCTTGCGTTCCAATCAGTCTAGATAGTAAAGCGGTATAACTCTGACAAAGTGTATAAAATATAATATCTAACGTAAAGACATTAGTTCGAATTCCGCTGTGCCTTTTGTAATCTTTACTTTTCAAATCCTTTTAAACAATTTTTGGTCAAATATTGTAAAATTTGAAAATTCTGACCGGTGAAAGTATTTTATTTTGTTTGGTATCTGTTGGTGCGTGTGATTTTTTTTTTCAAGTTTTTTTAAATTTCCTTTTTTTCTTTCCCTTTTTTTTGTTCCAAGATATTGACAAATTATGTAGAGAAAAAAAAATAAATACAAATATTAGGAAAAAAATCAAACAAAAATTAAACGCTGACTGGATCAGTAGGATCTCTATATCTAAAATAGCTTTTTCTGTACAATGACAATATTATGGTTGATATAAAATCTATTAAAAATAATACATTAATATTGTTCTAGATTAAAGTTATTGCCACCGCAATTTAAAAAAATGTGCTCAGCTTCCAGGGAGGGGGAAGAGAGGCTGTTGCCCCCCAGACCTCATTCTTTAAAAAAATTTAATTATCCCTAGCTACGCAATTGTTCAATACAACCTTAATTAATTCTTTACAATGTTTAAGATGTTTCTCAAACAATATTGTTAATTGAGTATTTTCCGAATCACAAAATTAAAAAGGTTTTTTTTTAAGTTGGTTCTTCAAGTAGCCTTTAAAATTTAACCCAAACAAAACAGAACACCAATTTTTACGGTACATCAAATACTATGTGGCACGCTAAATTCACAAAAACGAGGTAATCATAGTTTCACAGTCGATAAACTAGGTTTAGCGGTTTTAAACTATAGTTTACGGACAGAAAACTTAACATAAAGCTAATAACGATGTTAATCTTCATTTTATATGTATTTGTAAACCATTGATAACGCGATTTTCTATGTTTCAAATGTGTAAAACATAAATTAACACTGAAAACAACCATTTGCAACTGCGAACCTATGTTTAGCTCATTTTTTATGAATTTGGCGTGCCATAGAACTCCAATTTCAGTTACAGGATGAAGCTCTGCCATTCAGTCAACTGAATGTTAACTGAAAGGTCTGGAAAGGTGACTGAATGGCATAGCTATGTCATTCAGTCACTTTCCAGTTACCTTTCAGTCACCTTTCAAATGACTGAATGGCAGAGATTAAATAACGTATTTATCATCACAGAAAAAATGGGGTAACTTTTTCTTAGTACAAAACTTGATTTGATTTTAACATATTTAATTGTTTGACGATAGGCTGGAAACATTCTGGAACATAGAACGATGAAATACATTATCTTTTCATTCCTTTTTAATTGTCCAAAGAATGTACCATAAGAAAATTACTTTTTCCCCCGAAAATACAGTACACTTGTCCGTTATTATAACGGTTTAATACTGTTTAATAAAGGAGATGGATGTAAAAGGTGTGTAAAATGCCTATATCGTGACGGATAAGATACTGTAAAATAAAAATATCAACAAATCTGATAAAAAAAATTTAAGTCATTCAAAACAATGCATATTTAACATAACATCGATTTATAACCCTAAAATGTGTTCAATACTTGAAATATGTTTATTTATACTGGCGTATGCATATCTAAACTTCCAAATAGTGTCATGTTTTAGAGCTTTTAAATGTCCTTTTTTTTATAGCGTGGGTCTGTGCTCCATGTTTTTGTCATAGTCTAAAAAACAAACCGATTTCAATCAACAAAGACGTAGAGAATGACCCACTATACATTAAAAATATCATTTTATAAACCAAGAGTTGCATGTTTTAGGAAAATAAAACAAAGTCCGTAAATTCCTTGCCTAAGTCGCTTATAGCAATAAACAACATACATCGATGTGACTAAAATTGCTGTAATATTTTAACCTTGAATATATTTTTAATCCGATCGCGAGTCTTGACAGATGCAATTCGTTGTTTTCAAACCTCACTTTCTCCTACGGTACAATGCAACTCCATATCTCAGAAAATATATCCCATATAGGACAATGATTTTCTTTAATGAGCTTGCATTTGTTAACTTGGATATTACACTCGCAAAACATTATCATAATTTTGCAAACTTCCATTATTTAAATGCAAAATGTAGAATTTAAAATTACAAACAATTTCAAAAATTGCCAAATCACGACAATCATATCAATGATTATTAATTTTATTTTACATTACTTAATGCCCTATAGGTCACTTCATCAATTTATTTGACTATTAAATTTAAACAATTTCTAAGTATCATTATTCAAAATACCCGGTAATTCATTTTCATTATTAATAATGATATAATTTATTTCCTTATAATGATAAAAAAAAAAACGCTTGGTTTATATGAAGCAGTATTGAAATAACCCACAAACCACTGCCTATTTTACATATTTCAATTTTCCCTAGACACAACCATGCTCCTTCTAAACCATTTGGAAAAATGAACTCAGCCTTCTTCGATAATCTTATTAGCTTCTGCGAATTAATTATTGACAAACAAAAATTTTGCATTGTGAGTTGATATAATACTTACTAACATATATTTAGTTATAATATAAAGATTAAAAAACCTCCATCTGATATATATACAGATTAATTAATAAAATCTGTAAGAATTACCTCCCTTACTTTTCAACATCGGTGTACAATATAGACGAGTCTTAAAATTCATGAGGATAAGGAAATGAAAACTGTAATAAAATCAGTAAATCTTTTCTGATCCTTATAAATATTGCAGGTGCACATTTTCAGATGGTGTTCAACATATGTACAAATTTTCAAATTATTCCATGCAATGGTAAAAATTCTACAGGAGGGACAAAATTAATTGCGTCTACAGACAGACGAACAGGGGTGATTTTAATATACACCCCGAACTTCGCTTTCGGGGGTATTATAAATAAGGCCTTACCCACATGTGTTTAGAATAATTTTTGTTAAATTGTTTTGTTGATGCACAACATTGGGATTACAGTGCTAGTTTTATAAATTATATAACGTAGAACTATGAAACGATGACGGATTAATACTGGATTCTACACGTTTCCTCTTTGTTTCTACAGATAGCATGTACAGGCGATGCAATGGGGGTATTACTAAATTAGTCAAAAGTGTGGGCTAAAATAATGATTTCTATATTTTTTTAGACTGTATAAAAATAATGTGTACTTTAAAAGTATTTTTTTTTTGGCAAGTATATCAAAATCGTTAAAAAAGCCAGGAAAATATATAGATATTACAGATACAGATATTTCGGACTACTGTTTTTAAATGATGGAACATTTTTTTGTTGATATAACCTTCTTTCTGTTTATACCAAAAAATCAATTATAAACATGCTGTTTACCTATTTTGCGACAGAGTTGTAAAACGTGATTCGGAAAACCCTAAATGAGGGTAATATATGAATAGGTGGTATTGTTAAATTTGAAGTAGTCAAAAGAAAAGACCAAAATCAAATGATTTCTCTACTTTTAGAGAAAGTAGGAAAATAATCGTATGAATTATTCGTTAATGATATTTTTATGCTAGAGCTGTTTTTTGCCAGGGTGTATCTACTAATTCAAAATAACCGGAAGTGACCTGCAGTAAAGTGGTAGTGTTAAAAGAACCCCTGTCGAAGTCGCTATTTTAGTGTAACACAAATAATCCCATCTTCCCAAGTCAAGGGTTTCTAATACACTACTAAATGTAGAGTGGAGCGGATCAAAAACCCTTGAGTTGTAAAGATGAAGTAATCCCCTTTCAAATAATACCAAACAACCATATATATACATTTAAAATGAATTTTTATGACGCCGATAAAATACCACATTTTCATATATTTGAATTTATTTGAACTCATTTGACCTTTCAGCATTCTAGGTTAGCTAAAATCGAGAAGTAATAGTAACAAAAAACGAAAAGTGAAGCTCAAAAAGTTGATTTGGTAAAAAACATTTTATTTAAGGAATAAGGAATCATTCTTTGAGTATTATGAGGTGATATTTTCGGTCGGGGCGTGGTCAAATCCAATAAATCCAAGGGCTTTAAGATAGATTTGACCACGCTCCGACCGAAATTATCACCTCATAATATTCAAAGAATGATTCCTTATTACTTCTACATGTATATACTAGTACTTATAAATTAAGACATTTTGCCAATAAACTACGAAACGCCTGCACCAGAGTAACTGCTTATACCTTTGGTATTTCAACACATGTGAGTTGATGTCCGTAAGCTATAATTAAATTTTACATGATAAGTAATTTTTGAGAAATAAATTAAAAACCTACTTTCATTTTCGATAAACCAGCTCGAAATTGCAAAAATGAGAGTAAGGTGGTGGACACGCTTTGGCGGATCCAAGTCAAAGGGAGTTAGCTTTTAAATATATCCTTGCTAATGAAATAATATCAAATGATTACGTAAACAGTGAATATATTTATTAAGAACTTACTTGGATTATAAATAGAAGTTAAGATTTGACAAATGCTGAATAAACTAGAACTGTCCTATTGGGACTAATACCCCCGCAAGGCTAATTTCAAATGGGACAAATAATTGAATTGTATAATAAAGGTTTGCGACACATAAATAAAAAAAATTCTAGAATTGTTAAAAAACTCAATTACACATGTAGTTAACAAAGAAAAATTAAAATCAAAATTTTCAAAACTTCACTGTAAATACATATGTATAACAGTAATACATTTACAAATTTATGTATCTGGTGATATTTTTTTATTTCATTGTTTTAAAGAAAAACCAACAAAGTGACAATAACCCCTCCCTTTGCAGTAAATGAAAATAGCCAAGCAATGCTCTTCTGTTGATAACACTTTGAATATCTTTCTAATCAGAGTCTTGACAGATGCAATTAGTTGTTTCAAATTTTCCTCACTTTCTCCTATGGTACAATGCAACTCACTATCAGAAAATTGATCCCATAGGACTATGATTTTCTTTGATGAGCTTGTTAAATTGGATAAAATCCCAAAACATTATCATAATTAGCATACTATGTAAAAATATGAAAAAAAGAAAATTTAATATTACAAACAATTTTAAAATTGCCTAAACACTACAATCATATCAGTAATTTTGAATTTCAATTAAATTAATGCCCTATAGGGTCACTTCATCAATTTACTTGACTAATAAATTTAAACAGCTTCTAATAATAGCTAACTTCTTTATTAATAATGATATTATTTATTTCATTATAATGATAGAAACTTTTGGTTTACATGAAGCAGTATTAAAATAACCCCCAAACCACCGCCCATTTTACAGATTATCAATTTTCCCTAAACCCATGCTCCATCTAAACCATGGCTCAGATAATGGCCCCCTTGGGACAACTGAATTCAGCCACACTTGTCTTTGATGTTCTTATTAGCTCCTAAGAATTTATCAATGACAAACAAAAATTTTGCATTGTCAGTTGATAGAATACTTATAAAAAATAAATTAAGTTAAGAAATAAAGACAAAAAACCTCCATCTGGATGTATTAATATAAATATATTTTAGAGTGTTTACTATTAATTAATTAATAAAGTCTGTAAGGATTACCTCCCTTACTTTTCAACATCAGTGTATAATATATAGAATAAGGAAAATGAAAACTGTCATAAAATCATTAAATCTTGTCTGATCTTAAAAAGAAATGCAGGTGCACATCTTCAGATGGTGTTCAAGATATGTACAAATTTTCAGACTGTTCCATGCAGTAGTAAAAAATTCTATAGGGGGGACAAAGTTGCGTCTACAGACAGACGGACAGACGGACGGACGGACAGACGGACAGACAGACAGACGGACAGACAGACAGACGGACAGGGTGAAACCAATATACCCCCCTAAACTTCGTTTGCGGGGGTATAATAAAATATGGCAATTCTTTTTTGAATGCGCGATTTAGTTTTGATATGGAATAGAATCTTCCAGAACGGGGTAACCAAGAACGCGGTTTAACTAATTAACGTCATGGCGAAAAGTGTAGGAGGGGTTCATCACGTATCGGGGGCAGATATTCATACCTTGGACGGAACATCTTTGGTTAATACAAACAAGTTAATAAATAAAATGGAAAAATTTGATGCGATTTTAGTTTTGCTAAATAGAATTTATTATACACAACGGGGTGCCCAGGAAAACGGTTTGACTAATTTACACCATGGAGGAAAGTGTAGGGCGAGTTAGCCATCGGGCAAATACTTGGGATATGAAAACTTTGGTTTAAAAATTAATATGCATACAGTAGCGTGTTTTAAATTTCACACTTTTTTATACCACGACAGATTGGTAGTAAACCTTAGACATTATTTTTAAGTCTATATGAATAAAAAATTTATGAAGTTAAATTGTGCTTCTTTTTTTTCAAATCAGTCTTATATCAGAAATTTTCATTAAGACAGTGATAAAAATTGTAGTGAAATTTGACCTAAAGATATGAAGAATAGGATAAGTAAGCAATTAAGAAAAAAAATTGGACACAGTATATACGAAAATGAAAAAAAATATGGTTCAACATTTTAGCAGTGTCAGTGTTAATTCCCGCGCTAGCGCGGGATATCATCTAGTATATTTATATTATTTCCAATTTGTACACTTTAGAATAACATTATTTTAAATGCACTATTTTTTTTATGTAGCACATGCTATGTATGTATTACTACGCGGCGCAGCCAATACCGTTTTTCGGTTATGCTATAAGACACGCCCATTTTGTGTCACTCATGTTTTATGAAGTTATTGGGTTTTAGGGTTCAAAATTGATTCGTAATGTTATCACAAACAAAGACAGTTGAAAATGTAAATATTTATTAATAAAAAGAGTGGTTATAAGCTGTTTTACATGTTCGTATTATTTATTCTCAATGCAAGTTAACACATTTAATGTCAAAGTACTGCATATTCAGAAAGTTTAAACAATATTTTAAAAAAGATGAGAGGCTAAGGTTCACAATTTTTTTTCAGTTTTCATAATGCATGACACAATATTATCACAGACAATGTAAACATTCCATAAAACATAAGGCAAAGGTCATATTGTGTATACTTTTCGTTTATATAATGTATTATGGTATAATGTATATGCACAAAAAGCGTCATTATGAACAAAAATATTCATATAAAAACAAATAACATCTTTTTCAAATCTTGGTTAAGTGATCGAGAATGATATATATTCATAGTTAAAAATACACATTTAAATTGATCATCTGAAACATGACCCTCGGTTAATTTCCCTTCCAAAATCAATTCAACCAATTTTGTTTTCTATAGAAACATATACAATTTGTGAAAAATATTAAGTACATGTCAAATTTAAACTTTGCATCCGAGGGATTATTCTTGGACGACACATTGAATTGGATGAATTTGGTCAAATTTGGTGAAATCAGTCTGTCATTCCGGAAATTGCATTCCGTTCTCCTGAATTGTCTTCTTCAACGCTTTAACATATTCACCCTTTTGTAAAGCAAAATCCAAAAATATCGTAGCCTTTTCCTTTCTACTTTTGCTGAAGTCAGACCAC
Organism: Magallana ariakensis; assembly: GCA_020458035.1. NCBI lineage: Eukaryota > Metazoa > Mollusca > Bivalvia > Ostreida > Ostreidae > Magallana > Magallana ariakensis. The sequence continues at coordinate 38,380,310 of CM035816.1, forward strand.
GAGCTTTTTACTTCTTCTGGGACATCTTTCATGTGGTAGATGGTACTTTTGATAAACTCAGTGTCTATTTCATCAAGAAGATTCTCTCTATTTTGTTGAATCCATTTCTTTACTTCAGGAGCTGTCAAAATAACATACAAATTAAGACTCCACGTATGTAGCGATAAAAAAACTAAAAGTCAAACAGAAAAGTGTTTACAAAGAAACTTACAAAGCTCCTCATGTGTAGATTTTTCTTTAGGCAAAGAAAAAATTCCCTCCAAATATGCGTATGCTATTTCTCTTTTTTCCTTTGGTAGCATGTCGCACAGTTTCAAGAAGTATTCTGCTTGGCCTCGTCTTCCTGTGATATCCTTCATACCTGCCAGGTCGTCACTCTCAAACAAGGATGCAATGTCTGTGTTTTCAATGGATAACGGTTCTATGTTCTCTAAAAGAAGGCCGCGGTTTTTCTCAATAAATGATTCTTCTTTGATTGGCTTGGCTTTGGTTTATGAAACAAAGCAATTCATAAACATGTATAATATTAACCAGATTAGGTTCTAATGATGCAGTTTAATGCTGACTAGTCAAGATAGTTGGTAGCTAAATGTATATACATGTATGTTATGTATAATATCAAACAAAAACGTGCAATGAATAAATTTTGCGTTTCATTAAAAGGCGTTAATTTTTACATTAATACGTTATTTCAAGGTACCTTTTCTTTTCCTATCTGAAGTACTTGTGTAGATCTCATTGCCTTCCATAGGTATCCCTGTGCGTCGATAAATAATCGATGCTAAATTCCTCACACCAGCAAGTATCCCAGAACTATTTTCTTGTAAACGAACACGGATTTGTACAAAGTTAGACCCATTTAGGGCTTTACCTAGAAAGCAAATGAACATACATCACAATGCATACTAGTACTTCTTGCAAAATTCCTTATCCTTTCACTGTTTTTTCCTTTTGTGAATTTTTATTCTAATATTCTATAATCATTACTATAGCCTAAAACAAGACAAATTATTTTTTTTTTCAGTGGAAATTAATGTTTACCAATTTCAATGACATTCCCGTTATGGACAATTTTTTCAATCCTTTTACGAGATGCAGCTATTCGACCATCATCCGTCTTTAGGTATTCAAGAATAGCATTGCCATGTTTTTCTCCCATTAAAAATGTAACAACAATCGGTCCATTCTTAAGAGCTGTCATAAGAATTTGTCCAGGATGAACATGTATTGTCTTTGCCAGCCAGTATCTCAAATCCTGAAGCTCGTCCCTGTACGACTCTAATTCAAACACCATAAATTGGAATTCTAATTGTCGACATTCATCACCTAATAAAATAAATAAAAGTGAAATAAAACTTAGAAAGAAGAAATTAAAAGCTTGTAAATAAAAGGGGCATATTACTTACTTTGAGTAAAATTGGTATTAAAACATTCCAACTGAAACTGGTTTTTAGCGGAGAAGTCTTGACATTCTTTGATCAGTTTAGGCTCTTCACATTTGTCAAATATCCATTCCAGAAAACCCATGTTATACTGGAGTTTCAACATATCCGATAACCCAGTAAGCATTTTAGTTGTTTTCATTTCTTTAACACACTCGGGATCCACAAAGTCTTTAAAGAAAATACGTAAACAGTTGTTCATACAAATATTACATGTATATGCATATATTATTATAGTTATACCAAACGCAAAATAAAAAAAAACGTTCTAATACCGGTATGGTTTTTAAGGGGGGTATGGAACATTTGTCGATATTAATGTGGATTAAAGTGCATTATAATTAAAATACTTTCACCGGTTTTGAATTTTCAAATTTTACAATATTTCACCCCCCCCCCCCAAAAAAAAATACTTTAAAAAAATTTTGTAAAGGTAAAAATTATAAAATCACCAGCGGAATTCGAACTCATGACTTACAGATTCGTAGTGAACCCACTGCGCTACGCTGTTAGGTGCTAATTATGGGAAAGAAACTATTTCTAAAATTACGCTTGATTTTATTGTTTATTTCGATAAATAGTATGTCATAACATGGAGGTGTCCCATACCACCATAAAGAAAAAATATAATAATTTTACCGTGTAAATGAATTTTCATAGAGTGCCAAGTGTCGTCTGTAATACGACCCCCGATTTCATTCAAGAAATCGGTTAATTCAGATATGGCGTTGTTGGTTTGTGCCATCTCTGAAACAGTATTTCAATATATTCGGTTTTAGATAATGCAGTAAATAAATAAATACACAATTTTCATCCATAATTAATCCCAAAGACTGAGCCTGAGTAACTTAAAAAGGAATGAATTCATACTTTATAGCTTACATATTAACTTTATGTAATAAAAAACGTCAGTATCAATTAATGCATGAACATGGTATAATATTGGTTTAAAAAACAAATATGCTGTCCTTTATAGCTTATCGACTAAAATTTTCTTAGTCGGTTACTCATTTTGAAGAGAAAAATTAGAAACATTGGCGCATAAGTGTTTGGGCTACAAATAAAAATACTTGATATCGATTGACAATTGATTCTTATAATAATAATGAAGGGGATGATATATTGTAACATATACACATTTGTTTATAAGAAAAAATTAACAAGAGGCCCAGGGGCCACATCGCTCACCTGAGGAACAATAGCCTTATATCTGATCAAATTAGCATTACAGTATCAAAATCAAAATATCTTGACAACTAAGAACAGCAGATCTTGCTCAAAATATTTAAAACATCTGCCGATTTTTATCCACATATTTTTATGGTAAATACATAGCCCCTTTTGTTGTTGTACCTGTAAGAAGATTTTTCTCAATTCCTATATAACCCCCCCACACTTTGTGGCCCTACTTTTCTCTAGGGAATCATGGTTTGATCAAACTTTAATCTGCACAACCCGTGCTTTCACACCAGTTACTACTTTTTGGACTGAAAACTTTCCCAGAATATTTTTAAAGATTTTCTCTATATATTCCTATGTAAAAATTCATCCTTCATTGTGGCCCCACCCTTCCCCCTGGGGACCATGATTTAATCAAACTTGAATCTACACTATCTGAGGATGCTTCCACTTTGAGCTTTTCTGGTCTAATAGTTTTTGAGAAGAAGATTCTTAAAGATTTTCTCTATATATTCCTATGTAAAAATTCATCCCCCAATTGTGGCCCCACCCTACCCCTGGGGACCATGATTTAAACAAACTTGAATCTACACTATCTGAGGATGCCTGTGCTCAAATTGGAGCATTTCTGGCCCAATAGTTTTTGAGAAGAAGATTTTTAAAGATTTTCTCTATAAATTCCTATGTAAAAATTCATCCCCCCATTGTGGCCCCACCCTACCCCCGGGGACCATGATTTGAACAAACTTGAATCTACACTATCTGAGGATGCTTCCATACAAGTTACAAAATTTCTGGCCTAATAGTTTTTGAGAAGAAGATTTTTGAAATATACCTAAAAATTTTAAATAATTCTAAATTATCTCCCCTTTAAAGAGGGTGTGGCCCTTCATTTGAACAAACTTGAATCCCCTTTACCCAGTGATGCTTTGTGCCAAGTTTGGTTGAAATCTGCCCAGTGGTTCTGGAGAAGAAGATGAAAATGTGAAAAGTTTACAACGACAACGCCGACGCCAACGCCGACAGACAACGGACAAATTTTGATCAGAAAAGCTCACTTGAGCTTTCAGCTCAGTTGAGCTAAAAAAGAAAACTTCAATATTTACATTTTAAAAAATAAAATAACGAAAAAAAAACCCCAAAACGTGCTATCATTCAGTAGATACAATCAAACATGCAAGTAGGTATACAACTGGGTGTGCTTTAAATAAAATTTCATGTCAAAGCAGAATAAAAAAGAATACCAATTTGCATAAATATTATGCGATGATACTATAGACTTTGATTTGGTAAAAATAATAATTGACAGGAACTTCATGTGAGGCACCATATATTACAACATGGGTTGAGAAAAACAACGAATAATCATAAAATGACCCCAACTATTATGTTTGTAAAGAATTAAGATATTGTTAAGTATAAAGAATAAATAATGCTGCCGGTAATTATGTATTTCAAAAGAAATATCCTAAACCAGAGCATTGAGTATTAATTAAACAAAGATACCTTTTGAAAGTACATCATCCTTGCAAGTGGCTGATTTCTCTTTGTATTCCAAAGCGTTTGAAATATTGGTGTCGATAACATTGGTCTACAATATACTAAATTCTAGTAAACAATATTCTAGTATATGTTTACCATATAATTCATATTCTTGATTATTAATTAAAATTCGCGTAAACATGCAAAATTGTTAGAATGACTAAGCATCATGATTAAAACTGTAAAATGGAATACTTAAAAATCAAAACGATAACTTTAATTCCATACCAAAAAATATTAAAAGCTAATATGTCAATGTGTCAATTAACCTGTTTACCTTTGGATTTTCAGGTTCAGCTTTAAAACTGGATCGCAGAACATGACGACTTAGTTCTTCTTCAGCGGTTAATCCAGCCGCATTCGACAATATATCTAGCAAATATGAAGTCGTAATGTAAGTTTTTGTATATTTACTGCATTGATAAACAATATTAATTTAGGAAAAATGTGTTTAGAAAAGTAAGTAAATCCATACCAGGAGGGTATATAACTTCATCATGGATCATCACTTTAATGATTTTGTGTTTTAAAGACAGTTTCAGCATCCATTGGCATGTCATATTTATTTTTTTTTCTGACGTATAAAGCGCCTTCAGAGTCGGAATAAGACAATTCCGTATCATCATTGTTACAATTACACATCCGTTTTTTACTCCAGACACAAGTATATCGTCGTGATTTGCATGGATCAGCGTTGCTAACATCAGTCGTAACTTCTCAAGCTCCGGTATATCGTATTCAGAAATGTTTGGGCAATTAATTACGTATTTTACTTTGGTGTGATCTGAAAGTGTTTGATAGACATTATATATTGTATTTTAAATTTACAAAATGGAATTTACTCAACAAAGTTTATGTAACCCTGCCACCACAATTGAATTTACGTTTTGACACACGAGTGTATTTGTAATTGCTAACTTAAAATCATGTACAGATCTTCTTTACTTAAAGCTGAAATGAATTCATAAAAACATTTGGTCGCCATATTAGTTTTGATCGCTCCTCTACTGCCACTGGGATATACATGGATATACCGGTCGAGAGAGTTACGGTTTGTTGCTTTCCGATAGAGGCATTCAGGTTGCACGGACCTCTAAATGCATGAACTACACATTGTAGTAAAATGTTTGTAAAAAATAAATAAAGGAAACTACAATCAATTAAACACAAAATATATTTATTCTTTAAAAGAATATCCAAGGTATTCGTATCATTTTGCACAGATAGTGCTGCCTTACTTCGCATGCACATCGAACACGTGTGTCGTTCATACAGAGTGCACAACGTCTGCTTCTTTTTGAAGACCACCGCGGTACTACATCCAACACAGTAGATAAATGACAGTAAATCCAAGAAAGTAACAACGTAACATCGTTTCCATAGGTTTCTACAAAACACTCCGTTTCTAAAATCCATATGATCATAGACATTGCTCGATCGGCCACAGTGTGTAGTTTGCGCATGTGCGATGTTATAACTTACACAGGAAAACGTTCTACACTTATCGAGGATTTTGAAATTTGTGTTCCTGGAATTTCAGTCTGTCTTGTTTCGTTGTTCTTTGGATATTCCTTACCAGTGCAGTGGTTGTCATAATACCTTTGTTCGAAACGCGTTGCTTCAAGCCTTTTCGTCCAATGTAATGTGTTCGGGTGAATGAAATACCTGAATGCGGTGAAGCATGAATAGTGCTATCGACCTTATATAGGGGGTGTGTAGCGATGAACAGAACAATAAAAATCGACAACTAATATGGCGGTAGTCCGAGATAAAAGGGAAATAATGCATATTTATGAATTCATGTCAGCTTTAACACAAGAGCATTTTAAAATTCTAGAATGCCAGTTACAGAAATGAAATAAAACACAATGTGTTTTTATGATTTTTTTTCTTTATATCTATCTAATTGGGTATTTTATTAATTGTTCATTTATGTCATTTCAATAGATAAAAATTATTGATCCTTACTTTAACATAATTAGCCTGTATGTCTAATCTCAATATTCTTCTAAAAAATTTCCCCTTACCGCTTTTTAGTATTTTTGCTTCAAAATATGTTATTTCCTTTCCCCTGTTTTTAGCATACTCCAAACATCTATCATACAGTTCAGGTGCTTTACACGCCAAAAAGAGTCCTTGCAGATAGACAATGTTGTTGAAAACAAGATATTTCTTATCCAAGTAATCTAATAACTCATTTGGTTCTTTTATCTCTTCTATATCCTTGCCATTTATTTCTCTTCTATCTGCGATATAAAATAGGTTATAAATCATATGTTTTAAGACACCTTTGATAATATAATGCAGAAAACTGGCAGAGAATGGAAGTGTAAAACTATACCTTTAACAAAATTTTTAATTCGAAGAAATACTTTTGGTGTTATGTGTTTTGCCAGAGACTGGAGAAGGTTATTATATTGGCCCATTTTAGCGCCAATGAACATATTGTCTATCAAAGATACTCTTTCTTCGCTCTCATGATGTCCAGCTTGTCCTGAAACAAAGAATAACTTATTAGAAAATCTTATATTTATATCTGATAAGAAAGAAAACTATTTCTGGCGAGATTTTAACATGCTGCAGTAGTATGTCAACATGCCTGACAATAAAGTCTACACGTTAGGAAATTGTTACTAATACGTTTAGAGAATCTGATTTTAAAATGGGTAAATTTACTTACTAATGCCAGGGTTTGACATCATGAATACATACTCCAACATGAAAATGTTGACATGCTACTAATTTATATCAACATCCGAGTGAATTGTTAACCTACGGGTTAATTATGTTAACATGCGAGTTAATTATGTTAGATACAAGATATTTATACTTACATGCCAGATAATTAGTATGTTAAAATGAGACTAATATCAACAACACGCATGATAAATGCAAAGTTGATTTCAATTGTGAGCTTTTTTAACAAAGCAACTATGATGAATTAAAACTTATTTAATAAGAGTGAGGGGATGGGCTAACACAAAACGTGACAATGGTTTTTTAAATTGGTAGCAATATGGTTTATCAAAAATAATGATAAGGTTTTTGGTTCATTAAAACTTCTGAACTTCAATTTAATCCTTTTGTTTTAAAATATATTAATATATAATATATATTAAAATATATTCACAGCTTCTCCGGAAACCAGTCATCCAATAGTTAACTAATATATATATCACACATATAGAATGTAAAATTACAACTGTTGTACAATATTTGGGAATTCATGTGACGAGCAAAATCCTAGAAATATTGGTAAGGAAATGGAATGTGCTCTAAAATGGGAAAGAGGTGGTATTTATAAATATCGAATATTTAAGATGTGCTGCATAAATACTAAGTATCTTTGGACAGAGTAAAATATGGGATGCGGTATAAAAATGACATGTTATGATTTTTATATCATATACTTATAGAAAATATCATAGATACAATAGAAAAACATCAGGCGATGAATGATTATTGTTAACAAATCGCTCTGTTTCTATATATTCACATTTGCAAAATGCTTCCTTATATGAAGGAGAGTGAATCTGAGTATTTGTTTTTCTCTCTTCTTTCAACACTAATGAATTTCAAATGTTTATAAATCAAAATTGCTACTTTATTCAGTATCTAAAAGTCGGTTCCTTGATGCTTTTGTTTTTTTTTTTTTTTTGCTATAAATGTTTCGATAAGACATACGTGAAACAAGTCGTTTGTCCGGATTAAAGCAATTTTCTAACAAATATGGTTTTTATTGATGATTATTTTTTATTTTAATTATTTGAGATTAAAATCTTGGAAATATACAAATATAAAATAATTTAGGCAATATATATATCGAAAAGCGCGAGTAATGTAATGATCGAGTTAACTTTGTTGAACATAATGGCGGCCAAAATGGCGGTGGCAATGAACTGGAAGAACATTTTTTAACTGTTAGTAACCCTGATTCAACTGTCATATTTCACTGATTTTCTTATATGTACGTGTTACCATAAAGCCTAGCTTCGCGAGGTGGGCTTTGTCCGCCTCTCGCTGCTCTCGGTATAAATATTAAATACATGGTTACTGTCTTGAAATATAAGCTATATTTGGGCGAGAGTAAGAAAATGTGACAGATGGCGAGGCTTGCCGAGCCCTCTTCACGATTTCGACCCGAGCCCAAATATCGCTTATATTTCAAGACAGTTATCATGTATTTTGTTTATCCTGCAACATAATATCACATTTGCGCCTCAAACGAGCTTTATCCGACAAATATCGCTGTATATCTGCAGTTGAAACCATGAAGCCATGGAGTAAACGAAGCAAGTAAGATGACGTCACAATGCATTTGAACGTCGGTTAAATGCACGAGGTTATATTGGGGCATTGAACGAATATACTTTGGTTTATTGGGTTACCTTTATTCGGTCAATGCAAGTAGTAGTTGCAGGATATATACACGATATAGTTAAATATCAACTAATTTGTTTATTTTATGATGTTACTAAATCCGTTTTTTCAATGTGATACAGCCAATCAATTACAAATCAATTTAAAAAAAAAAGAGAAAATGCACAGTTCCAAAGTGTCTATTTAATGTGAAATAGAATCGTATATACTTTTTTTTATTATTTGCATTTTTCACTCCTTTTCACTTTTTTTAGAATATATATATATATATATATATATATATATATATATATATATATATATATATATATATATATATATATATATATATATATATATAAATCATCATCAAACCGTGTTCCATTGTAACCGAACAGCCTCCAGTTTCTTCAAAAGGTTTTTTGGGTATGGTGCTATTTTCCATCTCCCCTGTAAATAGACAAGCATCAAGATATTTGTATATTCACAACAGTTCAGTTAAAATTGTTTAAAAAATAAAGAATGATAAGATTCAATACGTAGTTCTTTGACAAAAAAAAAATGATTTAAAAAAAATGTGGGCACTTTTGAATGGAATTTTGTTAATAAATATACATGTATATAAAAATCTTTTGTAATAGTGCTAAAACTACTTTTGAAAATGTTTTAATTTTTTTTCAACTAAATGTATCACAAAAGGGTTAAAGAGTACACTACTATTTAAGATTGTGCATTTACAACAGATTTGTTGTAGGCATAGGCAAATCGTTGGTGAAAAAAGTCATAAAAACTCCTAAAGTACCGGTATATCCCTGAAAATTCTAAAGTTTTTTTTTAAATTAGGATAAAATAAAATTAGTGTTTTTCCTATAGGATATCTAATTTTCCTTAAGAATTTAGAAACCCCTTCCAAGATTTGTTCAGATTCTACCAGAAATGAAATTAATTGTATCCATTTCATTCTGGTTGAAAGTTTTACATATCCAATAGGAAGTTAGTTCCCCCGTTACAATTGTTATATTCCTTTAGTATATTTAGATATTTAACTGGTAATTATTTTAAATGACAAAAAAACATATAATAATAAAAAAGAGGTTATAACGTATTTAACAAATATAGGACATAAATGTATTGCAGCTGGATAAAAAGAGGTGCAAAATTATAGCATTGCACTGGCGTAATTATGCAAAACGGTGGTAATTTCCTTACTTTTCAGTATGATAATAATTTTTGATACATACTTAATTCAGTATCCGATATGATTCCCGATGATTTTGAAATCAAGTCTGTAAAATGTAGATTAAGAAGGAAAATTATATGAAGATTATCATACAGCCATTATCCAACATTGGTATTAATTTCCTGTTTATTACATACATTATTTAAATATATTTACATCCACAAAGTATGATTCCCCGTATACTTCTTATGGAAATTGATAGTTAATCACAGCTCTATAAATTCACGGACTGCACGAAATAATCGTAATGACGTCAGACTCAAATTGCCATATAAGACGATTTGGCGATTTCTTTTATTTAACCTACTGATGTACATTAACAATGATTTAGTTACTTTTACTTACTTTTTACGATCAGTTCATAATTTTGTTTAAAGAAAGATATAAATATAAACAATAAAATGCTTTCATTGATGAATTATGCGGGTTATAAAGATATCATTGCAGGAAAAAATTATATGAATTAGCGGGTTATGTATTTTTTCTGCAATGTCGCATAAATTGTCAATGAAAGCATTTTATTCTTTAAATATATCATAAAAGGGAAAAACGTGATTTCTTTCCATTCTTTTGAAAATCTCACGACTGATTCCAATAAAAGGGAGTAAATATTTCTTGTATATACCAGATAAATAAAAAGTATGTCTTCTTTTAGATCATCTTTTTTTAAAAAGATGTCTAAAATTACTTTAATTTTTAATAACTGACTGTTATTTCGGCATCATAAATAAAAAAAACCAACTTACATTTGTAATAACTGATTATTCTTTTCCTTAAAACAATAACGATAATCATTGTAGCTACAAGGACGAGGACCAGAGGAACAGCAATGTAGATGGTTCTGCACGAATGTATAACGATAATGTTTAGAGAAACGTCTGAGATAAAAATAACCAAAGTTTATCGCATTCATTATATCTATTTTAAAATTATAGTATACTAGAGTTACCTTTTTTTGGAGTCTTCACTATTTTTCATCTCGCTGTAATATAAATGCAAACTAAAGCTTGTTAAAAATGCTACAAGAGAATAGCATTGTTACAACGCACTTTGAAAAATTACGTACTTTGAAAAATGTTTTCAAAGTGCGTTAATTTTGAGACCAAGTTAACGCACTTTGAAAAAAATGTTTTTTTTAAACGTGCGTTGATATCGTCGATATTATCGCACTTTGAACAAAAAATTGTTCAGGTCGAAATAATTGATAATTTTATATACAATAAATGAGTGTTTTAATCTTATATAGCTCAATGGGATATTTAAAAAAAAAAAACCAGTGCATTCTCAGTTAAGTAGATAAACAGCTTCTCTATAAGAATTTTTTTCTTTTCTCATAAGCTTAGCACGTAGTTTGACAATTTACAGATAAAGAACAACTCGGGAGATTTGAATTATCCAAATATGACATAAACTGCGTCGCTTAGCAACTATAAAGGAGATCAATGTATAACATATTTCAACTGGCTTCAATTGCATTTGCTTTTAAACAAGGGCACCGCTAAGCGGAGCATCCCCTCGCGACATGACTTATTGTACGGGGGAATACGTTATTTAGGAAAATACATATAAATTTATCAGATCAAAATAAAGAAAGTATTTCTTTAAACCACTTTGAATACATACATGTAATATCTATTTAATCCCAATCCCCAGGCTTTGTGGTGTATAAATTGGGGGAGGGGGTTTACATAACAGTTTTCCTATTCCTAGCAGAAACTCAACACATATACTTTAAAGTTTAATAATTTAGATTCATTTAGTGACATTCATTTTTATATAAGCATACATAAACGATCCGTATACATTATGAAACGTAGCTGAAAATCAAGCGCTCTGTAGTCTGCTCTGATGGAAATTCAAGTTGCTAGTTGTCGTATTATAATTAACCCATAGTATAGTAGATATATATGCAGTTATTATTAATATAAAACAATTTTCGCGTGATAAATGTGCAATATATGTCAAAGTCTCTACTGAATTTTGGACTAGTTCTATTGTAAGTAATACGGGTAAATTTGTCCGAAAGTCGACTGCTTGTTTCGATGTAAATCGGCAGACTTAAATCTCTTGCCCGCTTCAACTTTTATCTATGGGCACTCGTCTAACACTACAATGCTACAAAACTTTTTTTTTATATCTTTACTAGATTTAAATCTCAAAAAATGTCAAGTTGTTGATTTGAACTGTATACGGTAGCGATTAACTTCAAGTCGTACATAAAATTACCGGAAATGTCTATTATCAAGTCGTACATAAAATTCATGTTTTTAACTTCATTTTTTACGATAATTTAAAAACAATACTTAATCAATTGATTTTGAAATCAACAGGGTTTGTCCTTTTACCATGCCAAAGAAGTGTACAAAGTTTGATGGATATTCATGAGAGGGTTTTCTTGGAATTTACTAGAAAATTGAAATGGAGTACACACACACACACATACACACATACGAACACACACACGCACAGTAGCGATGCTATATCCCCTTCGCAACAAGTTGCGCGAGGGGATCTTTTAGAACATCAGTGCAAGAGAAAAAAAACCCACACCCTAATGCTTTATTTTGGTTTAAAATACATGTAGTTTAATGTTTGTCAACGTAACTTTTTTTCATAATCAAGTGATTTATTTGATTAGAATTTGAAAAGAGGGTGTATGTTGAAACTTTTACAGATTCTTTAACATACCATTGGAGAAATTATTGTTTGGCCAGCTCGTTTTTTCAATATCACTGTACCTAATTTATAACAAAGCGTATTTCTTTTTCCGTTCTAATACGTTTACTCCGGGTTGCTGAATATCATATGTTTTGGAAGAAAAGATGAGAAGTGGGGGATTCTTCCTGTAATCAATTAAATGATGTACTGGTAATTGACCTGTATCTTTGATGATCCCGCACCCTAATCCCCGTTCCCAAAGACGATAAATTAGATTCACTAGTGTTAACAAATTATCATGCTATCAACAAATCAGAAATTCAATTCCAGAATTTGTGATTTATACATATTTTTTTTGAAAGTGTGTTAAGTGTCTCGATAATAAAAAATGTTGATGTACCTTCAAAACGCACATTGAAAATATTTTACAAAGTGTCTTAACTTGTTTCCAGATTTAACGCACTTTGAAATTTTTTTTCAAAGTGCGTGCGTTGATTTGGTTACCAATGTAACGCACTTTGACAATTTTTTTCAAAGTGCGTAATTTTTTTTCAAAGTGCGTTGCCACATAGCATAGACGCTCTCCATCAAGGCAATGTACAAAAATGTCTTAATCCTTGTAATATAAAAACCCAACCAAACAACATGAGATTCTTACCCATATTTAGATTGTTATATCTTGGCTAGAGTGATATCAAAGTAAATATATAAACAAGTGTCAGTTTGAAATTTAATCAATTCCGACCGATTAAGAGTCTACAAGGTGAGAGTTCGTTCAGTAATCTTAAATTTATTGTAGGTATACTATCTGTTTGAATTAAATTTCTGTTCAAAATACTTTTACCTTATAAGAAAAATAATTCCTGTAGTATTATTTTAAAAACTCAGGCAAGGTTTTCAGAATATCCCTTAGAAATATTCTGAAATTCTTAGAAAAATGATATTTTATCAATGGGATATTAATCTTTAAAGGTAAAATTCTCACCAGTAAGGTGAGACACATTAAAAACAGAAACTGTTATGTAATCTCTAGGCTATGGACTATCAATTGGTGTAAGGAATTTTTCATCGGGAACAATTTCTACGTCTCTTCGTACTTTTGTAAAAATTAGACTCAGGAAACAGAGGAGTTAATTCCCTTTTATGGCTGTTTAACTTACACTACATTCACGGAATCCAAACTGTCGGAATCATCACTGACCATTGACATTGTAGTTCTGAAAATTAGAAAAATCATTTAATTAAAATGCCGATAGCTATATTATCAATATGTATATGAAAAGAACACTGGTTTTGATTGAAAACTGATTCATTTCATATCCAAAATAGTTATCATTGGTAAAAAGGCGACGGGGGTTGCTAACTAAAAATTATGCATTTTATGGTCTTGAAATATACTAAACATTTTTTAAACTAAAGAATGAGAACACCGGTTGTACACTTTTCTACACCGAATAAGGGGCATGTGTTGTTGGATGTAGCACTGAAACCAAAATGGCGGACGAATGTTATGATTGCAAACTTGACAAATGATTTTAAGTAATATAACGGATTAGAAGTCGCATATCAGTTTTGTTTTGTATGAAAGCCATTTAATTTGAAATGTGTTTTTTATTGATTTTAAATAAAAAAAGCGGAACATTAGATTTTCTGTTTAAACTACATCCTTTTCCGCCATATTTATTCTTAACTTCCCTTCACCATGTACGCCACACCATTTCAGTGCACTTGCTCTACAATACAAAATGTTTACACCGGTGTACACTGGTATACACCAAGTTTAGATAAATCAAACGCGCCCATCATGCAACATTGTCTTAAAAGTATAAACCACTTTTGTTTTCACTGTGTCTTACTTAAAAAATATTTGTCTTACAGGATACATGGAAAATCCTGTATGATATTCTATTTTATTTCCTATTGGATTTCAATATTTCCGACGGGAATTGAATAGGTTTCCTGTGTGTAGTAAACAGAATTTTAGGCTGGATTTCAAAACCTTATGAGAATTATGTTCCAATAGGATTTTTAATTTACATAGAAAGTAAATTTAAGTACGATGAAATTCTAACCATCCTGTTCGAAAATTGTTTCCTATATAAAGATATGATCATCTTCGCTAAAGTATTTTTCATAATGGTAAATATGTCATCTGATAGGTGAAGTACGCCAATAACAAATGTGCTTATATACCCTCAAGGATAGGGAAAATGTCTCCGGCACATTTGGATGTTTTAAAAAATTGCTTCTTATACCTATGCAAAAAATACTATCTTGTTTTTTGCCATAATTATCCGGCAGAGTCAATTACATCGATACTTTTTAATGATCTTACGTTTGTCTTGTCATTTTCGTCTCAGTGGTTGTTTGTAAGCTGGAAATAAAAAGTGACTAATATATCTACTAGTAGATGATAACATACATACAATTTAAAATGTTTTAATAGGCTTGATTGAACAATTGCAAAGGTTTACTTACGAATCTATAATGTTGGAACAATTTGTCTGTGCCTCATAGCATTTTGATTTCCGGTTAATTTTCAAACACTCAGGATCTAAACATTAAAGACAGAATCGATAATTCATTAAGATCAATTCTATGTAAGAATCAAAGTTCGGTGGCCACGCATATAGTCACGGATTTTCTTCATACTTTACAATTTGATAGACTTTGATGAGTAAAAACGCCTAACACCATTTATTTGTTGCTATGTGGTCCCGTTGTCATGGTAACAGAGGGTAAAGATGTAAAAATGGCATTTTAATGCTTATTTGAGAACACATTGTGAGTAATGTGCACAACTTGGAATTTCCAGGGTAGAATATATTATTAAAGTAGTTGTCATTTTTCAAAAGAAAGAAAACCATTCATGGAGAAACGCTTATTTTTAGAGCGTTTCCATGGTTTCTAAACAGTAATTTAAAAATAATTGACGCATGTAAAAAAATGAAATTCGACCTGGTCGCAAAGTAAGAATTGCATATAGATCATATTAAGACAAACATCCAATAAGATTTGATGGTCCTAAAAAGAGTTCATTAGATTTTAGTTCATACTTACACAAGTAGACATTTTTCGAGTGAAACATCTTGGATGGACATCCCAATGCAAAATCTCTACAGTTTTGGTAGGATGGATATGTGTTTAGATGAAACCGGTAATTGTAGACAGGACAATTTCCTGAATATGAAAGAAAGGGGACACTTTTTATTATTTTGCTTCATGTCATATATGATATCATCCAATGAATATAATTAAATATTAAAAGCAAACACCATCTTCTATATAATGCAAATGAATCGTTTTTATTGTTTTGGAGAGAGAGAGAGAAAGAGAGAGAGAGAGAGAGAGAGAGAGAGAGAGATTCATACCTGGCGATATGGGTGCATTTGTGCCGCAGAATTCCACAGTCTCGTTTAAGAAGGAACTAGGCAAACAATGATAAACCATCGCCTGTTCCTGTGCATCATTTGAAGTTAAGTTATGATAACAGTTTAATCTTTTTGACGCCTCTACCCATTTGCTTAAATTTCCTGGATCTGGACATGAATTCACTCTATATACCCAGACGGGCAAACCTGAACCTCTACATTGTTTCAGGATAATGAAGATAAACTGAAATTTTAGAAGGAAAAACTACGAATATACATTTAAGTGGAACCAATGAATTTATCCATGTTACAAACTTTTGTTTTAATTATAAAAATACCAAATGTTCTTAATTTTGTTCACAAATTGGTTTTTAAAAGAATTGGAAACATGATAAGGAAATAATAATTAAGTACATTTGTCACAATTCCTTTTCATAACTTTCGTCGGTTACTGTTTATTCTTTTACCACCGTACATTGTAATATTTACCTGAAGGAGAAGTTGTGTTATAATTCGCGCCATCTTTCCAACTTTAGATTGTACATATACACACGTTTATACTAATCTGGAAATATAACAAAAATATCTGTGAATTCACTTTTTTGGAAATAATAAACACATCAGTTTGGTTGAAAACACATGCAAACAATCAAATTAAAAAATCTTGTGATAATCGCTACACACGTTTTAAAATAGAGGTTGAGACATTTTGCAACAACAGAAGTACCAAGGGAAATACCTATTATGTAAGATTAAAACATCATTTCTGTTTCATTATCTTCAACATTTTCCCTTTTGCGGATTTTCAATGTCGTTTGTTGGTAATGCACTCAAATAGCGGCGAGCAGATTTTCTAAAGGTAATATATCACGTCTGAAATTTGATGTTTTCGCTATCAAGGCGACATGAGTAACTGAAAAGATAAAATACGTACACCAGACAGTCTCTCGAAGTAATAACAAAAAGGGAATCTATATCAATTCCATGTTAAACAAACATTTTTGAAAGGGCCCCTCCACGCACTGGCATCGATTTTCTGTACGTAATACTAAACGAGGGACATAGTTGTCAAAATTAGTAAGGTACTGTCTAGAAACCATAGATGCAAAAGAAATCTTTTCTTTTTTAAATTTGAAGCCATTTTAAAAAAAATTACCAGGTATGCTAACAGATGCATGTAAATCAATCCAAGATAAAAATTAACAGTTGTTACATTGTCTATTTTCATATTTTAGAAAAGCATTATCATGGGATATTAATGATAAAGGCTAAATAAGTATATTCTTTACTACAATATCAATATGAACTGTATTTTGCCAAGATTATCTCTATTAAATAGGTACTTTCGCGTGTTTTTTTTTTAATGAAACATTATGTACCAAAATAACACTTTTATGTTGCATTAAAGAAGAAAATAAAAGTGACGCACAACTAGCAAAAAACAACAATTGAAAGTTGCGTTAATCAAGAATGCCAATTATTTAAAAAGTAGTTTTCTATTTTGCCAGAAAACATTAATAGGGGGTGTAAGTATTTAGCATATCTATTCATTTATGCTTGTACGGAATCGAAATTTTTTTTTAGTTTCTTCTGTGATTTCATAGTATTATTATTTTGATTATAGTTTTATTACGATTAATTTTGTAATAAATTTAGAAGTCAATTATTAACTATAGTTACTATGATATATAACACACTTTAAAAATATACATTTCACCATATTTTATTCACGTTTTAAGTTTCTAAGCCCTTATATGACTTTTTAATGACGCATTTCTCGTGAGTTTGAGCGCAGATACATGATAAGAACAATATGTACCGTGACACTTGACTTTTCACCGAGTAAAGAGAGAAATTGTTTTGAGTTATTATGTTATAAAAACAGTCGTAGTACCAAATAAATCCGATGTTTACAATAGTACTAAACCAAAAAAAAAATTAAGGAATTTTTAAAATACATGTAGAAATGTATTTTTTAACCGGATATCGATTTCGTAATATTCCTGTTTGCGTTACTCTTGAGCAATATTGTTCTCATTCAATCTTACACCTTCATCGTACTATCAGTTATATATGTAGGTGTCAGTGTTTTATAAGAGCATGCCCTCAAATAGTTTTGTATTATTTATTTATATAATTTTTATTATTTATTATTTAAATTACGTTGAGCATGTATATCAAAACCTTCATTTTTTGTCTCTTCTTATATTGATTTTATTTTAATGATGGAATAAAAAAATCGGATTCATTTTTAAAAATCTTCATTATGAATATATTCAGTGTTCATCCTTTATATTTACAGTAAAAACAACACAACACTTGCTTTGAATTATGGAAATACTTAAAAAGCGAGAAAAATGTGTTTGATAACCCAACTATTGTAATTTTGAATTTACTGAATGGGTGCATATACAAGATTAATAAAATGCTAACTGGTAAATTCTGCATTTACATCCACCCTGTAAAATTTAATAATTTGTTGATAGATGTTTGAAAATTGGCATATTTCAAAATAGATAGTCCTACAACTTAACCATATTTTTATTATTTTAACTTGATGAAACGGTATACTAGACAATTAACTTTGATTGTATACAACATTTAAATGGATTCACAAGGTCAAACTAGCACCATATTTATAGCACAGCTAAATTTAGGCACAATTGTCCTTTTAAAACTATTGTCAATGTAATCGAAAGTAAAATATACAAAATTTATATCGAACGAATTCATATGATAATATCAAAATAATGAATTAGAAACAAACCACAGCTTATAATCATGATATGCATTTACCTACTAAAAGTTTACCTCTTTGTTGTATTTCACATAATACCTATATACCTTATGGTGAAACATTTTTGCATTTTTTAATGACAAGTATTTTATTAATGCTTACGGAAGTATGGATTATAAATCAATAGTATTATAAAATGAATGATTAAAGTAGATTTTTCAGAACTGAAAGTATGTCAAAAAAAAAGAAAAATTGTTCTTTTAATATTAAACAGATCTTAAAACCGACCTTGATGCAGTCCCATTTGTTCAGTCATGTCCCTTATGTGATGTCATATTACGTGGACTTTAAATTAGTTTCATATCTTTTACCTTTTAGGCAATATGCCAGACAAACGTTACGTCACAATGTATAAAGGGTGCAAATGTTTTGTTTTTGTTGTAAAGGATTGAACAATGTTGCATTTTATCTGATTAAAAATTAATTCTGAAGAGATTATTGGAAGCAAGATAACATTATCTTTAAACATTTAGTAAGGAATTAAGAATTTTTCTCAGACACACTTCATAGATGATGTACATATTTTGACGAATTTGTTGAATTTTTTCATTAAATGGCAGTTTTTATCAAATCGTGAACGTTAACATTTTAGAGTTAACAAGAGACCCGCAAAATCAATTCAATTTTATCGTAAGAAAGTTTTATAATAGTGAACAAAATAATATGTTATTTCGACGAAATTTTTAAAAAATGACAAAATAAGGAAGCCACAAAACTAATCAGAAGAAATCAAAAGTTGTTTAGACTTATATTAACAACTTTCTTTTACATTCTATGCTGGACACAGATGACTTTTTCACAACATATAAATCATAAAATCCTTTTAAAAACGTTTATCATTCGGTAGCATTGTTCGTTGTTTTGTTATATATGTGTATAATGCAATTCAATTTAGTAATTCATGTTCAATTGAAATTTACCAAAACCAGATTACTGATATATGAGGTAATATTACTAGTTTAGTAACTCAAAAAAACATAACTGAAAGGTTAAAGTAAATATTAACATACAAGTAAAACAGACAACTTCGATTTTTTTTTATAACTTCTGACAACATAAATCATTTCAGTCGTCTTTTACAAGTGGAAAGTCTGCATTGCGACTGAGATTTATTACTGAACAATTCTTTGTTTTCATCACAACTCAGATTTATGTAGTAAAAAATGAGTGAAAATATTTTTGCCCGAAGAATCTGTTTCTTTAAAAAAAAAAAACACCCCCCCCCCAAAAAAAACCCCACAAAACAAAACAAAAAACAAATAAATACTCGTGTTTATCAAAATTTCTTTTCAAAGAAGCCTTCTCAATAAAAATCAGAAAAAAACATGTTTGATTGTTTACCATGACCTAAATTGTTGTGTTGCTTACCTCAATTTTTCTTAGTAAAGCAAGATGTTGAATAAAATTCATGTTTATTTAGTATATATACACGAATTTGAAGACCCTTTTCAATGATTTTATTAGCGAGCGCAGCTCGCCGGCGCGCAGCGCCGGCGCGAAGCGAGCTCTTACGGCAAGGCGTGTGCGAATAGAAAATTCGGACCAGTTGCACATTCATTCAACGGATTTTTTTGGCGTCAGTAAATCGGACCAGTAATGCATTGTTTTAATCGTCCCAGTAGTTCCCTGTAATCATGGCAATTTTTATCACTTCACACTCTCACGCCAATAAAAACAATAACGATGTATACGACATACAGTCAGTTACCTCTAAAGTTCACCTCAGTACACTCTCAATCAAGAAAAAAAAAAATAATCGAGTGACGTCACAAAGGTTTGCACATTGATCAGATAGATTTTTTCGGCGTCAGTAAATTTGGACCCACAATTCATAGTACCAATGGTTTCCAAGTCCTCACGTTCTCGCGAGAATCAAAGTAAAACTTTTGAGAAGCATAGAAGATGTGTAATTTTAAGAACATCATGTGTAATTTTAAGAACATCATGCTTTTTAAGTAAATAAAACAGTATACTTCGCTTACTTTTATTTCTCAGGGGAGTTTAAGAGTCAGACGACACGTCACAATAAGGGGAAATTACTCTAACTGAAGTTATTGTAAATCTGCTGAAATTACCAAAATCCTCTTAAATCTGGCAAAGCTAAAGAATGAGGACATTTATTTAGATATAGGAAACAGTTGTAACTTGCACTCATTTGGATGAATGCTCACATTTATTTTATTCACTATAATTACGGTAATTTTCAGGAACGTACACGTAGCATCGGGTTTTTTTAAAAGGGGGTGGGTGGTGGATGACAGCCTCATCCAAAAAATCTTTACAAGCGAAAAGAAAAAAAGATAATTCTCAAAATTCTGAAAATTCTAATCCTTCAGCTCTTGAGCAGTTCAATGGTTTCTTTTTTTTCACTTCCATTTATTACATGCTCCCAATCCCAAGTGTGTGTGGGGGGTGGGGGGGGGGGGGCAACTCCATGTTCCTTTAATATGATAAGCAAATATTTTTAAGCGTAAATTAAAAAAAAATAATAATTAATATGAAAAAATGTCGACTGCAAAAAGGGGATGAACTGACGTTACAATTACTTTAAAAGAGGAGATACAGTGCAATGAACATTTATATTAAAATCTTTATTATTCAACAACATTGTATCTGAGATTAAACTATTGTTCTACTTATAAATAAATAAATAACAAATCTTATAATATATGAAATCTTATAAACTATGGATAATGGAAATTTACTGAAAAGTAGGTATGTTTTATTTCAAGTTATTTTGCAATAAAATTTATTTACGTTGTTAATTTTATTTTTATTGATTTATCATAACTCATTGTTTGATCACATGCTGCGCTCGCCCCAACGGTCGCACCGTAAAACATATTATCGTGTACAGAACATATCTAGTACAACCCTAAAGGTGTCTTATGATAGAACCGAAAACGAAAGTAAATTTTAAGAATTTTAAAATTGATTAATTCATTCATATCCGAAATCTCATATTTACTGAACTGAAAACAATAACATTTATGCTAATAGTTCATAACAGTTGATAATGATTTTCAATTAATCATTTCCAAAAGAATATAATAACTATATTTACCTGTTCATGTATTCCTCTCTCTCTGTACTTCCCAACCACTATATATAGATTTAAAAACAAACAAAGAACGTATTCATTCGAAGAAACTAGCCAAGTCGTTAGAAAGATAATTCGTCCCAGTCAATTTCATTTGGCAAATCCTTTTTTCGTATTCTTTTTTGACAAGGAAGAACAAAAAGGACGTTTTCTTTAAAAGTTGCATGGGTTTGTAAGTTTCACAGATTTCTCAATAAAACAAAAACAAAACAAAAGAACTAATCAAGTATTGCTCTGCTTCGATTCAAAGCATGCGAGTTGAACATAGCAATTTGTCCTAATTTTGTTATTTACGTAACAAATATGTATCTAGTATATGAGTTTACACTTCGATGATTAACGGTTTGTGAACATTGCTCATGCTATTGTTTCTGTGATAAAGTATACAACATAGTATTATAATTATAAGCAAGTGATATGTGCTATTGTAATAAGCTGGGGTAGCTTTTCCTTAATCTCGTCGTCCGCCTCTGGTGAAAGTTTTTGATTTGGTCTATTATCTACGTTATTAATTGCTCTTCCTAATTTCACCAAACGTGATTGGATGGTGCATTGTAGCAACCTCTATTGATACAGTATCCACTACTGATGTAAAGTTGCATTAGTGGCCAGAATCCTGACCATTAATAATGTAATTGTATTGTTAACGAACTACCTAGCTGTCCATTAATGATACAATATCAAAATTATATCATTCACATCCCTTAATGATAAAATAGACACCCTCTTATATATTAGAGGTTACTACAGTGCATCCTTGAGAACTAAATAGACTTGAATGCTAAATCTGGGCCATTGATTTCATATGCTGAAGCATCTTTATTTTTTTATTTTTGTTGGAGCAGGTGCCCTTTGATGATCATATCTAATTTGTTATTGTTTTAAAGGTCCTTTCTTCACTGACTTTGGATATATGTATATGACGCACCATGTAATATCTATGGGCTTGACAGGCTAAACATGAGCTAAAGGTTACAGATGGGAAGTTTTTGGAGCAGCTGGTTGAATTTTTGGGACAGGTGTTATGTAATGGCAATATATATACTGATTCTATATCTTCACCGTATTTGGACTGATTATGCATCTGAAGATACGCATGACCAGACTGAAGCTAGCAGCCACTAACAGCAGCTACTTAGCTCGTAGAAGCTAGCAGACAAAAAAATCAGCAAACTACTGAAAGTACTTGGACATATTTTTTTAACTTTATAATCAGCATATCTAGATTAATATTAAGTTAATATCCATATGATTAATGCATACATAGCATGAGGATTGACAACTTTGAAGGCAGTAAAGCTCGCCTGGATAAGGATTATATATGCTTTTATGTTTGATATGAAATCAACGAACCCATTCATCTTTGCCTATGAAACTCATATCGCCATATACGCTAAACTTAAAATGTAGTCTTAATAATGAAATTATAATTCAGAGAGCGTCTGTTGTACATGTGCTATGTTGAACAATAGTATTAAAGTTCGCACAATATATTCTTACCAAAAAATACGCAACTTTAGATGCAGGCTGTTAATGAAAAGCGAACGTTTGAGAAAAAATTCTTGATATTTCCTAGAAGAATATGTCCTATACGTTCTATTAGCCAAAAATAAAAGATAAAAAAGGGTCAACCAGCACGGCAAGATGGTTTATTTACATTGAAATTACATATGTGCTTAAAATTCAAGCCCGGTCATTTTCATCTCTCTTTTGAGAAACAACATGCAACAAAAATTCAAAAGGTTTCATATTACTACAAATATGAGACAGTCAGAATTAAATTAAAAAAAAATATTGCTTTCATTCTCTTAAAAAAATCAGCCCCTTGTCGGGGGCAGAAACACACAAAATTCATGGACAAATTCAACAATTATTTTGTCTCCTGGTTATCCTGATTTAGTATTCGACAAATTCATGTATGAAAAAGACTCCTTTTTACTCTATACGAAGTGGCTCTGAACGGACAACGAGATTTTTAAGACGGTAACCATTACAAACGGCCCGCTTTAAGTATATTTTGACGAAAAGCAAAACTTTGAGACAACATTGCTTTTACCTTAAACATCTGACATAAAAATTTAGTTCTAGGTTATTGTACATTCTTTATTACAGTGAATCCAACAAGCACGCTTGTGAGGAAAATGGAAAAAGACGCACAGTGGCCTGACGTTATATATTTTTCTCATAATATAAAATCATGCCCCTGCCTCATACACTAGGTACACATCGCTGTCATCTTTGATTTATTTAAAACTTTTACAACACCTTGAATTTTTGCATGAATCTGGACGCTAAAATTATCTTGTCATCCTCTCCGTCCTCCGATCGGTCTTTCATAACATTATAAATTGGGATCTGGACAATTAGTATATACGAAAGTCTGGTACGATCTTGACCTTTGACATAGACACTAGATTAAAGATCACTTCAAACTTCTGACTTACTGCAAAATTGAGTCAAGGGGAATGAATTTAAACTGGATTAAAAAGGAGTTGTTATGATATTCGCATTTAACATAGAAACCTGTTTCCAGATCACTTACAACAATTTAAAAGAAGTTTTTATTTTGTTAATGTACTCATCTATTTTCAACGTATGTGATGACAAACGTATATGTACAAAGAAGATGATTTTTTTTTAAAATTCATAATGATATATAATATATTTATTTTAGAAAATGATTTTTAAAATGGCAAAAAAATATGAACATGCTAAATACATGTAAGCAATATTACACGCAATAATTAAAATGTGGTTACGATTCATATATACTGTCAAACGAAATAAATGGATAACAACATTCATAAGAAAAGCCAATGAAAGAATTTGCTTTTTCAATTTACACAGACATAGAAACATTGCACCAAATTCAGTAATTGATTATGATAAAACAAAACCAATAGCAATAATATAAGAAACGATAAAAATTTAATCAATGTCATGCTATAATATTTACATCTACTCGATATTTTCTTCCCTACTTCTTATGAAAAGACATACAGTTTTAGACAAAATCGAATCACAATATACCCAGTTGAAATCAATTTGCGTTTCTTTAATTTTTAAAGTTTGTACTTTTACACTCTGAAAGTTGACTATGCATGTGTTATTTCGTGATCAATCGAAACATTTGCTGAACTGAGAGCATTGAATACATAGGATGACGCCACTTTCAATCTAGTACGTTGTAGTAGCCTTTTATATATATGGAATAATTGACTGTACCTATGTCAGAAAGTGGATAAGAATGAAAACAACTACTCTTTACGTACATTTTCTCACCAAATATGGATAACTGAAGAAATTTTCCAGAGAGGTGTAAATATAAACAGACCAGGCAATACAAACAGTAAAACTCTGGTGGTTCTAAGGGCTACAAAGGTGGAGAGCATGAGTCATAAAAAGTAATAACCCGCGTCATTGTTGTAGCCACACATCAACTAGTACGACACTTTTTATTTCAGATACATTTCGACCACTCAAACTTTTTCAAAGATTCAGGGAGATCGCACTTCGAATCATAATGATCATACAAGTAATAGCTTTCCAAAAAGCTTGCCTGACCAAACAAAATTATTCCATAGGAAGCAAGTATCAATTAGGCTATCTTATAAGAAATCATTTTTAATTTTCGCTGTACATGTATCAAATAATTATACGCTTGAAAGCAGAAAAGAAACAGTCAAATTTTAAATTGTATTTGTTATATTAAGATGCAAAATCAAAGGCCTTTTTGTCATTTCCAACCATAGGAAAGTAATAGGAAAGGTTTTTGTTTTCAAATAAAGCTGCATGTGTACACACGGTGTGCTCTGGAGTATTCTCATGATCCCAATTTGGACTCGTCCACTAATCGGTGGGTAAAAATTATAAATGTGATATAATTGCGCGAATACCTGCTTTACCTTTCACCCAAAGGATGAGATCTTCGATGCTTTGAATGAATTCATCCATGGATCCATGGGGAGCGGGTCAAATCCATTTTTTGACATTGTTTTGTAACTACATGTATATGTGACGCGCCAAGCAAACACCTCCCTTATCTCAATTATGACGTAACGTTAAAATACGTGTCTACATATCACTACAACGTAAACGCTGTATAAGTATTCTCTGTCATGTGTTTGCCTTTCGTGTTCAAGCATCAATTACAAAGTTATGAAGGAAATTCTGCTAAGCCTTAATAAAGTTTTGATTCACCAATGATTTTCTTTAATCAAAAATAGCGTAATTTAGAAATAAATAAGTTAGGGCTAGACATGTGTTGAAATATTTGTTCCTTTCAAATAAATAAAAAAGAATGTTAATCTAAGTTGTGCGGAACAAGAAAAATGTCGAGGCTTCCAAGTTAATTTTTTTAAATAATAAAACACTACTATATTATTTTCATTTATTCCACCTTAATAAAATATAAATAAATTTACTAAAATGCTAAAAATGTTTATTGATAAATTGATAAATTATCATTATTCAAATCAAGCTTGTTTTCTCAGCAGACGTGATGCTGAACTGACGATCCGATCTAAATGTCGGGCGCTTTCAAATCTCATTTTCTGTGATCTGAAAACACGACGTAATTTAACACCTTTTTCTTTTGACAATAGGTAACAACTTGTTGCGATGACACTCCCCCCCCCCCCTGTTCAAACATGGCTATCTATTTTAAAATCGGAATTACACACGTGCATGGTGAACCTTCTTTTTACTTGAAAACTTTTGCTTGCTCACTGTTGCTTATTACATCCCATATAACATTTTCATTAATTGCGAATTTAAATGTTGACAAATCGGGTTATCTTTTTTATGAAAAATATTGATATTGCTAGCTCCCATTGCCTGCACCGTTTCGGAGAATGCAACTTTCAAACCTTAGATATGCCTGACGTCATGACGTCAGGCAATTATGTCGAACCGCAGCAAACAAAAAATAGATCTTCGCATTCTCTCACCTAGTTATTAGGTGACGTTAGAATAAAGCAAACATAGCTCTGTAGCAACCTCTAATGATACAATATCCACTAATGATATAAAGTTGCATTAGTAATCAGACTTCTGACCGTTTATGATATAATTTTATCATTAACGAACTACCTAACCGTCCACTAATGATATATTTTGAAAATTATATCATTAAAGGTCAAAATTCATGTCCACTAATGATATAAGAAGAAAACCCCAAAATAAGTACATTGCTGACTTTTAATGATATACTTTTTTTTGCATTAGAGGATGAACTTCAACCGTTAATGATACAATTATGTATATTATAATTGAGCCGTTCCAAGCAAAAACTCCCCTTATCGCAACTGATTGTTTTTTACGTCACAAAGCAAAACGCGACGTCATTTTTTTATGTTCAATGCAATCCGTGGATAAAGTCAAACGTTACAAACTTGACGTTTTCTCCGATTAGAGTATTCTATTTAGTTCAGAATGGTTTGTTTCTTTAGAGATACATGTAATGTAATAATTTGTAAATAAGATAAGAAGTTACACAATCATAATGAATCCTAGTAAACATTTTTGAAAGAATGTACGTTATAAAGCGCCTAATGCAACAATAATTGACAAATTTTTTGCACATGATAATCCTGTTACATAGTACCAAACTTCAGATATAGATCCCTATTTTATTAACAAAGCATCATTCTCTTTCTTAATCTTTTTTTTAAAATAGCAATTGAAAATGATTTTCTATTTCTTTTTATCTAAAATGAAGATGCTTAAGAATTTCAGGCATGAATGTATAAAATATTCTTAAGATCATCTTCAATTTATCATGACAACTGTGCCTTAACAAAAAAAGAAAAACTGAAAGTATCCGATAAAGCTCTCCAAACAATTAACTTTAACCTACGCTAATATTAAACGAAAACGGGAATTTTTCCAGCTCTGCCGGATACGCCCGAGAAGTTGCAACTGTAGCTTATTTAGGTATTTTTAAAAACATTTCCAGATATAAGTACATGCGCATGATAACCATACGTATTAGTCTTTTTAGGTATACTTTTATTATTAATTGTATAATTATCATCGGGATATTTTTCTTTTATTGTCTTCATTTGGTAACTGTCATGTGATTATATGAGTAACAGATTAATGTTATAGTACTATTTTAAGTTTTGCATTTTACGTGTACCTCTTCATACATAGAATTGTAACAATGATGGCTTAAACCCGTCCATTAGGCAACACCATCCACTAGGACTAATACAATACATGTATAAAGATATATCATTATTGATCAATGATGTACTCTGTTAAATTTTTATTTGTTAAATAATCTATCTTATACTTTTCTTAACTAACAGAGCGAGAATTAGAGAGAGTAGCACGCATAAGAGCTAGACTTGTCCAGTTGGATAGTCTACACATATAATTCGTCTAATGCAATATAATGATTCATTATTATTGGTCAACAGTGAACTTATCGTTAATTGTCTACTTTGTTGATAATCCATCTAATAAACTATTCTCAGCCAATAGAGATATAGACAGAGGGGTTAAATTAATGGTTCAAGTCCACCAACTGATGCAATAGAAACCATATCATTAGACAATTTATGTACTACATGTTTTGCGTTTTTATTTCATATCATTAGTTGATTAGAATTTTGACCATATGTTATTTAATGTTGAAAGTCATGAGCGGATCTAGAAAGGGAGTCGGGGGAGTTACTATACGAACTTGAGCAACATAAATAACAATTTTTTAGGGTAGAATTATTTTGTCGACGTCATAATGTAACTAATTTTAGCCGAGTGGATAAAGTGTCGGGCTTGTTATCCGTACATCCTGAGGTTGGGATTTAGTTGTTACTAACTGAATTGAATTTTTTAGATAATCACTTTTTATCCCCAAACTGCAAATTTGTCGCTTATTTTACAATTTTACAGTTTTTTCATTATATCTTTTATAATCAAAAGAATTGCTATTAATTTCAGTGACTTTTACAGGGTGTGGTATTCCATTTTAACTAGGTTTGATTCTTTACTTTTAAAAAATTTTGTTCACCTCTGGTCCAAATATTCTTGACTATTTATTAAGTTGTTTATTATTTACTTGTTCTAGCAGCTGAATATTTAGACTTGAAAGAAGCCATGGTTCTTATTAGCTTGCATCTAAAGATTAAATCTTGTCAAATTCAAAGAACCAGGAAAGCAACGTAGAATCTAAATAATTTGTCTGACACTCCTGTTAGTCAACATAGAAATAGACAGGGGTACATGCAAAATGCAAAATTTAAAAAAGTACTATATTATTGTAATATTGTATTATTACATTGTATTGTATCATTAACGGTCGAACTTCGTCCTCTAATGCAATAAAAATTATATCATTAAAGGTCAACGATGTACTTATTTTGCTGGTTTTTTCTTATATCATTAGTGGACGTGAATTTTGACCCTTAATGATATAATTATGAAATTATATCATTAGTGGACGGTTAGGTAGTTCGTTAATGATAAAATTATATCATTAACGGTCAGAAGTCTGACCACTAATGCAACTTTATATCATTAGTGGACACTGTATCATTAGAGGTTGCTACATAGCTCTATGATGGCCACTCTGTGTTTGGTCCAAGAGACCCCCCCCCAAAAAAAAGAAAAAAAAAAGAAAAAGGTCACATATCTAGAGAGACTCATAAAGTCATATCAGTCTTCAGTCCAAAATCAAATCATTGATTTGCTTTTGTTTTACTCCAATTATAATAAAATGAATACATTTCAACAATTACATAGTTATGAGCTAGAAATAGTAAGTTTGTTTAAGCAATACAATCAATTTGTAGTGTATTCGTACAATGAACTTTGTATTATTTTAAGCAAATCTTCGTTGTTGTTAAGAACATCGTCGAACGGTATCAGATATTCTTCGTTTTCGAGAACAAAATCAAGAAAAGCGTTTACTCTATCTTTTCTTGACATCTCTTTATTGTCCTGGAAACTTTTGGTTCTGCCCCTTGCAGTGACCTGTGACTTCAAAGTATCATCAATGAAGGTGGAATCAATTTCGTCAATAAGAGTTGTTCGTTGAGATGAAATAATTGTTTTTATTTTCTCTGTTAAGAAACAAAAGAAAAATATCATGTATGACAAAAGCTTCTCAATACGATGAGATAAAAACGTGAACTGTCTAAGACGAAGAATGCGAGAGCAACGGATAAATCAGGATCAGTAAAACTCACTTCAAGATACCTTCTTAATAACTTTTGTGTATGTAATAGGCAATCAATCTTAAACATAAAAGTCGACCTTTTGTAATTTCAATATGTAATATGACGCAATTATCAATTGAAACTGTTTTAAACACCTGCCGTCCTTTGGTTTTAAAAATTTAAGAGGACTGGATGGTCGAGACAAATTTTAAACTATTTTGATTTCCTTAAGAGAATAGTTCTGTAAAGTTAAAATTTATGGATATGTTCTTTAATGAATGATTGTGTAAAGCTAAACAAATAAATATTTAAGGAATATCTATGTTAAGTTGTTGACACCCAGCCTCCTTATGAATAGGTAGGATATCTAGAATATTTAAACGCGACTAATAAATCTTGATTTTTTTCATTAGCGTTGCTTATTGATCCTCTTTTAATCAACCATTCAATTTAGAGATTTTTATGAAAAAACGCAAGAAAATTTCTTTTTGTTTACTTTCTGGCTCAATCGGAAATGACATAAAAAAATCTAACAACCAATTTTCCAAAACTGCGTATCAAGGTCAAGCAACGCTTTCAAGTTTCTACTTTACCGTATTTAAATTTACCCCTTAGCAATTTTTTTATAAAAAGAAAAACAGGAACAAATTTTAAAAAACAATATTAATACATATAAAGAGTACCCATTTATTAATCAAATGTGTAATATTCAAGCAAATACAGTATTATAGCATATCCGAGAAATAATAATAGAGAAAAAGAAACACAAAAAACCCCGCATTCAACAAATACATAGGCTAAATACCTTTTCTATTTGACAAATCTCTGCCATTAAGAGATTCTCCTCCAAACGCATACTTTCCAAATATAAAATTTTGTATCTCCTTGGACGGCTTTTCTTCCAATTTATCTAAGCATTCAAAAAATATCTTCGACTTTCCTTTTCTGGAGTCTTGTTGACGCACAGCGAGTTCAAATGTGTTGTAATATTCCGGAAAGTTTTCTTTCAAAGACCTCAAATCTGCGTTTGGTTCCATTTCTTCATGAATTTTCTTTCTTCGAATTTCTTTTCGGCTTAACTCGTTGGTAATTGACTCCTTGTGCTTTGGTTCTAATAAGGATATAAAGGCATTATCATAGTTAGAAGTAATTCTTTTGGATTACTAAATAGGTTGCATACAGAATTACTACAGAGCCTCATTATCATATAAGTAATGCAAACACTTCAATTTCTAGAGTACTTTACATGTAAACATTTAGTAAAATCAGATCTAAAAATCTTAATTAAAGTACTCTAAAAGAAGATACATCTAAATTTGCATACTATGAATTCTTTTGGGTCTTATTGTTGCCAATTCTTCTAAAACTTTAATGTTGAAACCACTTAGATCAAATTTCTCCCGCAATCTTTTTGAAATGACATGAATGCATAACCGCTCTTCGTTTGTTGAATGGTTGACTTTGCAGACAAGATGAAAACGTATATTAAACTTTTGATATCCTGAAAAATCAATGTTACTATCTCAAAATATGTCATTATTAGATATCTTAAAAAATCATGCATACATTCATTGTATAATTTATTTCGGTGCTTAACTACTTGCGATCATGAGATATACCGCTACAAATGTCAAAAAGTTTGTTAGGTCTTACTTTGAACTTTTAATTGCTTGTATGATATTAAAAATTTTAAAAAGGATATAAAACAATCATTTAAATATATTACTGTAAGCATACATAATAACTAAATAAGCATAATTTTCCATGTGAGTTTCAACTCAATTGGAGAAATTATTGCCAATCAAATATTATATTGTAGTTCAAGTATAGATAACAAGCAGCTCAAAAGCGCTAGTATAGACACCCTTAAAGTAATAGATATACATCTATGGTATTTTAAATAAAGACGACTAGTTTTACATTTTACAACAAATAGATTTCTTCCAAAAACATATTTTGAGTGACAATAGTTTTGTACTGGTGGGAGCATTTAGCACAGCCATTTATTTTAAAATTAGTTAATTTACAAAATCTTAAGTTATCAAATACATTTGATCACTTTAAAAAAAAAATCTTTAAGATCTTTTATACCTTCTTGATAAAAAATATATTACCTGTTATAGTTACAGCATCTTGAGGTTCTAACTTAAAAACTTTATGTTTTTTCATACTTTCTACTAGAGATGGATCTAACAGAGATCGAGTCTCAAGTACTCGCTTAGGCAACGAAAATATGAAAATAAGTGAGCCCTTCTTTAAGCCATATAGTTGAACGTCCTCTTGCTCAATCCTAAGATATCTAGCTATGGTTTTTTGAATGCCTTTCATTCTTTCTGAAAGATCTTTGTCAGTTGTTTCTAAATTAGTATGAATATATATGATGTCTCTTTCGTTTTCTGTAAGAAAAAAATAATGTGACAATTATGAATGCAAACCTAAAGATCGGAGGAGTTTAAAATGATATTCATTCAAACTCTAAAATTAACTAAAATATAACATACTAGCTTTAAATATAACAATATTTAAAAAAGTGTCGGGAGTTTATTAGTCATTAACAGTTCGGAGAACTGGGGCCCGTTTCACAAAGCATATTTAGGACTAAGTTATATCTTAGGAAAGAACTTTTTTCTAAGTTTTTTACTTATCCGTTTCATTTTTTCAGTCGTATCTTATGAAATTCCTAAGTTATATCTTAACTTTAAGATAGGTAAATCGATGTCTTAGGAACAAACTTAACATGGCGACTGTTTATGTTACTTTGAAATAAATTATATGCACATTAGAGACAAAACAAAAAAAAAACACCTAGAATGCACGTGTCATTTTACCTTTTCCGCTTCACTTTTAAATTGAAAACTTTAGAACATTCAAAATATACATATATTTCTTAAATTAACGTCTTTGGTGTAAACTTAAGTTGCCTTCAGATACCTTCATTTATAAGTTATCACCATTTGCGTAGTGACAAATGATTTTTACAATTTTTTAAAATTATCTGGTCGCACCCACAGATGGATAGCGGATATAGTTATAGCTAGTGCACTGATAATAATTAAATTATATATGCCCGAGAATCACTTATCACTTGAGTACTTTGATAAAAACAGGAATAAATACTACATAAATACTCAATTACAGAATGACTGGATGATTTATCCTATCCCTCCACGAAATAAGCTTTTCTTTATCGTGAGAAATTTTAGGTGTTTTCTGTAATGGGGGGGGGGAGTATTCATTTGATTTTTTAATGAGGGGGAAGGTGGAAGGGGGAGAGGGTATGGGAGACGGGAAGTGGTTTAGAAATGTCAATGTTAAATCCTTCATGGGAATGCTGTTTCATTTAAAAAAAATTTGCCTTAACCCTCGCTTTTTTTTCTTGTAAAAACCCCATACCATCTTTATATAAACCATTCAAAGAAAACACGCGTTACATTGAACTTAACTTAGTTCAAAAGTTCCATATCTCTCGATTCTAAATTCTACTTGTCACTGCATGTGACTATTGTATTTCATTTGGAATATACCGTATGATTTTTTTAATGGACCAACTAGACTAAAATTGCACTCGATCATTTATAAAGAAAAACAGAAATTTTAGCGCTGACCAACGTTTTCAATTGATTCGATCATGCTATCTTATCCACATAATATTTGAAATAGAGTAATAAATGTACATGTAGCAAACAATAGAAATGATACTTCGATCAATGCATTGTCTTTTAAATTCAACAAATACCGTTTTCAAAGAATATACGGCTGTATTACGTAATTTTATCTACTTGTGCATGTATAGAAATGATACTTCGATCAATGCATTGTCTTTTAAATTCAACAAATACCGTTTTCAAAGAATATACGGCTGTATTACGTAATTTTATCTACTTGTGCATGTATGCATGTGAATGTAAATTATTATACAAACTCAGTTCAATACATGTACAAAGACACTACACTATTTACACTTTATTCACACATTCTGTTTAGTTACCAGGAAACACTTTTAATCTATGCGTTTCTCCATAAATATTTTTTTCTCTCTTAAAAAATGAAAATTTTTCAAAATAATAGCATTTATTTTCTTCCATAGAAAATAGGTGCCTTTATTTCACGAGAAAATATTTTAATTACCGTATCTTGTATGCAAATCAAAAAATTAAGTCGGGATCGGTTGGGGCCCCCTTTCAACTTATTGGGCTCGGGTTCGTCCTTTCAAATCATCATTCGGATCTGGAAACATCCAAAAAAGGTGGGCAGTGTATTTTCCAAAAAATTAAGCTCGTTTTCTGCAGCTGTCAGAATCTCACCTCCCTTCCTTAACAGTCATATTTTTCCTTTTTTCTGTTGTTGTGTTCTTTATGTATTTCAGGTCATTAATGAGGACGAAGATGTTCGATTTTGAGAATCTTTAAAAGACGGTCCAAAAATTCGTCGTGGCATAATTACATGTACCTGTGTATCGTTTGCGCGCACCAAATCAACTGATGCCTATGTATTGTTGTGCTGACATGTTGAAAAACATTGTGACAATTGATTTGTGCATGTGAAGTTGCTGAACTGTTGAACCAGTGAATTGTGTAGAATTGTGCTGGTCTGATTATCTAATTTTCATTTAACAATAATTCAAGATAATTATGTCTTAAATCAACTTAAGTACTTAAAAAAGTGGCCATACGCGGTAAACCCGGGGTGGTCAGTTTCAAACTACAATATTAATGATATGTTGATTGTTAATGAATATTTGTTGTGACTTTTGTTTGAGTGGGTTTGCCCAGATGTTGTCAATGGCATCCCACATTTCATTTATGCCACGGCAAATACTCGCCAAATAAATCTTTAAAATAATATTTTTGGTAATTTTTCTCTGTGTAAATAATATATTCTACCCTGGAAACCCCAAATTGTTTCATTTACTTACAATATGTTCTCAAATAAGCAATAAAAACGCAGTTTGGCATTTTTACCTCTGTTACCATGGCAACGGGACTACATAGCAACAAATAAATGGTGTCAGCCTTTTTTACTTATCAAAGTCTATCAAACTGTGTAAAGAATGAAAAATAAAATCCATGTCTATGCGTGGCCACCGATTTTTGATTCTACCATAGAATAGATTTTAAACCAGTTAACGAAAGGACTACATGTATATGCGGTATCGTGCATTTCTGCTCCCCAAAATAAAAGTTCTATGGAGAGCTTTAAAAATAAGGTTGAAGATAGTTAAAATCATATTTAAAATAAGAATGTGAAAGGTTATTACCCTAGTGACGTCATAATGTAGAAATAACGTCATGAAGATTTTGATGTATTGGAGCAAAATATGGGTGTTTTCCGACGGTTTTTCGACTTGGAATCATCGAGCGCATGCTTGCTCAAGTACCATTTTTAATTATGAAGTGTATAATTATATGAACAAAAACATGTAAAAATCGCATTTGAGCAGACCTGTGCTCTATACTGCTCTTGACAAAATATGTATGAAAAATGTCAACATTTTCATTTGTTTGCAAAATTGCGGGAATTATTCCATTTTAGGGACGTCATAGATAAACAGCTATTGGACATATTGACATATTGATGACTAATATCAAGATTAACATGATAATGTTAATGCTGTATAATGTTTTATGAAGATTTAATTTTCATACGATACTATTTAAAAACTGATTAAAATGGGGGGGGGGGGGGCGATATTTAACCATATCAAATGTATTCCTTTAACGAAACATAGCTTAAATTTAAAATAATAAACGGACAAATTATGATTTATCATTTTCTACAATTCAACGTCTTATAGCGACGAATTATGTCATATGACTATTGAAACAACCTTATTAAATTTGATTTTCGAAATGTTTCGAAACTGATATTTGAGTTTACAGCATATTTTCCGCCACCTATATAAATCCTTAATCTAATTTTAAAAAAATTACATTACATTAATTATCGTTATCTTTAAATTGTGATTTGTTGAGGCATAAATGTTTAAACGACTTAAACTATTTTAGTTATCATAAGGATATGTACAAAAATTCATTATTTATAGATAATTGAGAAAACGTGTATACCTTTAAAATCCCGGGAGATGTAACACGCATCCGTAGACTTTGCAAATTCAGCACAATCGCTTACCAAGTCGTTTGCATCACAGATATAAAGAAGTGCTTGCAAAATCCAAATATTGTACTGCAAATTGTGTTTTCTGTCCCATTCCAATACCAATTCCATTTCATCACAGGAGTTATGTTCATCTACATTAAAATTTTTCCTATTAACTATGGAATAAATTAAATTTGTTTATTTGGACCAATTTTCGTGAATTACCGTTTTTTTAAACAGGACTGTAATAACGTAGTTTCAAGCAATGATTTATATTTATAAGTTATAGATAAAGATCATATCCAAATTATCATTATTCGCTGAAAAGGGGTACTTATAAAATCCACAGTGAACCAACTGAATATCAATGATTCGACCGCCATAGATAGATACTATTACTTATTAGGTTAGTTACTGACTCACTACGGAAATAGATTGATCAACCCAATATATTTCCGTAGTGAGTCAGTAACTAACCTAATAAGTGTTTTGTTTTCCCGAGGACTATCAAGCGACATATTAATTCACAGATAGCGGTGATCTACGCAAAGCCATGTACAAGATGCCTTACATCTTGTCCAATTTAACTCATTTAAACTCTTAAAAATTATCAATCCCACCTTTCAAATACTCTTTAAAAATCTTCGCTTTACCCATGTTACTTACATTTGTTGCTATTCAATTTTAAACATTCTCTCCCTTTCCTCTGCAGAGATTTGAGCAAATTTTGACGCTGCCATTTTGTTCTGCTCCAGACACAACAATGTGACGTCAATATTCAAAGGGTAACTACTCTAATTTAAAAATAATTCCAAAGGGCAACTACTCTAAATATTTTAAGAACTTACTGACCACGATTTCTGTGTTAAATAATATGAAATGTCGAGATGAGTAGGCGAGGCGGCGGCCAATGACGGCCATATTGCCTAATATTAATCCTCACAGAACCTACATAGAGATATATGAGGCAATCACGTGCTATGTTTAAACCAATGAAAGTGTGGCATTTCAGTCCGAGGGAAAACAAATGTAGATAGATAGATAGATAGATAGATAGATAGATGTTATAATAAATTCATAAAATATCATGGCATTATATACTGGTTTATTAAGAAACATGGTGGTTGTCCGTATGATACCGTATAGCCTTTTTGGGGGGCGGGACACACATTTAGCGGATTTGGGCCTACAAGGTATACCATTAATTTTGGCGGATTTGATTTTGGTTAATCGTGTTTCCTTCATTAAAAATCATTTCTAACACCTTAGTAGTACATGTATTTAAGCGAAAATCATAAGTCGCCATTACAAAGCAGTAAACGTTTATTTCTGATTCTGGCGTCACACGCCTCAATATTTTCAACAGAATAAAATAAAGCATACGTAATATATGCTTGAAAAAGTATACCTAATTAACAATCAATTTTAGTTTCATTATTTAGTGAGAAAACCATTAATCAGATAACTATCTGCACTTGAGTCGATTATAGATCATATGTTTCCTAATACAATACAAGCTAACTCCCTTGTCACTGGAGTTAATTATACACATGGAGTGAGAAAAGTGATATGGTGTGTAAACAATTATAATCTTATAAATAGTAATATTTAGTTTGAATTTACATAAGTTTTGTACTGATTATGAATTAATGTGTATCTGAAACACTGTATACAGGTGAAAATTATCCTTTTTTATGTTGCTTACAGGCTTTGAAAAATGTATAAAAAAAATGAGCTTGTTTGTGAGCAAAACTGTTTATAGAAGTACTTGAATTTGGTGATTTTATTATTGGCGACTCTTCAAAAATCACCAAAAATAGGCCAAAATTATGTCCCCGCCAAAAAAAATCCTAGCTATACGGTATCCTGATTTGTCAGTTCTTGAATTGATTGTCTTGAGAAAAAACTTACATTGGAAAAGCAATTTCAAGTCTTTTATACGACCTGCTTTAATTATTTTCTTCCACAGTTTATAATATTCTATGTTAGGTTGAAGGTCACAGATGGCGTTATGCACAGCCACTTCTTTGCAACGTGGTTGTACTAAAAAAAAGTGTAAAATAAAAAGAAAACGTATTATAATTATATCAATTAAGGATGTTGTTTACATGTACTCTGGGTTTGAGTTGTCAAATTCGGATTATTATGAAGTTCAATGTCATGTTTAAAATTTATTCGAAACACAAACTGTATTTATAAAATGGATGTTTTTTGACGTAACATTCGATATCTTTACTTTATTATGGAATAAGGCTCAAACAAAATCAAAACAGGAAATTCGGCCGAAATTTTTCGGATTTTGTTTTTCACTAAAACATTTTTGGCAGTGATATGATAATAAGAGTTAAGGTTTTATTTATAAGGCAATGTAATTTTGCATATTTTCTATTGGTTTTCTCTCATTTATTCTTTAAGATAATCTCTATGCTATAAATGTTTTAGTGTTACCATCATATCATTTTTTTTTTAAATTAAACAAAAAAAAATGGTAGGGGTTTGAAAACTGATAAAGGAAATCAAGACTAAATATCTGAAAACTTCATGCGTTGTATCTATTTAGTACATTGCCATTCATAAACTGTATTTCATTTTTTAAAGAGTTTAAGTAATTGTAGTATTTTCAAATTAAGAAAATCTCAATGATAGTGTAAATTTTTGAGGGATTTTTCTTAACTTAAAAAAAAAATATTCATTAAAAAAGTGGGTCATTGACCTTTTTCTAGATAGTGAAAAATAACACTAATATAATGCCTGTAACATTCAATAGATGGTTTTTCGTTATCATCAATGGAATTTTTTTCATTCTGAGTAAACTTCATTCTTAAGGTGGTATGGGACACCTCCTTCCGATTGAAATAAACAATAAAATCAAGCATAATTTTATAAACTTTTTTTCTTTCCCGAAATTGTTACCTAACACAGTAGCGCACTGGGTTAGAGCATTAACTACCAATACGTAAGTCATTGGTTCGAATCCCGTTGGAGCTTTTGAAATTTTTACCTTTCCAAAAAATTTAAAACATATTTTTCGGTCAAATAATGTTAAATTTGAAAATTTTAAAACGGTGAAAGTATTTTGATTATAATGTACTTTTATCCACATTAATATCGACAGGTGTCCCTTAACACCTTAAGTCGTTATGAGGATTTTTTGTGTTTATCTTAATATCTTAATTTGTTTTTATATAACATCAAAGTGTTTTAGTTAATTTGGTTTCTAAAGGGGTTTACATGGTATGCCAATTCTTTTTTTTAATTAGTAATATCGATTTTGTATGATCATAATTTATTCTTTGCAAGTATTAAGCAACATTAATTTGGTAATT
Organism: Magallana ariakensis; assembly: GCA_020458035.1. Lineage (NCBI taxonomy): Eukaryota > Metazoa > Mollusca > Bivalvia > Ostreida > Ostreidae > Magallana > Magallana ariakensis. The sequence continues at coordinate 38,419,582 of CM035816.1, forward strand.
GCTGAATAAACCGTAATGTACCGATCAAATTCTTTATTAATCAGATATCAAGATGAATTAACAATAACATCAATGCTCTCGTCCTAGGTCATTAACGATGTTAGTTCATTACTTTTCTACAGACCTTGATTTATCTGATAAAACAGTATAAATTTTCTTGAAATCACTCGATTAATAAATTCAGGACATCGTGGCCAATTCTTTGGCTAAATATTCATTCGAATTTTACAAAAACGCCAAGAATCTCTTTCATACGTCAAAGGATAATTTATCATAATATGACGATTTGAATTTGTAGTTAACAACGATGTATAGAATACTTTAAATCTGAATAAGAATAGGAAAATAAATATGCATTTTTCGGCTTTACGATGAATAATCATATCGTAACGTATGTCTTGTTACTTTAAGACAGATCCTTGTAATTTATGTGTAACTAAGTACTACACACAAGTATTTTCCGAAGACGTATATATCTGTCTTGATTCTATTAAACACCATAGTAATGCAATGTTGACTGTTTGACGCAATAAATAGAGCAATACATTTAACAAAGCTTTGATTTTTTTATATTAACACTTTAAACAATATAAATACATGTAGATGCACAATTCGTCCAAAATAAAGTGATGAATTGACTGAAGTATTTATTTTATTGATAAAGTTCATAAGATAAATTTTGTATTTGCAAAAATTTAAATGTTGTATATAATATCAAATCGTGTTTCGTAGATTCTTATTTCAAGCAAAATTAAAAATCAAAGTACCTTCTTGCATTTCATTTCTCAGTATCTCTGATTTCTCTGCTTCATATTTTACAGTTACCATGTTTTCCACAATAACACCATCATCTGAAATAATTAAGTTCTGTTAAATAAAAAGTCAAAATTATAATTAAAAAAAAAATAATTTGCAACATAAATTTGTTAAAATATATATTTTTTATTTTTTTATACGACTAACCAAATACTGAATTTGTAACTGGTTACCATCGTTTCGACCGAGTAAACGGTTAACCTGTTAGAAAATGCCATCACTAATATAGAGTTAGACATTTTTCTAAAAGTTTTTGTGGATGGCATTAATTCGAAACAAGTATCCGTAGAGATATCGTCTAAGTTGACAAAACATGTAATAAATATGTAATTCCAGACACTTTTACAGAAATGATCTTTTCAGACAATAAATGTACCTTCTTTTAGACTTTCATTTCTCAGTTTCTCAGATTTCTCATCTTCAGATGTTATGCCTTCCTCTACAACCCCATCATCTATCCGTTTTTTTACAAAATCGAATTCTGTTAAAAAAAAAGTAATTATATATTTCTCTAATCTGTAAAACATTACAAATTGTTTTGCTATTTCCAGTATGTTTTGTAGCTCATAAATATAAATTAAGAAAATATCGTTTAAAATATGTTTTGAAGGAAAAAACGCAAACTAAATGTAATTCCAAAACATTTTTATAAAATTATTTGTACTTTCAAAAATTGATTTTTTATACGAAGTAAAAATGTTTGAGTACCTTATTTGAGAATCAATTCATTATGAGACTTATTGTATTTGATGTGAATATATTGATTATATTATGATTATTCATTTTCTTCCTAAGTTGACATTTGAAATATCATTTGTTAAACAAAATGTCGTCAATTTTGTTATATATTTCTTACTTCCTTCTTTTGCTGAACTTTTCACTTCTGTTTTGTCAATTACAATTTGGTCCGCAGCTGTGTCTTCCTGTCGAATTTTGCTCTTATTCATTTCCTTATCGTCACTATCAAAAACTGCGGAAACCAACAAACGAAATTTATATACATACAAGTGAAAAAGGATTTTCAAAACAGTTAACACGTCAGTTTAACCTTTGGAACAAATTAAAATGGCAATATGTCCCCTTTTGCATTACCAGTAAATGGGTATCTTTCATAAATAGTTACATTATACATGATAACCAAAAATAAAGCACATATTTTTCAAATTGTTTAATGTATTTAAATAAGTAATTAACAATTGATTTTCCAGGAATTAATTTTTAATATCTATTTGGTAAATAAAGATTATCTTGTCAAGTTTTCCGTGCGTTTATGTTCACTTTAAAATATTAATAATTGGACAAAAAACTGTCAGTTCAGTTATCATTTAATACATTATTTTGAATTTAATAAGTTGTCTTTTAAAGAGGTTGGCTCCTCTCTTTTTGGGTAACTATTTTATGTCACCTCTTATCTAAACATTTTGCATCATATATTGATTCTATTTGTATGTTTATATTTTACAATGCCAAATAAACCATATTGAATAAAATTGTTAAAAGAAAATTATATATTTACAGAGTTTAGTAAGGGACTATATTTTGTGGCGGAAGGTTTTGAAGAAGAAAATGAACAATTTTCATAACTCATTTGTTTAAGAGTACTGTTACTTTAGCCTCCTAATTTTCAGCGCAAACTAAACTAACAGATAGTTTGTGTATTACGATATATTCATGTTGTTCTGAAAAACATTTTTGAACAATATTTTGAAATTTCTATCAATATATTTTGGCATATTTAGCTTATAATTCATAGAAGTCAAGAAAAAATTAATTCCAATTTTTGCCTAAAATTAGCTTATTTCATGTCATAACTCAATTTTTTGAGATGTGACCCCTACTTTTTTACTTTTATATGAGACATTAAATGTATGTCTATTTGTATGCAAAGTTTTGGAAAGTTGGCATTACTATTATTTTTTTTATTTGCGTTTTAATTTGATTACTCCTAAATTTTGCAACAATCTTTACATTTGCTGTTGTATTTATTATGTACTGGCATTTTAAGCCATCAGTAAAGCAAGGTTTTTTAAACTTTGACTTGGATATTACTTATATAGTCACTACATGTGTTCAACTTCACACTGTATTGAAATCATAACTAAATAATTGTTCAAACTATAAATATTTGTTTGATTTCTTCAAATAAACAATTTCCATGCCAAAATTAAGCAATAACTTCAGGAAAATTATCACTTCTGTTTGGGACCCCATATTTAAAAAAAAATGGCGCGTGACATAGGTCACAAATAAAATAAATGAACATCTTAGGTCCCCATCGTTATATCCAAGATGTTTTAGGAGGATTGAAATCACTAGTATTTCAGGTGCCAACCTCCTTAATTGATTATCAAAACGTTTTCCCGAAGCTTCGTCTTTCATTTCAAAACTACACCCTTCCAAATCCATTTTACCATTACCAGAATCTGTAAACATGAAATATTGAAAATATGTCCTCTTTTTATATTACATTGATAACAATTGAATTAAAATTTAAGATGGTTTGAAATGGTCCTAATAACCATTGCATTAAAATTAATATCAATTCAAAATATGTATCTATTGAAAAATACAAAAACTAATACAGGTTATGTATGTTGATATTTCAAACATTATTTGTCAGATAAAAGGTCATTAATTTGGTTTCATATTTCTTACTTTCTATTTTTGTGGAACTTTTTCCTTCTGTTTTGTAAATTACATTTTTGCCCGCGGCTGTATCTTTTAGTCGAATTTTGCTTTTATCCATTTCGTCATTTTCAGGATCTGTGCCGCAAACAATATAAACGATAGTTATTTATATACAAGTAAAGGAAATTATACACTTTCATCAAAACTTTTTTTTTTTTTTGGATTTAAAAAATGTGAAAAATTCAGTTGTTTAGAATATGATTCTACAAAACATTTTTGTCCGCGATTGTCTGTGAATAAATAAAAAGGAGCTTTTGGGTCATTGTTTTAGCATAAAAAACATATATTTTACAATTAATTTGCCATAACTATTGAATATGGCACCATATGATCTTTGATTTAAAATATTTAAAACATTCGAACAAATAACCTTCGGTTTAGTTATAAATAAAAAAATATTCTTTAAAATCCAAATTGTCCTTCTTGATTTTTACATACATGTAGCTTAAATGGCTGGGCTTTAAAGTGCAATAAATCATGTCCCCACATTTTTTACATAACGGGTTGATTTTGTGGAATTAATTTAAATGATAAAATGTCCTCCATATTTTTAATAATACCAGTAAACATGTTTTTAAAAAAAAAAAATTAACAACATAGATACAAGATAACAAAATAAACCACATGTGTGTCATGTTGATTCATATATTTGAATAAATAATTAACAACGGTTACTGATTTCTTAGGATTTATGTATAACATTTTTTAAATAGAATTATTTGCACATTTACTACTGTAAACGTATTATATTTGGCGTGTACGATATTTGGAGGAAAATAGTTTTAGAACAAGTTGGCGTTGATTTGATTTCGCTTATTCCTGAATGTTCCTATTTATTTACATGTGTGCATGACATTTAGCGATGTACTTGATTTAGCGGAATCTGCATTCCGCCAAAAACGCTAATTAGAATACACAACAAATGTAATACGTTTACAGTATATATTACCCACATATTTGTAACACGTATTGTGATTCGTTATCTTGCATTTAGAATGTGCTGTACATTTTGATTATCATGTCCTTTTTTCCCAGGGTTCATGTTCACAATCAAGATATTGATAATTGGGCAAAAAACCATATCAATTAAGTTATCATTTAATACCTTTATTTGAATTTAATAAGTTGTATTTTGATTGATTATGTAAGTGTTTACCCGCAGTTTCGTCTTGCAATGCCAAACTACACCCTTCCGAATCAATTTTACCATTTACAGAATCTGCAAACATGAAACATTGATATTTTATATGTGCTCTCTTTTTATATTGCATTGACAGTAGTTGTCGCAAAAAAAAAAAAAAAAAAAAAAAAAAAAAAAATTAGCAATAATTGATTGCATTGAAATAAAAATAATATCAATAGCGATTGAATGTATATTATTTTTAGAAAAAATCAACAACTGCCTAATACGAATAACTTATACATGTTATCTGTGGGTTTCATATTTTCTGTATATAAAATAAGTAGCCATTAGATATTCTTAATTTCAACCAATTCATTATGGAACCTACCATTTGAATATTTTTCACTGTCCAATGGTTCTAATTCTTCTATTTCCCCACCTAAAAACAATGCACAAATTGTAAAAGACACCTGTACAGATATTAACGGTTTTTTAAAGAGTGTTATACACTTTTTACACATATTTATTTTTTATTTCCTAAAAACATAAAATTTATATTTTGGTATGTTGTGAATTTGACAATTTAACTTACGTTCAAGTTGTCCGTTTCTATTGCTCTTTTTTCGATAATAACGGACAGTTATTACCAGTATTATTACGGTTGCTGATAGTATCACTGTAAATACTGATACAACTATCAGTATTATGACTCTGTAATCACAATGATAATTAGTATAATGGACAAAACTTATTTGTTAAATAAGACGAATATTTGTCAAAGGTTTCATATAATAATCGCTATTAAAATGACACTCAAATACTAACATCGATTTGGAGTCATCTTCTTCTGTAGTTGCCGTTGTTGTGTATCTAATATTTAAACAAGAGGCCCATGGGCCACATCGCTCACCTGAGGAACAATGGGCATGATAAAATCAGCTTAATGGAGTCATAATAAAAACTATCTGGACAATGTAGTGTAATACATGTAGATCCTGTATAAATAAAAATCAATTTTTTCCACTGGATATTCTTATGTTAATTATCATTAGTCCCTTTTCTAACAGGATGATTTTATAGTAATATCACATGTTGAGCATTGCAGCTCTCAAAAAAGATCCTAAACAATTGTTTATAAATGGGATATAAACTTACATCAAACACTGAACCCCTTGTGAGACCCAATCGTCCAGGAATCATCCAGAAGCCAAAATGTAAACAATATTATATAATCACCTGGCTGATTAGTTTCTGAGAAGAAGATTTTTAAAGATTTACTCTTAATATTCCTATGTTAAAATTCCACCCCCATTGTGGCCCCACTCTACCCCTGGGGGAAATGATTTTTACAACTTTGAATCTACTCTACCTGAGGATGCCTCCAAACAAGTTTCAGCTTTCCTAGCTTATTAGTTTTTGAGAAGAAGATTTTTAAATATTTACTCTATAAATTTTCCTATGTAGAAATTCGATCCTTAATTGTGGCCCCACTCTACCCCTGGGGGAAATGATTTTCACAACTTTAAATATACACTACCGAAGAATGCTTCCACACAAGTTTCAACTTTCCTGGTTAATTAATTTCTGAGAAGAAGATTTTTAAAGATTTACTCTATATATTCCTATGTAAAAAGTTGACCCCCCCCAATTGTGGCCCCACCCTACCCTCGGGAGTCATGATTTTCACAACTCTGAATCTACACTACCTTAGGATGCTTCCACACAAGTTTCAGCTTTCCTGGCCAAATGGTTCGTGAGAAGATTTTTAAAGATTTACTCTATATATTCTTATGTTAAAAATCGACCCTCCGTTGTAGCCCCACCCTACCCCCGGGGGTCATGATTTTCACAACCTTGAATCTGAATCTACACTACCTGAAGATGCTTCCACATAAACTTCAGCTTTTCTGGCCAAATGGTTCTTGAGAAGAAGATTTTTAAAGATTTACTCTATATATTCCTATGTAAAAAGTAACCCCCCATTTTGGCCCCACTCTTCCCTAGGGGGTCATGATTTTCTCAACTTTGAATCTACACTACCTTAGTATGCTTCCACATAAGTTTTAGCTTTCCTGGCCTAACGGTTTTTGAGAAGATTATCAAAGATTTACTCTATATATTTCTTTGTAAAAAGTCGACCCCCCCCCATTGTGGCCCCATCCTACCCCCGGGGGTCATGATATATCACAACTTTGAATCTACACTACCTGAGGATGCTTCCACACAAGTTTCAGCTTTCCTGTCCGAATGGTTCTTGAGAATATCATTTTTGAAAATTTCTCGAAAATTTTCATTAATTCCTAATTATCTCCCCTTGTAAGAGGGCTTGGTCCTTAATTTTCACAACTTTGAATCCCCTTAGGATAAGGATGCTATGTGCCAAGTTTGGTTGAAATTGGCCCAGTGGTTCTTGAGAAGATGTTGAAAATGTGAAAAGTTTACAGACGGACGGACGGACGGACAGACGGACGGACTGACGGACAAAATATGATCAGAACAGCTCACTAGAGCTTTCAGCTCAGGTGAGCTAATAAAAATACATAAGGATAAAAACGGTACAAATAAAAAGTATATATATATATATATATATATATATATATATATATATATATATATATATATATATATATATATATATATATATATAACTAAAAAAAAACCAACAACACTCGTGTCATGTATCTATAGTGCCGGATCAAAAGATACACGGTTATAAGATGAGATATAATAAAGCATTAAAAAATAACCAACGACATGAACAATAAAGTAAATTTTTGTCAAATTTTCAAGACAACCCGTCCCTTCTTCAGGACAACTAAATAAAAAATAAAAAATATATATGTAAGGAGAACAACATATGCAAAACTAGCACTAACCTAAAATCTAAATAATATTTGAAACACCGGATTTGAACGTGGCAACTACATCTTTGTATTAAAGATCATAAGCCCGAGAAAGAAAACTCACGTCCGACGCAGCGGACGGTCTCTGTAGGGTGCTGAAAGATAACGCGAACGAATTAATTTGGTGATTAGGGGTTGCTGTTAATTAAGTTGTACTATTAGGATAATCCGTAATGAAGGTTTGTACGGGATACAGGTTTTGTAAAAAACCAAATATCACAAAAATGTACACTTACCAAAACAGTAGATACTATGTTTGAAAATAATGAAATTGGTGACAATGTGTACACTACACTTCTTCCTATAACTGTAAGCCCAGCCAATTTTATGCTCTTCCAAAAATTTACAAAACAAGAATGCCAGGACGTCCCATAATAAGTGCCATTGGACACCCCACTGAAAAAAATTCAGAATTTATTGACCTTCACATCCGTCCAAATGTTGAAAATTTACCATAATATCTTAAAGACACAACAGATTATCTTAACAAATCTACAGATAATGCTATTCTCGTGACGATGGATGTTACATCCCTTTACACCAACATCCCGCATGACGAAGGTATTGCAGCCTGTAAAGAAGTATGGGACGCTAGGGAGGTTCAGATCCCTTCAACCGAGTCTCTCATCAAGCTCCTAGAGCATGTTCTAAAATTCAATAATTTTTTGTTAAATAAAGAACATTACCTTCAAGTCAGTGTCATTGCTATGGGCACCAAAATGGCACATTTTATGCCAATATATTCATGGTTAATCTAAAGCGCAACCTACTGACACAGTCACCTTTCAAACCTCTTAGTTGGTTGCGCTTCATAGACGAAATCGAAATCATTCTATAAAATTTACGACTGAAATTTTCTCATTCAACAATACGATTCTTGACACTACTTCAACTTTAGTCGATTGTAAACTCGATTTCAAAAAAACTCCAATGGCAGCTTTCAAGCGCCCCAGAAACCTTAAGGACATGGTGGTAAGAACCAAACTAAAGAATCCTTTACCTAATGGTGGCTTTAAGACTTGTTCTGACACCAGATGTCTGTTGTGCAAACACAGTTCTGATGCAGACGACTGTTCTAGCCCCATTACTGGCCGTACGTACAAAATTTTTGCAAATACTTCTTGTCGTACTGACAACTGTATATACCTGATCAATTGTAAATTTTGTCAGAAACAATACGTAGGGGAAACAGGAGACCTCCGCATGCGCATCAATAACTATCGTTTCACCATAAAAACTAGAAAATTAAAGAATCCGTCGGGGAACATTTTAACTTAGATGGTCACAAATGGGAGGACATGGTGGTTTTGGTTATTGATCACAATCCAGCCTGAACAGATGCAGAGAGAAAAAACAAAGTAAAATTTTGGTTGCATAGACTGAAGTCATTCCGCCCTGACGGCATGAACAAATAAAGTGACTTCACCAAAATGAAACTCAATTAAAGCATCCTGATTTTTTTTTAGCAATATCACCATCATCATCTTTTTGGTTTCATGTCAAACTATCATTCACATTAATTAATTCATCTTGTTAGCTTATTCCTTAATCGGTTTAATTTATACGGGTTTTTTTTTGTTTTCTTTATATTTTGATATTTTTTATTTTTTTTAAAATCCATTTTATTTTCTTTATTTAACTCCTAATAGTTATTACGTTTTTGTGAATATTTATTTGGCCATTTACAAAACCTGTCTCCCCTACAAACCTTCATTACGGATTATCCTACTAGTACAACTTAATTAATAGCAACCCCTAATCAGCAAATTAATTCGTTTGCGTTATCTTTCAGCACTCCTACACGGACTGTCCGCTGCGTCGGACGAGAGTTTTCTTTCTCGGGCTTATGATCTTTAATACAAAGATGTAGTTGCCACGTTCAAATCCGGTGTTTCATATATTATTTAGATTTTAGTTTAGTGCTATTTTTGTATATGTTTTTCTGCTTTCATATGTAGTTTTTATTTTGTTGTCCTTAAGGGCATACTCTAAAACCTGGCCTGGCCCCATTAGCCTTTTGAGCCATTTGGCCTCAAAATTGACCTAGCCCCAAATTTTGGCCTGGCCTCAAATTTTGGCCTTGTCCCTAATTTGGCCTCTTCAAAACTTTTTGGTTTTAAGTTTCTTTTTATATTTTATTTACATGAAAAAATGACAATAACAAACCGCCAACCATCTCAAAAATCCATAAAACAAAATACAAATTCAAAGCAGAGCAACATTTATTTTCAATGTACATAAACTATATATATATAGGTGGAGCTCCAATAAGATGAATTGCTCTGTGCTCTCTCTCTCTCTCTCTCTCTCTCTCTCTCTCTCTCTCTCTCTCTCTCTCTCTCTCTCTCTCTCTCTATATATATATATATATATATAAATCGCTATTAAAATGAAATCCTAATACTAAAAGAAACTAGAAAAGAATTAGGATAAAATATATTGTAAAATATATATTGTAAAATTAAATAAAATTAATGGTAAAATGAAATATTTTTTTTCTTTTAAAAATATTTTAAAGCTTTAATACAATTCATTTTTAACTTAATATAACAAATAACTTGTATTAGTATTAGAATGAACAAAAAATACGACTTACAAAACTGCACTTCGAGTAGTTGATAATTCCTCAGTTATGACCGTATATGGATCGTTTCTTAAATAATATATAAATGAAAAGATGCACATACAAATAAAATAAAAATATTATATGGTTTTTAAAATTAGTTAAATTACTTCATTTGTGAAACAGCGTGTCATTGTCTTGTATTCTGTTAAAAAATAGATCAACCTTATTTCTTCCTTTGGACAATTTGGCTCTGCATAATAACAACGAGCTACTTTGTTTATTTCAAAACAAGCAGGATCTGTGAAATAAAATCCATACACAATATGGTACACGCTTCAAAAATAAATACATACCAAGTTGACAGCTAGATTTTGTTATGTTTTTCTGTGTGCCACTTGATATTCTTAAAACAAAATCTTTTTTTTTTATAAATCTGGTTTTTTAATTTTTTTTCTTTCGTATTTTTATCAAATGGTGATACATTAAATTTACTATAGATAATACATGTACCTTGTTTAGCTAAAAACTTCTTTTTTGTAATGTAATAGATAAAATTAAAAATAATAAAAAATGAATGATTTAACAATGAAATAAAACTATATTTACATAGATAAAAAGTATCGCTGTGAAAAGGAACATTTGGCGGGTTTGGACATCCGTACGTGAAGTTTGAACAACTTTTACTTGTTGCAACCGTAGCACCATTTTCATAGTTGTAAATTGGACAACGTTCTAAAATCAAGCATTAACCATTATAATTGTTTTTAATAAACAGAGGAAAATTACCAAGAAAATATATTTTATTATAGTATCATCAAAGGAAGAAAAATACTTTTTTACAAATTTAACCTGATGACACTGCTGAAAGTTTTCCACAAAACTCGATGGTTTCATTGAGGTAGGTACTTGGAAGACAATGATATAACATGTTTTTGTGAGAGTCCTCTTCGCATTTTAGCCTTTTTGATGCTTCTTTCCAAGCAGTTTTGTTTTTGGCCACAGGACATGAAAATACGCGATGCACTTTATCTGGAAGGGTGCCAGCCGAAATAGGAATCTGTGAATAAAACGAAACAAAAAGAAAAGATATAAAGTAATAGACCTAAATAATATCTAGGTATTTTCCAAATGAAATTCAATAACATCATTGCTTATTTTGAGGAAAAAGAGCTAAAAAAAACAAACATCAACTGTTCATTCGATCATTGAAAAGCTTACCATCAAAACGATCAGGATTAGCTTATCCATTATCAAAAAAAGGCTTCCTGGTCATTGTAGTCTATCCCAGCTTTTTATATATCCACCCTTTCTTAGGTTAAAAAAATACACGAATAATTACGTTAAAACACTTGACTCTGCCACCATTTATATTTTGAAATATACAAAGATACATAAAAGAGATCGAATCACTCAAATAAAAAAACCCCAAAAGATAAACTGCTAGCGATTACGGACATTTTTTTAAAACTTTCAGAAAAGCAGACATGATTGAAAGTAATATGTTTTACGATGCGCAGCATCAGTCACTGTAGGAAAAAAATTTAAAATACCAAGGGGTTAATCAATGTGATAAACAAGAGGCTAATAGGCCTTAACTGTCACCTGAGTAGCATAACCCATACACAAACTTGTCAAGGAGTCACATATAAAGTTTTATTCTGGAATAGAAAACTTTTTAATTTGTAATGACGACCACCTCCCTGCCTGAAATCTTTCAAAAAGGACTATTAAACCTATAATTTTAGCGAAAAACTTAAAAGATTATAAAAGAGTGCATGACCTGATATTGAAAAGTTGCAAGACTCTGATAGAAAATAATTTAATAATAACAAGGTGGCTATTATTCATGTTTTATCTAAAACAACCTCCCATCCCCCATCCCGCCGGGGCAGACAGAAACTCTCCCTGTGGGTATTTAAACAAACGAAAAAAAAAACCCCCAGCTTTAACGATAAAAGCCATCATGGGTTACTCACTTCTCCTGTTCCAGATTTTGAATATTCAACATTCGTTGAGAATCACCATCTGGCATATATACCAAAATCATTTTACCTTTATATCAGTTATTTTAGTTAGCCAATTATTACTTTACTATTAACAAGTCTATTTGTTTATTTTATAAGTTCAAAAACTGTTTTTGTTTTAAATGATAAAAAGCCTTGAATAACTTTTTTGATCATACAACTTTTTTATAATTACATTATATTCAATGATTAATTACTAAATATGAACAAGCAAAGGAAGATAACTCCATTAGGAAGAAGCAAGGGAAAACAAGATGTAATAATAATCGGGGTGATTATAAAGTCTCCCAAACGAACGAGGATATTATATAGAGTAGGGATGACCCTCAAAGTTTCATGATGTTCCCAGGGGTCCTTTACTATATATAAGGTGAACTAACATGACCCAAGGAACAAAAATATATATGGTTTAGGGGTGGGGATATTAACCGTTTTGAAATTATTTGTGCACTTCCTGTTTGAGGGGGGTCAGGACCATCCCCGGGGCCCATGACCTACGTACCATATGATGCCCCTTGACACAAGGAACAAGAATATATTTGGTTTAGGGGTGGGGTTCTTAACCGTTTTCAAGATATTTGGGCCCTTCCTGTTTGAGGGGGGTCAGGACCACCCTTGAGGCCCATGACCTACATACCATTTGAGGGCCTTAACACAAGGAACAAGAATATATATGGTTTAGGTGTGGGGATCTCGACCGTTTTCAAGATATTTGTGCACTTCCCGTTTGAGAGGGAGTCAAGACCAGCCCCAGGGTCCATGACCTACATACTATAGGATGCCACTTAACACAAGGAACAAGAATATATATGGTTTAGGGGTTGGGATCTCGACCGTTTTCAAGATATTTGGGCCCTTCCAGTTTGAGGGGGTCAGGACCACCCCCGGGGCCCATGACCTACATACCATTTGATGCTCCTTAACACATGAAACAAGAATATATATGGTTTAGGGGTCAGGATTCTAACAGTTTATGAGATATATGGTCATTTCCAATTCCTGGGGGGTGGGGATTACCGCATGGGTCAGATTTTATAAACCCTAAATATTGCCTGTAACAGTCAATATATGATTCTGAAAACCCTATATTATTATCTGTGTCCGTTTTAATAAGTTATAACCATTTACAATAGAGTCGTCGATTTTTCCCATAAGGTTCAATGTTAGACCCCACACCCTTTTGACTCCCCAGAAAAGTGATTGACCAACCCCAAATAAGAAAAATCAAGCCAGCGTGCACATCTAGATATGCAGGCCTATCGTATCCTAGAGTTTTGTACAATTCTGTTCAGCCAACTCTGAGAAACACGACGGACAAGTTCAGACCGAGAAAGAAGAAGAAAAAGAAGAAGAACCGTACAAAAACAATAAGTCTCCAAACTTCGCTTGGGAGACTTAATAACTCCATTAACTGTTTACCCCCCCCCCCCCCCCACTTTCAACTCTTTCCAAATGCTCTCCAAATGCTAGGTCCTGAACCCTGACTTAGGGGTCATGAATTTCACAATTTAGGTAGAGGAGTTCATAACCATGCATTCAGTTTTTTGCCCACATGTGTGGGAGTAAAGATTTTAAAGATTAAATACATTTTTACTATATGGCTATATTGGCTTCACCCTAGAACCTAAACCCCTGTCCCAGGGGTCATGAATTTCAAAATTTAGGTAAAAGACTTCATGGACATCATATTCATGCCTTTAGTTTTTCACAAATATATACAGGAGTATAGAAGAAGATTTTCTATGATTTAATACATTTTTACTATATGGCCATATTGGCCCCACCCTAGTGCCTAAACACCTGTCCCAGGGGTCATAAATTTCACAATTTAGGTAGAAGACTTCATGTACATTTCTTTGATAAAGTTCTTTGAAATTCATTTTTACCTGTTCTCCCGAATAGGTGCTATTTACATGGAATTGTGGATACTATTCTGACGACAGAAAATTCAATACGTCAAAGGGAGCAGTAGTTCTAATTTATTCCTCTCCCAGGCACTGTGTTTATAGCTCGAAGTGCTAGCCGGCGTCTCGTGCAGGCAATTTCGCTGGCAAATTACAGTAACTAGAGGAACTAGTCACAATTAATACCATTGAAGTATTTTTCTATTATAGAAAAATGATGGGTGCTATCTATCTAACTGTCCATTTTCTATTAATAACAATATTTTTAAAAATTGTCAATGTTAATATGAAAACACAAAACAATTCTTATTCTTTATATTCCATTTTATTTCAACTTAACTGTTAATGCATGAAAACATTTGTATCCTTATGATAACAAACATGACTGGAATCAAACGATAATCCCAACGTCAAGCAGCCAATAAATGTTTTGAGTTTTTGGTATACCGAGCCCGATTTTTTCCCGAAAATTTCTTTTTTCAAAAGAAAGGTAAAATTTATTTGGGCGGGCCATATCCACAGGGGCAGGGAATAGAATCTAACAATTGATTTTATATCGCCTTACACAAGCAAGCTTTGGATCAAATTTACTCTTCAAATCATTTCCATTAATACAAGACATGGCACAGACAGGAAGTAAGCATTTTTAAACAATGACCTTAAACTTGCCCAAATGACCTTGGGTCAAGGTCATGAGACACCTTAAGGTCATAAGCAAACCTTATGTGAATTAAGAACTTCTTATGTTTCTACATAAAAAGATATCAACTGGACACAAATTTTGCACTTTTCCTCTCAGTGACCTTGACCTTGCCCAAATGACTTTGAATCAAGGTCATGATACACCCTCAGGTCATAAGAAATCTTTTTGTAAAGTAAGAACCTCCAATGTTTCTCTATAAGAAAGATATGGACCGGACACGAATTTTGCACAGACAGACAGACAGACGGACGGGCAAGGTGATTCCTATATACCCTCAAACTTCGTTTGCGGGGGGGATGATAAATTTCTTTGCATTGGACTGTCGCATTCTGTTTTATTTAAGTATTTTTTGTTGTAAGAAACCTTTTATATGTCAACAACATACCGTAAATCTTGGTTGATTGGCAAGGATACAATTTTGGCCTCGTTTGACAAAATATAATTCATAAAAATTTTGAATAACAGGGAAATGGATGCATTTGATTATGTATAAAAGTTACCTTAATGCTGTTGATTATAATGCTTAATTCAATCACGTTACAAAAATATCCAATATCATACAATTAAAACATTTATTTTCCTGAGAGAAAAGCAATGCCTCCTCATAAATATCAATATATCACGTGATATCGACAGTTTTTAGTCTATCATATAAAAATTGATGGATGGTTAACGCCTCAATAATTGTTATATTTTCACGAAGGAAGGATATAAATTTTTTCAGCAAAGCATAAATTTGTCCTATATATTTGACGCACCGTAAAACATGTTACTTTCAATAATATTTTGAACATCTATAAATAAATATATTGTCGTATTTCAAATAATATTCCATTCGGACAAATTGTAAGAGGGGGGCATACTATTAACCTACAGATACTTTTCGGTACCAATACTTTACAAAATGTCTTAATTTGTTTTTACAAGCAACCTGCAAAATATATTTTAAACCGTTTGTTTAAGATATTTCAGAGTGAATGCAGATATATCTGGCTATGGGAGGTTTACCATAAAAAGTCTTGTCTCTGCTAATTAAGTCATAAAATCCAGCCTGGTATGGAGATGTAAATCCGAAGGTCTTGTAAGTTTATTCCGATCTGCCCTGTTGTAATCACCATCTCTGTCCGTCAGTCTGTTTGTTCGACATCAATTATCCGGAACATTGTTTTCTCTCCCATTGGCACAATCTGGCTGAAACTTCTCCCACAAAGTGTATTGAGGTAACGAGTTGGAGTGACTATTTACTAATATACGACGTTTAAGGTTCAAGTCATAGCAGACCGTCCAGTAAAACCCTTGTTCGGATTATATGCAGGTGTTCTTTCCCTAAGATCCAAACTAGTTCTTATTTACCAACGGAGTGATTTTAGATAGAGGGTGTTCAGTGACTTTGAATAAATTTTTAGGTCAAAGGACAATGTCAAGTAAGACCACTATCTTAAAATCCTTGTCCAGTCTATATTATTACCCATTAGCCCTATCCCTAAGGATGTGCAGTGATCTTATACCAAGTGTTTAGGTCAAATGTGAAGGTCAAAGAAGATATTTATGTAATTAAGATTTGGAACATCATTTCTCTTCTCTTGGCCAAATCTTGCTCGGACTTCAACAAAAGATTGCCTTTAGTTAGCGCTTCCAATGACATTAAATTGAATTACTTATCAAGTACCAAGTTCATGTCAGACGTCTGTGAAACATCCTTGTCCGGATCCCATTTTGACTGTGTTTTTGCCCTTTCTGTTTTATACTACGCGTATAGATGTGCATGGTATGGAACTTAATTTTTAAAGACGACGGACCCAATTCAAGATTTCGCACCTCTGCGCAGAAATCCGCGCATATGCTATGAATGTGACTGTCGTAATTACGTACATCAAAATAAGAGAAAATAATAAAATTTTCATTCTACTAAACATAATTTGTGATGCCAAAATATTTTTACTGGAAAAAAAAATTAAGAAAAAAAAATTAGTCCGAATTTCCTCTGTTTGCGACAAGTCCGTTATATTTCCACGGTTTATAAATCCTAAAACGCCCAAAGACAATTTATAATCTTATAATCTGGTAGATATTGAATTTATATCCTAACCTAACAGTATTTATATGTACAGCAGTTAACGTAACGTCAGGCAATAATTAATTATGTCCTTTTTTCAATGATATTTCTGAAGAAAAATGAACCATGCTGTGAACTTTGACACAACCCCTGAAAGAATTTAGGTCGATGACCTATATTTTTTTCTGTTCGTCGGTAAGCTAATTGACTTCTTAACATTACAATTTAATTAGAGTGAAAAATCTATTGCAGAATTTTAAAAATATCACTGTTTATACCACACCCGAGAAAATTCCCATTACTTTCAACTATATCTGAGGATTTTCGTACCCAAATTTTGAAACGCCCCCAGTAAAAAAAGGAAGTCGATGATCATGTAGTTTTTTTACTGATTTTCACTCACCATTAACTAATTAACATTATATTAAAAATTGAATAAAAAATCTATTGTAGAAATGAATTGGGTCCGTCGTCCTTAAATCAGAGGTTAATTCAAAGCATAGTCCCCTAAAATGAAATTCGTCCTAATGTTCTTTATTAAAGCAGGGCCATTTAAGATGGTTAAAATTACAATGATGTCCTCCTTTTCTCACTCAAGCCTATCTCACGAAACTATTTCTACATATTTAAACAGCATAGCATCTTTTTTTTCTTAAAACGCAAATATTCAGACTTTCAGATTTAGAGCCACTGATTGGGGTATATTAATATATGTGTTCACAACCTTCTCAATTACAAATGTTTAAGTTCAATTCTATGTAATTATCAAAATACATTTTGAAATCTCCGGAAAAAGTGGGTAATACAGGGTGTCTGGTTTTGCTTTGTACTTCTTAGTCATAGTGCAAGCTCCCCCTAAATTAATTTTTTAATTGTGTAAGCAAGTAGACAATGCGGCTGATAAAGTTCAATTAAAGGTAATCATATAATGATTGATTCAAGTATTAACAAACCTGTAACCATATTTTTTATACAGAAAACGCAAAGATTGTTATACCAATACAAGAGGCCCAGGGGCCACATCGCTCACCTGAGCAACAATAGCCTTAATTCTGATCAAATTAGCATTACAGTATCAAAATCAAAATATCTTGACAACTAAGTACAGTAGATCTTGCTCAAAAAATTTAAAACACCTGCCGATTTTTATCCACATATATTAATGGTAAATACATAGCCCCTTTTGTTGTTGTACCTGTAAGAAGATTATTCTCTTTTCCTATATACCCCCCCCCCACTTTGTGGCCCCACTTTTCTCTAGGGAATCATGGTTTGATCAAACTTTAATCTGCACAACCCGTGCTTTCACACAAGTTACTACTTTTTGGACTGAAAACTTTCCCAGAATATTTTTAAAGATTTTCTCTATATATTCCTATGTAAAAATTAATCCCCCCATTGTGGCCCTGCCCTACCCCCGGGGACCATGTTGTAAATAAATTTAAATCTACACTATCTGAGGATGCCTCCACAAAAGTTTGAGCTTTTCTGTCCTAATAGTTTTTAAAGGAGAAGATTTTTAAAGATTTTCTCTTTATATTCCTATGTAAAAATTCATCCCCCCATGGTGGCCCCACCCTACCCCCGGGGACCATGATTTAATCAAATTTGTATCTACACTATCTGAGGATGCTTCTGCTCAAATTGGAGCATTTCTGGCCTAATATTTTTTGAGAAGAAGATTTTTAAAGATTTTCTCTATATATTCCTATGTAAAATTTATCCCCCCATTGTGGCCCCACCCAACCCCCGGGGACCATGATTTAAATAAACTTGAATCTACACTATCTGAGGATGCTTCCACTCCAATTTGAGCTTTTCTGGCCTAATGGTTTTTGAGAAGAAGATTTTTAAAGATTTTCTCTATATATTCCTATGTAAAAATTCATCCCCCATTGTGGCCTTACCCTACCCCCGGGGACCATGATTTAAATAAACTTGAATCTAAACTATCTGAGGATGCCTCTGCTCAAATTGGAGCATTTCTGGCCTAAAAGTGTTTGAGAAGAAGATTTTTAAAGATTTTCTCTATATATTCCTTTGTAAAAATTCATCCCCCCATTGTGGCCCCACCCTACCCCCGGGGACCATGATTTAAACAAACTTGAATCTACACTATCTGAGGATGCTTCCACTCCAATTTTAGCTTTTCTGGCCTAATAGTTTTTGAAAGGAAGATTTTTAAAGATTCCTTTGTTAAAATTCATCCCCCCATTGTGGCCCCACCCTACCCCCGGGGACCATGATTTAAACAAACTTGAATCTACACTATCTGAGGATGCTTCCGGTCAAATTTGAGCTTTTCTGGCCTAATAGTTTTTGAGAAGAAGATTTTTAAAGATTTTCTCTTTATATTCGTATGTAAAAATTCATCCCCCATTGTGGCCCTGCCCTACCCCCGGGGACCATGATTTAAATAAACTTAAATCTACACTATCTGAGGATGCTTCCGCTCAAATTGGAGCATTTCTGGCCTAAAAGTTTTTGAGAAGAAGATTTTTAAAGATTTTTTTCTATATATATTATGTAAAAATTCATCCCCCCGTTGTGGCCCCACCCTACCCCCGGGGACCATGATTTAAACAAACTTGAATCTATACTATCTGAGGATGCTTCCGGTCAAATTTGAGCTTTTCTGGCCTAATAGTTTTTGAGAAGAAGATTTTTAAAGATTTTCTCTATATATTCCTTTGTAAAAATTCATCCCCCCATTGTGGCCCCACCCTACCCCCGGGGACCTAATTTGAACAAACTTGAATCTACACTACCTGAGGATGCTTCCATACAAGTTTCAGAATTTCTTTTGAAAAATACCTACAAATTTTAAATAATTCTAAATTATATCCCCTTTAAAGAGGGTGTGGCCCTTCATTTGAACAAACTTGAATCCCCTTTACCCAGTGAAGCTTTGTGCCAAGTTTGCTTGAAATCTGCCCAGTGGTTCTGGAAAAGATGAAAATGTGAAAAGTTTACAACGACAACAACGCCAACGCCAACGACGATAGACAACGGACAAATTTTGATCAGAAAAGCTCACTTGAGCTTTCAGCTCAGGTGAGCTAAAAAACGAAATCAAGCACAGCGTATTATCATGTTGGATATCATAATCTATATGTCAAATCAAAAAGGATATAACACAAAAATAATAAAAGAAAGATGATATCACAGTCGAAAAAGTACAGAACAATCAAACATATAACATTATTTGGAAACAGGCTTACTTATGGAAAAGGACCCCTCCCAAAATTTGTTGTAGGCAGTGTTAAAAACTTATGGGGGTAAGTTTATAGACAGATAACATTAAAAGCAAATTTTAAAATTCGAGACTAAACTCTCTACTCCCAGGTAATAGGGTATATACTCACCGCCCTGTTTTGTTTGCTTCTCAAGATTGTTGGGGTAGTTCAAGCCTCATAAACGATGCTCAATGCCTGACAAATAAATGTAAAGTAAAAAATAGTTTTAAAATATCATAGTATTAGGTACATAATGCATAAAAATAGGTATATAGTTATACGGGAAAAGTTCTTAAACACGCACAAACTGGTTATTTATGTTACAGCAAATTGTGTTTTTGTTTTATTACTGTTTGAAAACGACAGTCACTAATAGTTGCAAATTTTAAGACAACGTGATTCTAAAAATACAGGTAAACAAAACTCTCTGCAACAATCGAACAGTTTTCAAATGCTATTTTTACTGCACTACAAAGTAAGACAATTGATTTAGTCGATATTAGGAATTTTCTATTGCAGTTAAATCACTGTCTTGTGATGCACTGTCATAAAAAAGTATTAGTTACGGACTGTGAAGGACCCTTTAAAACCGGATAAACATCACTGACAACATCAAAAGGCTGATTTCAGACACATAAATATGATATTTAAGAGCCAAAACGTGACTAACTCTTAAACTTACGTGCATAAATCGTCAACATATAAGTGGGGTCGTTTTGTTCCACGGTACAATTTCTTGTTAAGATTATTTTGTAATACATCCTGATTTTTTGTTTGTTTGGGAGTTATGGCTGAGGGTTTCATTTTTAGCTAAATGTTCAGGTTATATTTATGGTGCGAATTACTAATTTTCTTCATAAAATAAACCAGATAACTTCATCTGTAATATGATTTATCGTAAACTGTTCATATGTTAGGAGTTATTTTAAGATTTCCTTGGGATTCAAATAATGTTAAGTGGTCGAAATCTAAATCTGAACAACCTCATAATAAAGTTTAACAATATACGAATATTTTAAAATGTTAAAGGATCATTTGTGTACGGGTATATGCTTTGTATTATGTAGTAAGTCGATCTGGGATAACCTTTCATAAATGATAACGAATACCCAATTTTTTAATCAATAAATAATTATATTTCAGTTTCAAGACAGTTAATTTATTATTTTATTAATTGTATGAAAAGCCACGGTATGCAAAACAACATGATAACATAGACAGGATGCTTAAGGGTTAAATTTTGAGATTTATTTCGAGGTCTCAAACGTTGGACGCTGTTTTATCAATTCTATGTACAAATCAAAATTTTATGTAGGGGTCTAAACACGCAGTTTACATTTTTTTAAAATATTTCAGTCATGGATGAAGCAATGTGTTGAAAAGCAGCAAGATACTAAAAATTGGTTGTTGGTGGTAACCGTTGCAATGGTAACATTACCGCGCCATTATACTTTTTTTAAAAATTGACTATTAAGTTGACATTGCACCATCCTGATATCATTTAATTTGAAAACAAAAAGTTATAATCAGCAACAAAAGCATGCCATTAAATGATTTCAAATTCGTCATGTAGTATTGTTTGTTTACCGCTATTGTATTAAAAGACGATAGCGGTTTACAAAAAGAAGAAGCTTAAGCAGAAAAGTTTATCAAATAATTATATTTTAGGTTTTTTGGAATCCTGATAAGAAGACATTAGGTGATAACGAACAGTGTTCAAAACAAAAGTCCAAAAGAAAAAACAAAACAAAGCAGAGCAAACACGGACCTCTAAAAAAAATTAGAGTCAGGATCAGGTGTCATCGAGGAGTGAACATCCTCTGTTGACCAGTCACACCCGCCGGATGCTCTTTGTCGTAATCGGGAAAAATAGAATATTTTTACCTTAACTGATGTCATTGATACCGTGACAAAAATAATTCGTTCAGTGCAACTTTGCCATTAATTTTTTTACATTACAGTACCAGTTAACAGGACACTCTAGACCTCCTAACTATTAATAGAAATTAGGATGAAACTTGAGTCTAAATTATATAATTTAGTTTAAGAAAATGTTTTACTATTTTTTGGGCGTTCATTGATTATGTAATAGTGATCATGTACCGAATCATTATATTTCATTAAGATTGTCTGCAGTTAAAAAAAGCACTGTTTTATTTCGCTAAATTAATACGATTTTCAGTGTATGTTATGGTCTGCGAGTCTGCCAACACAACAAATATTTTCTACGTACAATTAGCCGCAATATCATTTGGTCTGCGATTGGCAAAGGATGCTTGTTGCACCACCAACATGTTGTTATCAGCTGACTATTATCGCTTAGATATCGATGTATAATGTTATATTCAAGCATCAGAAGCGAAAGTTCATTTCATATAAAACTTTACAAAACAGGAACCTGAAAAATGAAAATCAGTTTTACAAATAATAACATGAAGTTGAAAAATCAATAGTCATCGTGAGGCTGATTAACTCTCTTGCTTAAAAAACATACCTTCTCTGTATGTTATTCCAATTTTGGAGAGTTCAATTTAAACATCTACACTGCGTCTGTGCAGTTTGTAATATGAGAAGTTTATGGTGAAAATCATGTAAAGTTAATTTTTTGTTAACTTTGCTGAAAACCTACTTTTCAATATTATGAGATTCCATCACAAATAATCTATAATCTATCAATGAACAAAAGCGTTTCTTTTTTTCACTCAGTTAACCATATTAGAAAGACCAACCTTGATAGGTCAACCATGTGATTTGGGTTTTTTAAATTACGTCATATGAAATGGTGCAATATTTTTATTACCAAAATCGAACACTTAATTTTTGTATCGTCAATTTAACCTATTTGCGTAATTTCCTTTATTAAAGACAACCGAATGATTTTATCTTTACAGTATTCCTAAACTGTACACTTTAAATACCGATAATCTCTAAGAACCAATTAAAAACGAAAGTAGATATAAGAAAGCGATTAATCTTGAGTTAAATATTTTACAATTATAAATATTATTATCGTAGAAATAATTGATAAAAAGAATCGGTGTTCTTACGTAAACCATTTACCTTTTATTTAGTTGTGAGTGTCTTCATTACTAGAATCACAATTCTAGGAGCCATTATTAGACGTTAAGAACGATAACTTGTCCACCGGAACACGATTATGATAAGTGATAGAAAGTGCAATAGAAGTATTATACAAAGAATAACCACTTTTTTCATTTTAAGCAGAGAAATGTTTTTGCATAATATATTCTTTATCGTGCTTAGTATAAATGACTCTATATAAAAGTTATTATTTATGTTACACTGTAAACAAAAGGCCCTGGGCCACATCGCTCACCTGAGAACAATAGCCATAACTAAAATTTGATCAAAAAAAAAATAATTCAAATATATCTGAACAATTTTATAGAGTAAATCTTGTTAAAATTAATTCAAATTTTTCTCTAGATATTTTTACGTAAAATTTGTGCCCCTTTTGTTGTCCCAGCTCTAAAGAAGGTTTTCATTATTTTCTCTTTTTATTTCTATGTAAAAAAAATCACCATGCCCCCATTCCCTATTGTAGCCCACCCTACCCCTGGGAATCATAACTTACACAAACTTAAATCTACATTTCCTGAAAATGATTTCACACAATTCTCAGCTTTTCTGGCCAAATGAGTTTAATTTTTTTTGTTTTTTTTTCTTAATTCTCTATTTCAACCTATCTGAAAAATTCAAGCCTGATTTATAAACTTTCATCACACTCTAAACAATCTTGAAACTAAAGTACATGGGAATGCTTTCACACAGTTTTTAGCCTTTCTGGCATGGCAAAATGGTTTTTGCAACACAAATTTATGAAAAAAATTCTCGATTTATTCCTATGCAAATATTTAATCCCCCCTTGTGGCCCCCGTCTTTACCTGGGAATCATGATTAAAACGTACGTAAATTAACACTATATAGTTTAGCTCCTCTTAGCTAAATACTCCTTAAGAAGATTTTTAAAAAATATTCTATATTTATTACTTTGTAAAAATTAAGTCCCCATTGTGACCCCACCTTCCTCTTGGGGTTCATGATTTGAACAACCTTGAATCTTCAGTATTTCCACTCAAGTTTAAGATTTTATGGCCAAATGATTATTGAGAAGATGTTTTATTAAAGACGAACGCCAAACAAAAATAACAAGTAAAGTTCATTTGAACTTTCTGCTCCGATGAGCTTTTAAAACCTTATTCAAAAGAAGCTCAAAATTGCAAAAAAAAAAAAAAAAAAAAAAAAAAAAAAAAAAAAATACGGTGATAAACATTCGATATTTCTCAATCATCGGATTATTTGACTTAATAACGGCTGTTGAATACAATCTGCTTTGCCAACGGTTATCTTTGTCTTTTAAAATGGATATATGGGAAAAGTTCTTAAACAAGCACAAACTGGTTATTTTATTTGTGTTCAAAAATATGTTCTTGTTTGTTTACTGTTTGAAAACGGCATGTCACTAATAATAGCAAATTTTGAGAAAACATGATTCTAAATATACAAATACACAACATTCCCTGCCGCAATCGATTTCGGGATCCGCAGGTCTGTTATCAAATGCCATATTCACTGCACTACAAAGTAAGACAATTGATTTAATCGATATTAGGAATTTTCTATTGCAATTAAATCACCATGTTGTGATGCACTGTCATAGTAAGTATCAGTTACGAAGTGTGGATGACCCTTAAAACCGGAGACACATCAAGGACAACATAAAAAAGCTGATTTCAGACACATATATGTGATATTTAAAAGTTGAAACGTGACTAACTCTTAAACGTATGTGCATAGATTGTCAAGATATAAGTGGGGTCGTTTTGTTCCACTATACAATTTCTTGTTAACGAGGTCGGGTCTAATTTGTTCTGCCCTAGATTTTTTAATGAACTTTTTAACATGAATTTCTACTGACATAATTATTATTTTAAAACAAAAAAAATCAGACATTTACCACATCGTTTTTTTAGGGGGTCATCTCAAAGTTTGTTAATTTTTAACAAAGTACCCTATAAGATTTTGCTTGAATTGTATCATTTTTCCACAAACTTTTTTTTATTTTTTCAAACTTCTGCCCTAGGGATTTCTTTTTTTGTTCCACATATGAAAGTTATTCCAGAAGTCTTATCAAAATTTTTTATTTGTATGCCCAATTTCCCAGATTTGTCGGATAATGGCTATTTTCCATTTGACAAAGGCGGAAATGGTGATCTTTATAGTAATATTAAAACATTCAGACATATTTAAGTAATAAATAAATAAATAAATATATATATATATATATATATATATATATATATATATATATATATATATATATATATATATATATATATATATAACATCACATATTAAGGCTCATAAATATGTAACATATGTGTTTTAAATATATTTTTGCATCAATTTTCTATGTAAAATAATATAAAAATATTAAGATAAAAAGTCACTGCCGTGACGGGGTGTCGAACCGCGGACCTATCGAGTGTGAATCGGGTGACTTAACCACTAGTCTATGTGTCGCTCTGTTCATATTAGTATTTTAAAGATAGTCCATTAGTCAATCGATGTTTTCCAACGAATATTATTTCGATATTTTTCACGCTAAACAAATTTAGATTGTTGTTTATTTGGATAAAACTCTGGTTACTTATATTTTTCTTTGATATATATAAATTATTTTTAAGAGTTTTTTGGTCATATAAGATTTTCTTTGTTCTAAAACTTCCGGTCGCTAACTTATACAGCCATTTGAAAATTGCCCTCGACCGGGACACATCATTTAAATGTAAGTAAGAATAAAAGTTGAAATTTTATGTCTATATGTATAAATAACATGATTAGTTGTTAGAATAGCTTTCACCTTTATATATGAATAATTTATGAATGCATTTAGAAGAAATTATAGTTATTTATAATTGTATCACAGAACATAAACCGGTTTGGTCAGTTTGTCAGATTTATAGAATAACATAAACAAGATAATATAGGATAAATATAAACCATACACTTTATATAAGTGATTATTTAGATGATATACTAGTATAAGAGTATGCACGTGAATATTGCATTTTATTTTGGATTTTTAAAATATTTTATTGTGGTAGTACAATTACGATATTTATTAACAGGTGTATGTAGCCTACCTATAGATTTCTATCAGGAGTTTCTGTACGCTCTGTTCCACCCTTATTTAGGGTATGTATATATAATAATTTGTACTACGCTATTATATTTGATAATTACTGTAAACTATGTCCATATTAATTTGATAACTTCAGTAGTATGGTACATAATACTTGCATGAATTAAGTAGAAGGAAAGAGTTATATCTTAATGTTCACATCTATTTAATTCTTGTTTATTACGAAAATATTTTAACGGATAATTTTATACTTACCTAAATTTACGTGCATATGAATGAAATGTTATATTACGACATGTATAATTGCAGTTGAGTAATTCTGATTTATATCATGTATTTGTAGGAACGACACATATATTATTTATTGGAATAAATTTGCGGAATCACAAAAGTCTGGTTGTTTACAAATATAAAATGCATGGTTACTGTCTTGAAATACATGTATTTAGCTATATTTAGGCGGGGTAAGAAAACGTGACAGAGGGCTAGGCTTGCTGAACCCTCTTCATGTTTTTGATCAGAGCCCAAATATAGCTTATACATGTACTTCAAGACATTTATGTTTATTCTACAATATAATATCAATTTTACGCCTCGGACGAGCTTTTTTCAAAATATTTCGATATTCGCTGAATATCTGCAGTTGAAACCATAACGCCATGGCGTTAACCAAGCAATACGAAGACGTCACAATGCAAATGAAACGCTGTACGAAAGCATGCGTACTCGAACTGTACATGAATCATGCTGTGAAATATTTAAGGATAGATTTAACGCCATCAAGCTCTGCGATGCATTATCGAAATATTTCTTGAAAATTGTATCCCGGCAATATTGGATACTGGCGTAGGAATACATACGACTACAAAAAATATATAAATTTTTCCTACCATTTAAAATCTGACTATTTTCAAGGTATTTATAAATAAGTTTCCGTGAAAAAATGCTTCTGAATACATTACAACTTTATCGATTATTTTCAAGTAGTAAGTCTTTTCAGCGGTGATGATGTGTGCTTAGGTCCAAACACTGTTTCCCTTCCGGTTTGCCAGAGTAACTGCATAGGAGAGTTGATTAAAATCAACTCTCAATAAAAACAGGTACGAACCCCGAAGGGTTTTTAATGGTCATTTATTTACAAATGAAAAACATCCAGAATGCCCACAGTGTCTCATGAACCAGAATTTGAAATGTTCTTAACCTATTCCTTAAAATGAAAACAAATTTAACATAGGGATACGGATTACTTTTACGTTAAGAAAAGATTTTATTTTCTGCATAATTCTTTAATTAAGAAGTATGAGAAAAGATAATTATTTCAAATCAATTATGACGTCACCATGGATTAAAAAATGTTCATTAAAATTTCATTAATAATATATTGCCCTTAAGGAAAGACAGGGTACAGATCACGTGACTTTTGTTGATCACATAACAATTATTGTTTAATATATAGAAATAGGTAATAAAAATTCCGAAAGTCAAGATGTTTGAATCATTTTTATAATCTATTGATATATTAAAAAAGACAACTCCATTTTGATTTGTGCCCCCAAAACCAATTTTTTGCAGTTCTTTTATAACAGGCTGACATATTTTGATCAGTTGTGTTATATAATTGTTGACGATTTAAACTCAATATAAAATGAAGGATTTTTAATGAATGAAATTTTTGGAACTGTAAATGTACAATACCATATGTGGTTAGTATAATCAAAGACGTAGTCTCACTATTATTCTGTTAATGTTAAAAAAGAAATCCCAAAAGTGCTTTACTTATTATGAAAACAGAAACTGTCACAAAAAGTCATAAATCCAGAAATAGGGGTAGTGATAATTTTTAATGTAGTATCTCCATCAAATGCCACGAAAGTGCCCATGAATTTATATATGTTATAAAACACATGTTTACGTTGAGGTATTTTAATATTAAAGAAAAATCTATTGAAATTTTTTTGTGTGCTGTCACGTTCTGTTCAAATTTAGAATCAAAAACATCAAATTTGAATGTTTGATATCAATTTTTTTCATAAAATTATAAAATCATAAAAACATAAAGAGGCCAATATTATAATTGATTTTTAATTTCATTTCTATTCTTAAAAGTATTGAATAAATTTTGCAAAAAAAAAGCAAACAAAAAAACCCATAAAATTATTTGATTGTTTCAAAAAACTAAAATTGTCAAAAAAATCCAAAATGACAGATATGGGGGGTAATTCATTTCAAAAAATTTCCCTTGGAAGGCAAGAAAGTGACCACGAAAATGATATAAGTTGTCTTTGTTGATGCACAAATGCAAAAATCATTGAATAATAAGTTTACATTACACCATTCCGATATCAATTAATTTATAAAAAGGTTATCATCAGCAACAAAAGCATGCCATTAAATGATTTCTAATGCGTCATGTGGTATTGTTTGTTTACCGCTATCGTGGTTAAAGACGTATTGTTTAAAAGAAGGTTTTTTGGTATCCTTAAAAAATGACATGTGATGATAACGAAAAGTGTTCAAAATCAAAAGACCAAAGGAAAAAAACAAAACAGGAGCAGAGCAAACACGGACCTCTAAAAAACTTAGAGGTAGGATCAGGTGCCATGGAGGAGTGAGCATCCTCTGCTGACCGGTCACACCTGCTGTGTGCTTTTTGTCGTAATCGGAAAAAACGGAATTTTTTTTTACTTTAACTGACGTCATTGATACGTGACAAAATAATCCGTTCAGTGCAACTTTGCCACTTACTCTTTTTTTACAAAACCAAGTAACAGGACACTCTAGAACTGCTAACTATTAATAGAAATTTGGATGAAACTTGAATTCATATACATTATCTAAATTATATAATTTTTTTTTCTCAAAAACACGTTTCACTATGTTTTTGGGGCGTTCATTGATTATGTAATATTGATCACGTACCGAATCATTATATTTCATCAAGATTGTCTGCAGTTCAAAAAAGCACTGATTTAATTTCGCTAAAATGAATACGATTTTCAGTGTATGTTTGAAATATTTTGTACTTACAATTAGCCGAAAAATCAATTGGTCTGTGATTGGCAAAGGATGAGAGAGAGAGAGAGAGAGAGAGAGAGAGAGAGAGAGAGAGAGCGCAAACTTTGTTGGTCACCCTAACATATTGTTACGAGCTGACTATCATCGCCCACATATCGATGTATAATGTTATATTCAAGCATCAGAAACGAAAGTTCATTTCATATAAAACTTTACAAAACAGGAACCTTAATAATGAAAATTAGTTTTACAAATGATAACATGAAGTTGAAAAATCAATAGTCATTGTGAGGCTGATTAACTTTCTTGTTTATAAAACATACCTTCTCTGTATGTTATTCCAACTTTGGAGAGTTCAATTTAAACATCTACACTGCGTCTGCGCAATATGTAGTATGAGAAGTTCATGGTGAAAATCATGTAAAGTCAACGTTTTTATTTGTTAACTTTGCTGAAATCCTACTTTTCAATATTATGAGCTTTAATCGCAAATAATCAATAATCTATCATTGATCCAAAGCATTACTATTTTTCACTCAATTAACCTTATTAGAAAGACCAACCTTGTTAGGTCAACCATGTGATTTTTTTTTCAGCTGCATCACATCAAATGGTGCAATATTTTTTATTACCATAATCGAACACTTCATTTCTGTAACATCGATTTAAACTAATTGTGTAAGTTCCATTTCCATGACCACCGGGTGATCTTAGGTTTAAAGTTATAAACTGTACGAAATATACTTAGAACTAATTATGAAAACCGAAAGTAGATATAAGAAAGCGATTAAACTTGAGCAAAATATTTTACAATTATAAATATTATTATCGTATAAATAATTGATAAAAAGAATTGGTGTACTTTTGTAAATCATTTACCTTTTATTCAGTCGTGTGTGTCTGTATAACTTGAATCACATATCTAGGAGCCATTAACTACCGCTAGGGTTAGACGTTAGGAACGATAACTTTTCCACCGGAACATGATTACGATAATGATAGATAGTGCAATAGAAGTATTCTATAAAGAATACACCACCATTTTTCGTCTTTTAAGCAAAGAAAAGTTTTAGCATATAATCTTTATTGTGCTTAGTATAAAGTTATAATTTATGTTCTGTTAACAAAAGGCCCAGGGGCCACATCGCTCACCTGAGAACAATAGCCATAACATTGATCAAATAAAAAAAATCAATTCAAAATGAATCTTGACAATTTTATATAGTAGCTAGATCTTGTTAAAATTAATTCAATTTTTTCTCTATATACTTCTACGTAAAAATTGTGCCCCTTTTGTGTGTCTCAGCTTTTAAACAGGTTTTCAATATTTTCTCTATCTATTTCTAAGTAAAAAAGGTCACCATACCCCATTCCCAATTGTGGCCCACCCTACCCCTGGGGATCATAACTTACACGAACTTAAATCTACATATCCTGAGAATGCTTCCACACAATTTTTAGCTTTTCTGGCCACACGAATTTCATTTTTTTTTTAATTCTCAATTTCAACCTATTTTAAAATTCAAGCCTGATTAATAAACTTTCATCATACTCTGAAAAATCTTGAAACTTCAGTATATAGGAATGCTTTCACACAGTTTTAGCCTTTCTGGCCAAACGGTTTTTGCAACACAGATTTATAAAAAAAAAAAATCAATTTATTCCTATGAAAAATTCAATCCCCCTCCCTTGTGGCTCCCGTCTATCCCTGGGAAACATGATTAAAACTTACGTAAATTAACACTATCTAGTTTAGCTCCTCTAGCTAAATACTTCTTGAGAAGATATTTTAAAAAATGTTCGATATTTCTTACTTCGTAAAAATTAAGTTCCCATTCTGACCCCACCTTCCTCTTGGGGTTCATGATTTGAACAACCTTGAATCTTCACTATTATAGTTCCACTCAAGTTTAAGATTTAATGGCCAAATGGTTATTGAGAAGATGATTTTTAAAGATTTTCCTCTATTCATTCTTATGTAAAGAAAATGTAAAAGGTTTACGGACTGGCGGACTGACAGACAAACGCCAAACAAAAAAACCCAGAAAAGTTCACTCGAGCTTTCTGCTCCGATGAGATTTGGAAAACCTTACTAAAAAGAAGCACAAAATTGCAAACCAAAAAAATACGGTGTTAAATATTCGATATTTCTCAATCGTCGGATTGTTTGACGGCTGGTGAATACAATCTGCTTTGCCAACGGTTATCTTTGTCTTACAAAATGATGTTATCCCATTCGGACCTGAAATTAATCGAGTAGTTTGGCTGTCGGCAGATTGAACATTATGAATTTTGAATACATGTAGATTGAATACAAGACTACGTATTATCGTGCACTTGATTTAATTTTCAAATAAAACAATATTAGTAAACTGCATTAAAAGTGTGTTATTTACACATATGCAAATCTAAAATCTACACATATAAAAAAACATCCATGAAAAATTACTATTGGTAGAAACATCTTGCGCATGTAGAGTACTGCGTTGACAAGGATTTTAGGACAAAAAAAAACATATACAAATTCAAAATGACATCCATGAAAAATTACTATTAGTAGAAACATCTTGCGCATGTACAGTACTGCGTTGACAAGGGTTTTAGGACAAAAAAAAGCCCTTTTGATTACAACTGTATTTAGGCCGCTTCATTAAACGCAAAATATGTTTTGACGTATGTCTCGGAAGTAGACAAAATCTAAGTCTAAAACTGTTAATAAAATGTGGTCATTTATACAAATCTAAACCCCGTTTTTGAATTCGACGATGCATTTTAGAGATATTATGGTCTAAAAAATCAATATTACGGACACTTTCATTTCACAATCTTGGCTAAGAAAATAGTAATATTTTCAAACATATATCGTAAAAGAAACAATTCAAGAATGTTGAGTATTCCTGTTTACAATGAGGGGTTTTTTGTTCAGTCGTTCATTTTATATCTAGATTCTAGAATTATTAGTTGAGTCGTTCCAGGAACAACTCAAATTTTGACAAACATTTAAGAATGTTTTTATAGTAACAATAAATGTAACAGTTGGTATATTTTAAATTATTCAAATGTACAATTACATGATTGTACATTTATGAATATGTTACTCTATTTTAATTAATTAATAACATACAAAAACATGTGTCAATTAATATTGACCAGCAATAATGTATGTATTATTTGATCAACATTATGTATACATTGAATAAAGATAATGATTAATCAAATAATAAAATAAAATAATTCAATAAATAAATCATCAATAACTAAATCTTTTGATCCGCCACTGATACTCTCAGCACACCCGTAAGAGGGTACCTGAGTAGTATTTACGCTTTATTTAATTCCTAAAAGGACAATGTGCGGTACATGTATTAAGCATTTTTCGCCCCAAAAATTAAAGCTTTATAATGAGCTTTCAAAATAAGGTAAAAGATTGTTAAAATATTGAAAATAAGTGTGTAAGAAGTTATCACCACAGTATCGTCATAATGTAGAATTGACGTCATGAAGATTGTCTTACTTAGATCAATAATTGTTTTGTAGTAAAATATGGGTGTTTCCCGGTGGTTTTTCGACTGGTTAACATCGAGCGCAGGCTTGCTAAGTACCATTTTCAAGTATGACGTGTATACTTATATGAACAAAAACACGTTAAAATCGTACTTGAGCAGACCTGAGCTCTATTCTTCCGAATGCAAAATATAAAGAAAAAATGACAATATTTTCATTTGTTTGCAAAATTGCGGGAATTGGGTCATTTAGGTGACGTCATAGAAAAACAGCAAATGAGCAATGATGACTTAAACCAAGATTAAAGTAATAGTCATCCTCTGTACAATGATTTATGAAGATTTGATTTGTAAAAGATACTATTTAAAAATTGGTTAAAATTGGGGGCAGATATTTGAATATACCAAATATAGTCCTTTCATTGGTTAAAACTTTTACGTCCAAAACTTTGACCAAAGACAAAGACGTTTAGTCAGCTACTGCCATTCTAAGCTGACATGAAATTTGTTGATCTAGATTTCAACATATAAATATTTCTGATAGACAAGCTGAACAGAAAGCATATGTAAGTACTAACTTTTCTCTTCTATAATTAACAAGTTGTAAATTAATTATGTCATTATTTATTCTGAGTTATCAAACTATATTCAATGTATAACGTGTGAAAGATATTAGAGTGAATGTGTTTTTAGCTCACCTGAGCTGAAAGCTCAAGTGAGCTATTCTGATCACATTTTGTCTGTCGTCCGTCCGTCCGTCTGTCTGTCCGTCCGTCCGTCTGTCTGTCTGTCTGTCTCTCCGTCTGTAAACTTTTCACATTTTCAATATCTTCTCAAGAACCACTGGGCCAATTTCAACCAAACTTGGCACATAGCATCCTTAGATTAAGGGAATTCAAAGTTGTGAAAATTAAGGACCAAGCCCTCTTACAAGGGGAGATAATTAGTAATTAATGAAAATTTTCGAGAAATTTTCAAAAATCTTCTTCTCAAGAACCATTTGGCCAGGAAAGCTGAAACTTATGTGGAAGCATCCTCAGGTAGTGTAGATTCAAAGTTGTGATAATCATGACCCCCGGGGGTAGGACGGGGCCACAATGGGGGGTCGACTTTTTACATAGGAATATATAGAGTAAATCTTTAAAAATCTTCTTCTAAAACACCGTTCGACCAGGAAAGCTGAAACTTATGTGGAAGCATCCTCAGGTAGTTTAGATTCAAAGTTGTGAAAATCAAGACCCCCGCGGGTAGGATCGGGCCACAATGGGGGGTCGACTTTTTACATAGGAATATATAGAGTAAATCTTTAAAAATCTTCTTCTCAAAAACCGTTAGGCCAGGAAAGCTGAAACTTATGTGGAAGCATCCTCAGGTAGTGTAGATTCAAAGTTGTGAAAATCATGATCCCCGGGGGTAGGGTGGGGCCACAATGGGGGGTCAACTTTTTACATAGGAATATATTGAGTAAATCTTTAAAAATCTTCTTCTAAAAACAGTTAGGCCAGGAAAGCTGAAACTTGTGTGGAAGCATCCTCAGGTAGTGTAGATTCAAAGTTGTGAAAATCATGACCCCCGGGGGTAGGATGGGGCCACAATGGGGGGGTCGACTTTTTACATAGGAATATATAGAGTAAATCTTTAAAAATCTTCTGCTCAAGAACCATTTGGCCATGAAAGCTGAAACTTATGTGGAAGCATCCTCAGGTAGTGTAGATTCAAAGTTGTGAAAATCATGACCCCCGGGGGTAGGATGGGGCCACAATGGGGGGTCGACTTTTTACATAAGAATATATAGAGTAAATCTTTAAAAATCTTCTTCTCAAAAACCGTTAGGCCAGGAAAGCTGAAACTTATGTGGAAACATCCTCAGGTAGTTTAGATTCACAGTTGTGAAAATCATGATTCCTGGGTGGTAGAGTGGGGCCACAATAGGGGTGGAAATTTTACATAGGAATATTAAGAGAAAATCATAAAAATCTTCTTCTCAGAAACTAATCAGCCAGGTGATTATTTAATATTGTTTAGATTTTGGCTTCTGGATGATTCGTGGACGATTGGGTCTCACAAGGGGTTCAGAGTTTGATGCAGGTGTATATCCCATTTATAAACAATTGTTTAGGATCTTTTTGAGAGCTGCAATGCTTAACATGTGATATTACTATAAAATCACCCTGTTAGAAAAGGGACTAATGATAATAAACATAAGAATATCCAGTGGAAAAAAATGATTTTATTTAAACAGGATCTACATGTATATTATACTACATTGTCCAGATAGTTTTTATTATGACTAAATTAAGCTGATTTTATCATAACCTATTGTTCCTCAGGTGAGCGATGTGGCCCATGGGCCTCTTGTTTATTATAGTCATAGATTCAGTTAATTAAGACTGAGTGCTCTGAAAGCTAGGCTCTGTTCCATAAACAGGTACTAATTATTTGTCTTAAATATATGCTTAATTAATTTTATACTTTTTACAAGAATATATAATTGAAATATAAATGTTCAATAATGATCATGATGATAAATCTGAATATGTGTAGATTTATGTCATCATGTAAAGATTAAGTGTTTAATACATATATTGTAAACTGCTGTGACAAGGGGAATAACTCTGCCATATTTATAGCATTTAAATATCATTTATATTTTATGACCTGTGAAATCAATTATAAATATTATGTGAATTGATTATATGAAATTGAATTATATTTATGTATATTTACAGGGCTAGTTATTGTTAAATTATAAATAAATCATACAACAACGAACCCGCAGGTGTCCATTATTTACTTCAAAGGACCCGTTACATAAAAGTCTTCTTTTAAATTTTAGATTGTATCGAGCATTGTTATATAAAAATATGCTAATTTGTTATGTCATAATATATAAATCATTCGGGTTTTTTGTGCTTTTTACTATTTTTTTAATACTAATCATGCAATAAAAATTATTTTTTCCTGCTGAAAGTTGTGACATTTACGGAAGAGCCTTTCGTTGCTTTGCAAACAAGCTTTGCTCTTGTTCTTATGGTTATCAAAAGTGATAGACATAACTGAAAAACAGCCTCAGGATATCAATGTTTTATGGATGTTCTTACTTTTATCGCTTTTTAGATTGTTCCTAGATCCTAATTGGAGATATGAATATTACCGATATAACTACCGTTAATATTTTTTGTTATATGACTTCAAATATTTCGCATCAAGAGTTTTCTTTCATAGCAATTAAACATCTATTAAAATTCTCTTTAAACTTATATTCGCAACTTCTATAAGTAAAAAAAAAAATAATCTTTACTATTACAGATAACTACTTTGCACACATTATTTAAAAAATGAGCTTTGTTACATGAAGGATGATCATAATATATTATCAACGATCAATTATTCTGTAAAAGGTTTTTGTTAAATCAGTTACCTAAATATCAATACCTTTAGAGTCTTCACAATCATATTCTTCTAAGAATAATATTTACTACAAACAAAATAATGAAGCTGTCCATGAGATATTGGCATACTGTACCTTGTATACATAACAAAGTTCAACAAACCTGCTTTATCTATTTGATTCTAGAGTTAAAAGATTATCATCTGATGTTTTCCATCCCCTGTCACGTCTAGGATCGATCCGGAAGAAATCCACTTGAGAAAATTTCAGAAATATAAGTATTGTGTGAGGTAAATATTATGGAGAACGATCTATAGTTTTATTCCCCTAAAATGCATAGTAGAGCTTGAATATTTTTTGCATACTTACTGATAAGGTCTTGCTAGAAAGTTAAGCTTGCCAACTATATAAGTTATTAGCACAAGCTTAACCAGATTTGATCCAATCCCAAAGGATTTTATTTACCAAAATACATACATGGATATTCTGAGTGTCAATGTCTATACAAGAATAGTACGGTTCAAATTGCTCAATGGACTTGTTTTCGTGCGTAGGACCAGATTTTGAGATTGTTAGAAACTGCAAAAAATGTGTGAAATATGGAAGGAGTGATGAGTTGTAGGAAATTGTACTTTGGATGTGAATCCAAGTATTTATAATCGAAAAATTATATTAGTCTTCATTATAATAACAAAAAGACGAACGGGCAGCCAGATAAAAAGTGATCAAAAAGCTCCCTTTCAGCTAAATCGAGTTTGTAAAAAAGTAGTAAAAATATCAATGTACATACGTAAATCAATGACAATTCATTACTTCACTTTCCTTTTTCGACTATGTTATGCAACTAATTGAAGAAGCACACCTTCATCCTCTGGTATAAAATTCCGTGGATTTTTTGTACTCGCCGACTCCGCGTAAATTTGTATCACGAGTGGAAAAGGACCATCAAGATTTTAAAAATATTGATAGTTAATCGTGTAATTATTGTTTTTATGTAAATAAACAAAATAACTATTTATATATAAATAAAGCATTCTTTTATTTTTTTTTAATTTGTAATACTGGTTTTAAGAGACTATTAATCAATAAAAATAGACTAAGAATGCGAAAAAATGTTATTTTATGAAAATAAGGAAAATGTTTACTAGTAATGGATGTGTGTGAATAATACATGTGTGTATGATTTGCGAAATTCCCAACGAAACAAACGATATTTTAAACTGTGTATATTGTCAACAAATGAAAGAGAACGACAAGAATACAATGTAAACTAGTAGACTTAACTTAATTCGGCGGACTGCGTCTATCAATTTCTTTAGTGTAATCATTTTACAAGCACTTACAAATACTTCACATATATTTTAAAATGTGAAAGGTAGGAATATTAGTTATCTTACTGGCAGTGTCTGTACTTATGAATGATCCAACTTTACTTGAATCTACAAATAGAAACATGAATTATATTTTAATTTTTATTTAAGTCTCTATTCTTTTTCTTTTAAAAAATATAAACATTTCGTATGCCCTAGTATACATCAGTCTAGCTTTAATAATTTTACTTTTCAAAACCAGGATATATATATATATATATATATATATATATATATATATATATATATATATATATATATATATATATATATCAGTTTTTTATTGTTCTTTAGATTATTTCTAAAGATTTTCTTTATTCTTTAAATTCCTATGTAAAAATTCGATCCCCTTCTGTGGCCGCGCCCTACCCTCGGGGATCATAATTTGAACGAATTTAAATGTACACTACCTGAGGATGCGTCCACACAAGAAACACTGCTTTTCTGGCCCAGAGATTTTTGAGAAGAAGATTTTTAAAGAATTTTCTCTTTATATTCCTATGTAAAAATTCAACCCACCCCCACTGTAGTCCCACCCTCCCCTCGCGGATTTGAACCAAAATTGAATCTACCCCTACTGTGGATGCTTTCACACAGGAAAAAACTTTTTCTATCAAACTGACTTTTGAGAAGAAATTTTGATCTCTATATATTCATTGTTAAATATATGACCCTAAATTGTGGCCAATTGAATAATTTTCTCTTTATTTTCCCAAGTAAAAAATTGATACCCTCTCCCTATTGTGGTCCCACCCTCCCCTCGGGGATCATGATTTGAACAAAAATGTAATCTACCCTTACTGATGATGCTTCCACACAAGAAAAAGCTTTTCTCTCAAATTGACTTTTGAGAAGAAAATTTTCATCTTTAAATATCATGATTTGAACAAACTTGAATCTATACTACCTGAGGATAGTTTCAAACAAGTAGCAGCTTTTTTGGCCAATTGGGTTTTCAGAAGAATTTTTTAAAAAAGGTCTCTATATTTTCAATGTAAAAATTGACCCCCCCCCCCCTCTTTGTGGCCCCACCCTACCCCCGGGGATCAAAATTTGAACAAACTTTAATCTACACTATCTGAGAATGCTTTTACACAAGACACAGATTTTGTTGTCAAATGGTTTTTGTATTATTATATACAAATGTCATTAGCTTCTTTCATTTGTTTTCATGTGATGATTATCAAAATGAAGCAATTTATTTGGATGCCGTATCCACCTTCAACCAAGCTCATATGTTCGTAGTAACGTTTAATATCTATAACAAGTTTACATGCAAATTTTTGTATTGGTTAAAGGTGGTTATGACATGTGTATCAGTACCCAAAGTTAGAATACTGCCTTATAGCGAGTCATTCTTTCTTGAGTGAGGATTCTGATTTTCATTAGGGTTTTATTGATTATGAAAGAAAACGCATTCATTCATTTGTTACTTTGTTGTTCTTATGCAGTGTCATAATAATTCGATAGGAATATGTAACCCGTTTTATGAGCACGACATTTTTTTAACACCAGCGATAAGAAGTCATTATCATCTATAAAATAATACAGCCCACATCTTTCATGCCTATGTATCGTTTTCAATAAGTGACTGGTTATTGCAATTATTAATAGAAACTATATTAATTTTACTTAAAGAGGCTGGGTTGTCAACAAAATTAACCATCAGATCTACCTCGATTTTTAAATGTAATTATTTGTTAAGCTATAAACTTTCATTTAGGAAAGAACGATTCATAAATTTCAACTTTAAAGTTTGAATGTTTTCCTATATCTTTATACATTATGATAGCTCTTCGTCTTAAGGAGATTTATAAAGTCTAAAAATGGCAACTACTATCCAGCCCTCTTAACGAGAAAAATATATTAACTAGCAAAAATAAATTGTTTAACAACAAGTTATGTCATGTCTTCATCTTGAATGGAAAAAAAAAGATTATATCTACACCATCTTATTCTTTAAATGGCTGAAAGATCCAAAGATATTTTATTTTTAAATTATTGAATAATATTCTTAAACATACATTGATGAGCAGTCTCTTTCCTTGATTGTTTTTGAAAAATTAATGTACCTACTATATTTAAAATAATAGGAATACTTACACATTACAAAGGAAACTTGTTTTGTAAAATCCTTGTTTCTTTTCGTCGTAGATCTATAATTGAAATGAATCATAATCTAAAAGATGGTGTTGTTAAAACGAACGAACGAATAGTAGATATAGCTATGTTTATCAATTCCTACCTAGGACTTCGCTATAACCGAGTTTTTAGGTAATTTGTCGACATACATGTTACAGTATTGGTGCAGTACACACATATGTGTTATGAAATTGTAAATAATATATTATATCCACATCAGTAACATTTCATTTGTAAACCGGAGTTGAAACATTATCTAAAATCTATTAGTTTATTGGTTAATTTTACAAATAACTACCTTTATTACTATCTTTTTTATATTCTATATTTTAAAAATGCATAGAAAAAATATTTTTTTTCTACTTACGGATCCGATACACGTGGACAATTCTTTTCCGCTTCAAAACAACGGAGTTCACTGCGCAGATTCAAACACTGAGGGACTAAAATATAAAATTTCAAACATTTTCCCTACGATTTCTCTTAGAATCATTCTTATTGATTTACTAATATCCCTCTCAAAGTATTCTGTTCTCACTAAACTGATTTCGTACAAGTTGTTTAATTTTGAATTCTTTCAAACAAAATTACTGATTCAAGTGAATGTTCCAATTAGAGTATTATATAAAGTTTATGTAAACACTTATAATAAAAATAATGAAAATTATGAACACCGAACAGGAGAACAACACAAATACAATACTAATTAAAATTTTAACTACAGTCTTCAATAGCTAAAAATATAGTGAGTCGACTTCTGGTTCAGGTCAGACGACACGTTCCTCAATTTTATCAATTTTTTCCCATTTTTACTGCGACCTTTTACATAAACAAATTACAAATTTATCTGCAATCATAGAAGAACACAGAAATAGGTGCAAATCCGGTTTTATTTTTATTAGGACTTTTTATTACGAGGGGATATAAAAAAGATGCTAGAGGAACGTGTCGTCTGACCTTAAAGCTGATTAAAAAATAATTCATTGTTATATAAAGTAAGATGAAGTAAATTGCAAAACTTTTATTCACATTTCATGGGTAAAAATACATATCCACAATATGCCATTTGAAAAAATTCCAATGATTTTTCTTATTTTAAGGTCAACGCGTGAGCATTATTATCTGTTTGACAATAAATGTACGATCTCTAATTTTAAAATGACATGTCTGGATGACTATTTTACTTTTCCACACAATTATTTAAACTATTATACATTAAAATATCAAAATATTAAAAATGCTTGTGCCAAGTATAGTTGTTGGGTCTGGTTCTGAAGCAGAATCGACAGCTAGTGGAAATTGTAAAACGGACAGACAGAGACACAATTAAGCGAACATACGTTATACATAGGTAATTTAAAATCCAACTTGGGCGTTAGTTTCTGTGAGCTACAAACTTCTTAAGATTGACAATCGTCACTCATACAAACCAAAGACGTTGTTTCAGACCTAATATATTGTTTTGTAATACATTAAGCTTTTCTAATCATACTACATGAGGATGTACATAACTACTTCTGAATTGAATTATAATCAGTGATCCCATACACATTAATATTTTTGTTTACTTTAATTCAATTGGAGTGCAATAAATGCATCGAATATTATTGTGTGCTTACCTTTATATAAATCTTTTGAGGAAAACCATTTTGATGGACACCCAGACGTAAAACCACTACAGTTGTAATAATCAAGTGAAGGGTATTTATTGGATTCGTACATGAATACAGGGCAATTTCCTGTTCATAAGATAACCAAAAACTGTAAATAAAACATTTATATCATGGAGAGAGAGAGAGAGAGAGAGAGAGAGAGAGAGAGAGAGAGAGAGAGTAAAGAGAGAACCTGGAGGTATGATTGTGTTCCGATTGCAATACTGAACGGTTTCATTTAAAAAGGAACTTGGCAAGCAGTGATAAACATTCCCATCTTCAGACGGATCGCTTGAAGTCGGATCATGCAAACAGTTAAGTCTTTTTGACGCTTCGATCCACTTGTTGATGTTTTTGGGATCAGGACAGGAATTTACTCTGAATACCCATAGGGGCAAAGCCGCACAGTAATAAGGTTTCCAGATAATCAGAAGAAGCTAAAAGGAAGGGTAAAAACTTAGACAGATTACTCTAAACTGACAAAGCCATATACTTCTAATAACGCTATCGTTTAGAATATCTTACATGTATAACTCCCTTTTAGAGGTCATGTTTTGGTGAACTTTGTTTTGGCAAATCAAATCGTTACTTTTATTTCCCTTTAAGAAATTTTATTCTTTCTAAATGCATTGACTAAATGCCCGAGCTCCGAAAGTATATTGACAGCATTTCGAGAGAGTTTTGTGTTTTCAAGGGGCATGGTCACGATTTTGGTCAAATTCTATTTTTCTGTTTTTATTAGATACAGTGCTTTACGAATGCATTTCCAATGACCAAATGAAATTGGAGAGTCAATAGTGAAGTTATAAGCAAGATACAGGGCTCACAAGTCTTTGTCATGTAAACAAGGCTCGTGCCCTGTTTTTGTTTACATTAGTTCAATATACCGGTAAAAATTCTTTTTCAAGGTGATTTTTTCACCTTCTAATTCATTGTAAGCATAAATAAACAGATCTTAACGTTTACCACATTCATTTTCGGTCTAAAACTGGAGTTTTCACTTCAACGTTCAAAATGTAAACAAAAGATTTGTTTACATAGCAAAGAATTGTAAGCTCTGTAACTCGCTTATAACTCAATGAATGCCACTTAAATTTTGGTTGCCTATTAAAAATGCCTTACTGAAGCATTGTAAACATTAAAATCGGGGAAATATTTTTTGACCAAAATCGTGACCATGTCCCTTTAAACCCATTGTATGGTGAAGTGAAAAAATTGTTTTATGTAATTAAGTTCAAATAGGGAGACAAGGATGTCACAAAACATCACAAGCAAAGTAGTGTGTGAGAGAGGTTACTACATTGTAGAGTCCTTTTTGAACACTTATACAAAAGTATTAAAGATCTAATAAGCTATGTTTTTCAAGTTGGCATAGAATATTTCTTATATTAAATGCATCGTCGAAAGCACTAAACGGGTGTCGAAAAATAAGCTGTCTCTCGGACTTGACAAATACAATTAAAACAGAAATTTATTAAAAAAAAAAAAAAAAAAAAAAAAAAAAAAAAAAAGAAAACCACAAAAACCCCACCAAGATGTTATGATAATGATAAAAATTCAAAATTTATTGTTGACTACATGTATATTTGTACGCCATTTATAGGTATAATAATACTGAAACACTACATATGTAATTTGCCACATGATTCTCATAATATGTATTGCCAATTGGCATAAAGGAATACACTCAAAACGTTGCAAGCAACTAACGAAATACTAGCATTTATTAAATTAATTATGAATCCTACTATTGCATTCAGTATAAGTCTGAAATTCAGGGACTGCTTCTTTATTCAATTTTGCTCTTTTGCTTAAGGATTCCTTTTCAAAACAATAATATCTACATTTTACAGGATTAAAGAAAAGAAACACATTTTTACTAAACTTCCTTTTTAGATTTCTTATAAAAACGTCATTGAAAAGCTTTTGGTCCACGTACTGCAGTCCTTTTTTGAGACCCGTAGTATCAATAAAAAAATTGTACATGTACACGTTAAAACAGTGTGTCAATGCGACAATTAACTTACCAGTGCAAAAGCGAGAGTTATACCTGGAATCATCTGATCAAATCTGAAAACAATACATAATACATCGTATTTTATAAATTCAAATACAAATTAACGTAGTATAAAATTCAATGAATTGCAATGACATAAGAAGAAATATTTAATACAAAGCAAGCTTCTTCTTATGAGACCCATAAGCAATCGCTCATCAAAACAAGCTAATTCTAAAAATTTGTGTCCCCCACTAACGGAAAAAAAGAGGGTGTAAGACCAGAAAAAAAGGTTTTTTAGTCTGTTTATTGTGTTTTGTTATAATATAAAGCATGAAATGTATTAACCAATTATTTATTAGAATCTTTGGAAATGAATAAGGCTTTACTTATTACATAATAATATGCAATGATGTACATAATTTATAAGTAGAATTGCAAGTGCTTAATTTATTTTTCCTCATTTACACTACATTTAACGCACAAACAAACCCACGTACGACAGGATATGTCAATTATAAAAAGAGAAAATTATGAATAAAACTTTTGGTTGTTCATTTAATTGTTTTACTTGTTATGACATTATGAATGTAACTTAACTATACGAGTTAGATAGAAAAACTATATAAATACAAACTAAACCATGACAAAATTAACTTGACCAAGGAATCAATATGGGATGTTCGAAACAGCTGCTAAATGTCTATTTTTCTACACACAACAGCGATATTACTGCTGTTACATGAGAGAGTTGTCTGTGATATGTCATATTAGAATT
This sequence comes from Magallana ariakensis, assembly GCA_020458035.1. Taxonomy (NCBI): domain Eukaryota; kingdom Metazoa; phylum Mollusca; class Bivalvia; order Ostreida; family Ostreidae; genus Magallana; species Magallana ariakensis. Next base: position 38,463,614 of record CM035816.1, read on the forward strand.
CATAAAACATTCACCTTCGACGGCAGCAAAAATGCCACAAGGGTATATTTATCCGACTAAATGTCAAATGTTTAGTCTTGATTAACACGTGCAACAAAGCTATCCGTACATATTTTTATCTACCTATTGCTTCATCGACGAATCATACTTTTTTGTATGAATGTTTGCTTTAAACGACCTGTACATGCATGTTTGAAAATGGCATAACCTAGATAAAACAGCTTTCTTCATTTATGCGGACGTTATCTTGGAATGATAATGTTTATAGAGGGCAAAGCGAGCTTTTTAAAAAAAGTGAGCGGGAAAAACACGACACAAGACCTACAAATTCGTTCAGCATCCCAGCATGCTTTTGCGCTCCTCTAGTGGTATTCCAACAAGGGCACCGCAATGCGGAGCATCCCTCGCGACATGAAACATTGTGGGAGAGATGCATCAAGTAATTGAAAATACCAAATTTGTATCTTTTGAAAACCACTTTGATTTGAATTATCTCTTTTATTTCTATCCCCACGCTCTAGGGTGTATACATTGGTAAGGGGATGGGGGGGGGGGGGGGGTTGGTGGATACATTTAGTAATACGTGGTTGTACAATTCAACGTATAGTCCTAGCGGAAACACACCACGTATGTTTTAAAGTTTATATATATAGTAATTTAGTTTTATTTGTTTAATTCAATGACATACATTCAGACGATTAGTGAATGCAAATATATGTTTCATAATGAATAGAAATGTAGCTAAAGATCTAGCGATCTGTGATAAATCGAGTTAACATGTCGATCGTAACTTCAATCCCAGGTTTTAAAAAAAAATAGAATTACGTATCTACAACAATTAACATGAAATAAATTTGCCGTTAAAAAAAATGTTGACTGTATTCGTAAAATCTCTTCTAATTTTTGGACCTGTTCCACTTTTGTTAACTCGGGAAATATAGCCCGAAATTCGGCTCAGACGGCTGCTTGTTCTAATAAAACTTAGGTTAACTTAATTTCTTTCCCGCTTCAAATTTTCATTTAGGATATTCTTCTAACTCCAGATTTCTAAATTAAGCGTTAGTTTTTAACCTTTACAAAGGCCTAAATCCAACAAAATATCAAAGTTGTGGATTTTAAAATATTACTTTCACTTTAGTATCGGAAATGTCTATTGTCAAGTCGTACATAAAATTTCTGTTTTTATATTGTTGTAATTTTAACAATAATTTTAACATTTTAATTATAAGTAATAAAGTTACTTGAAAATGAATAGCTAGGGTTTGTTATTGGGCCATGCTAAGGAAGTTTGCGAAGTTTGATAAACATATGTGCGAGGGTTTTCTTTAAATCTTGCCCATAAGGCTGAAATAGACACACATACACGCACACGCACAGCAGCTATGCTATATCCCCTTCGCAACAAGTTGCGCGAGGGGATACACATGGCTGACTTTTCACTCGGAATTAACTGTGGAAAGCATCACGCACAGGCACAAGACAAATTGTAAATGTACATTAATTGACAAAAAAGACAAGTTATCCGAAGATATTTCGATAACATCACGTTGACATAACTTATAACACAATGACGTAACGCATGTTACGTGAAATAACTACTTGCTATTTCAGGGTAAACAGCGATCCCTCTGCTATTTTTCATTGCTTAGATAAGGGAACGATGAATGCAAGTTCCATGCTTTACTGTCATTGTAATCAAAGCGTATATTGCACATGGTACTCTAAGATATATGAATGAATAGTATATTGAAGAGGAATTTAAAACAAAATTATATTAGAATAACAGACACATCATTATAATAATAAAAAAAGAAAATGAGGAGAAAAAAATAGTTAAAATATCAATATGATCAAACCTTTAATTTGAATTGGTAATTACACATCTACACATCTGTTACACATATGTAACAGTTGAAAAAACATCAAAACTCAAATAACAGCAAGGAACAAAAAAAAAAAAAAGAAATAATAGGGACAAGTCATTAATTGTTTACAGATATCGATTTAACATATCAAATCTTCTCTAAAAGTAAAGGATTGATAATATATGTATCAAACAGAATTTGTTACCATCAGTTAAATTATTTTTTACCCTTTGAACAAGTTGACTCTGTGGAAGTTGGTGCATACATTTAAAAGATGCAATGCTTTTTTTGGTAATTCATGCGGGATATGAAGGTTGCGATATTGCAGAAAAAAATTAGTAAACCGCGTTAGCGGGTTATGTAACTTTTTTTCTGCATCACGCAATAAGTTCCTGCGTTCACATGGAGTTATCACGGCGTTATAAAATTTCTTGAATCGCCGTGTGATCCTGATCAAAAATCCACGAGCAAAGTACCCATTCAAGATAAGATGTGAATGCTAAGCAATATCGCAAATAGAGGTGAGCAGTCCATGCTTTTTCAGACTAAAGTCTTAGAGATGCTGGGTCCACCAAAGGCAACGGAGAGAACTGCCTACGCTGACTGGATAAAAGAGGTGATGGTTACCATACATCCGTCACTGTGGCTTAAGTTTCAAAGGAAATTTACCAACCTGTTGCACATCTATCAGAAGAGTGAAGAACTCCCTCATCCTATCGCCCATCAACAGCTCTATTTTGCTCAAAAAGTGCACTTTTCAGCTTAGCAACAGCAGTGCCAAGCCTTTCCCAGGACTTCCTCCGGTACTGCATAGACAAGCACAATGTGGCAACTTCCGCCTTGCCAGTGGCCTACAACCGTTTAACAGAATATGTCAGTGTGGGGGTCGCAGAATCCTGTCTTGGTCCATGGTGATGGGTGATGATCGACCTACAGCCTACGACAATGGTGACGACAATGGTGACCGTGGACCCACTCCATCCCCTTTATCTAACAGAGTCACCTCCAGCACCCCTTGCAAACCTGCAGAACAATCTCTTAATATGAGCAGCCTGGTCAACAGCAGTATGGAAATGTGCAATACCTCCCTTGATATGGCTGTCGTGGCATTTGATGAATGAAAGGAGAATTAAAAGCAGTGATACTAGTACAATCATGTTCGACACATCAAAACATGAACCATAACCTTGTTTATCATTTCATATGGCGTTTACATTATTCAAAATAGAGACAGGAAGTGTGAACTTCGAGGGCTATTTTATAAATTGTGACAAAAAACGTACTCCGTTATAATATTACGCCTGATTGAACTGATCATTTGTCGAAAAGTTAATTGTCATCCATACTATTGAATTGACACGAAATAACAAAATCTTAACAACGCGATATCCAGAGAATCCACCTTTTCCAGACCCACTCTTAGGACACTGAGAACATGAAGACTAAACGAAAGCCACAAAAAGAAATTTTGAACATCAGATCGTATACTAAATATCGTTGTCTACTGCATATAACTGGAATAAAACATTTTTAAAAAACTTCTGTCGTTTTATTGAAACTATCGTGTATTCATTTAAACTGTTTATCGATAGTTACAGCATATTAACATTAAGCAGACATTCAGTTAAAATTATCAAACAATGAAAAATCAATCGCAGCAGCATAACTTATCATTGATAAATATGAAAAAATAAGTGTTAATCAGATTGCAAAATCAATCAACATTTAATCGGGTAGCGTTGTTTAGATTAAAAAGAATATTAATACTTAGGGGTCATAATCGTTTCTGCGAGATAGACCCCCCCCCATCCCCATATATTGAATGGTGAAAAAAATCGAAAGCGACTCCAAACTTCAAAAAAGATACTTAAGGGCCGAGGTTTCTAACCGGTCGGTTTACCTCAGGCAAGTTCAGATGGGGGTGGAGCCTAAATTGAAAGATGTGTGAAGCCCTAAGGGAAACACGCTCGCTTGTGTATACCTGTCTATATACACGGGGTATTAAAGTGCTCTCAACAGAGTTTTTCCGAAGATCTAAAATAATATCGTATTTATATGTACTTATAAAACAAATTGTCGATCGTTGAAATGAATATAAATGCATGAACTTCGTGCGACATGGACAAAACCTTTCGTTAGATTGAACAAATTTCTGTCGGGATTTACTGAGAATAGATCGTGATGTTTTGTGCATTATACGATCATCCCAACATACTCAAATACTATTGCATTGCAATATACGCTTGTAAAATTTTTCTGATCAGCTGCTAAATTAAAGTGCACAATAACTCTACCAGCTGTACATGTACCAGAGTTGTTGATACTTGTTTCTCTTCCGGTTTCGGTTCGTAAAATTTCTCAAAGAAATGTGATTACTAACGATATAAATCATGGACGCAATATTTGATTTAACTATTCATTCTCAATTATCACAAACACCTTTATTAATAAACGACATTTTCATGGATGCATGGTCGGCGCCACGTGATTTTGACAGACAATAGGTGATCAGCAGGTTTTATACATAACAATATCATGATACAGTATCATATCATATTGTACAAAAAAAATGATACAATATCATATCGTATCATGTAACTTTTTACAACATAATATATGATATAATATTGTTCATATAAAACAATAGAATATCATATCATACAATACTATATAATAGGAATCATATTATATCATTTAACAAACACATCTATCAAGCAGGTTTGAGTGAGGTAGGAGATTTTTTTTTAGCATCCTTGATAATGGAGATCAGGCTCTGCATCTGAAGCTACCTCTGCGGTTCATTAATATTATAGTTAAATCAACTATGCAAGCTATTATCTATAAAATATGTGACCTGTTCCAAAAAAAAAAACAAATCTCATTCAGCATCCGAAACCTATGGCTCAGATTCAGCATTCAAGCCTGCCAGGTGTATCAGTATCATAAGACGCATCATCCATGCAAGTTTGGTGAAATTAGGATAAGTAATAAGTAAGATATAATCATCAGAGAGTACCTGTTCCAAAAACACCAGCTCTTAAAGCCTTAACCTCCCTCCTGCATTCGAAACCAATGGGTCAAATTCAGCATTCATACCTGTAATAACTAACATTTAATCTTCAAAGGGCACCTGCTCCAAAAACTTTAACCAGCTCTAAAAACTTTGACCTCATCCAACATCTGAAACCTATGGCTCAGATTCAGCATTAAAGCATGTCTGGTGCATCAGTATCATAAGATGCATCATCCATGCAAGTTGACCAGTAGTAACTTAGATGCAGGACCTGCAACAAAAACAAACCTTAACCAGGTCCGGACGCCGACGCCGGGGGTATAGCAAAAGCTCCCCCGACTTCGTCTCGGTGAGCTAAAAAGGGTACCCTGTTTTGAGTCAAAGTTACAACATAAATGTGCAAGATTCAATCTTTTTCTTAACAAATTGTTGTAGAGAAGACACCAATGAATACCCTTCATTTTTTTAAAATATTGAAATCATCAAAATAAGTCTGCAGCTGTGCAGTTCGACGGCTGTTTTAAGTGATTAAAAAGGCATTTTCCTGTTCTTGTATGCACAATGTGCATTCAAAACAACATGTAGAACTCATATTTATTGCTTTTATATCATTTGACAACAGTTTTGGTCATTTTCAGGCAGAAATAAGCCAGTTCAAGAAATGTTTACATTCTTATCCTCAAATGTACAAGATGACCGCACATCCCCCTTAAAGGGGTATGGTCACAATTTTGGTGAAAATTTATTTTTCCGATTTAAATGTTTACAATGCTTCATTAAGGCATTTTTAAAAGGCAACTAAAATTTGAGTGCCATTGATTGAGATATAGGCGAGTTACAGAGCTTACAATTCCTTGCTATGTAAACAAAGCTTTTGTTTACATTTTGAATGCTGAGGTGAAAATTCCAGTTTAAGACCTAATAAGATGATTGTGTTAAACGTAAGGAACTGTTTATTTATGCTTAAAATGAATACGAAGATAGACAAATGAGCTTAAAAAATATTTTTTTACTGGTATATTGAACCAACATAAACAAAAACAGGGCAAGAGCCTTGTTTACATTACAAAGAATTGTGAGCACTGTTTCTTGCTTATAACTCTAGATCTATGACTGACTCTTAAATTTCACTTGATCATTAGAAACATTGTAAACAATAAAAACAGCGAAATAAGATTTGACCAAAATCGTGACAACGCCCCTTTAATTAATAGGCAACCAAAATATGAGTTTCATTTGTTGACGAGTTACAGAGCTTACAATAATTATTCCTTGCTATGTAAACAAAGCCTTTGTTTACATTTGGAATGCTGAGGTGAAAATTCCAGTTTAAGACCTAAGATGATCGTGTTAAACCTAAAGCCCCTTTCACAATTGGCTTCGCACGAGCTATCGCATACGTTGCAAGAGCTCTCGCATTCGTTGCATGCGTTTTTGTGGTCGCATCAAGTCTCCTCAAATTAGTGGACATGTACACTATTCAGATGCGACCAAATGCGATCCAAATTATTGCATTGCAACGCACGAACATTAGTACGAACGTTTTAGAACGATTTGTGTTCTCGCAAGAGCGATGCACGATTTTTAAAGATCGTAATATAAACTGCAGCTGTTTATTCGTGTGTTGTGCGACCATGAGACTGTTGCTCAACGTGACTCATGTAATCTTGCAACGTTTTACTATCATTGCAAGATTTATCGGTTTCAGTTTCCATGCTTTGCCACTAGTATATACATGTACTTGATACAGGGTTATTTTCGCCCCGTGATATTTTCGCTTCTACTTACGGTTTTACCTTGTCTTGAATTCGCCCCAACAATGTTACGGTAAAAGAGAGATGATATGAGACATTGGAATTCGCCAAGTCTTAATCCGCTAACTGACAAAAAGAGCGAAATGAGCGAAAATAAAACGGGGGCAAATAGTTCCCTTATACAGTATACACTGTATAAGTATATCTGTTTCAGGTCAAAATTGATCTTGATTTTGGCTGTTGCTTTTGTCATCTTCTTGGGCGGTATCTTCTCTTGCATTCAACTATTTCTACTGAAGAGCATCGGAAACGGGCGGTATATATGCCCCCTCTGACTCGTACGAGCATTTGTACGATGAAACGCATGATCGGACGAGCGTCGCTCGTCCTGTCACATTGGCGCACGTTCAATCGTCCTATCATCTAGTCTATCATGCAATCCTATCGCATTATCTTACAACACTCGCTTTCATTGTACAACAGTCGCATATAGACGCAAGATATATCGCAAGATTAAATGCGTTTACATCGGACAACGGTCCCTCTGAATAGTGCGAGTTTCGTACGAGTACTTTTTCATATGCGATTATTTTGGCAACAGTTTACGAACATATCGAATTTTTTCGGTCTGTAAGCCTTCCACCTTTGTTATCTTCTAGAGATGCGCTTCAAACCCAGTAATTACGAAGTCCAATTGTTAATTAATAAACGTTTATTAATGAGCGTGATCGTATAGTAGATATTTACAACCATTAAGAGCAGCTCAAATCAAAGAATGTATCTAACATCATTTTACATGAGTATGTATAACATTTTACTTATAATTGACAGTTCTGACCAGTCCGGCCCATCTATGATGATCATGAGTGAACATTTAGTGTTAAAATTCCAGAGTTACATTTTATTTCTAAATAAAGTAACAAAACTGTCAAAACTGTCAGACAGAATATTGTGATGCGGGGATTGAGTCTCAGAATCCGAGTCTCTGAGTCCCCCACCTGGGTATGATGCATCGCTTACCCATAATACATTCATTCATACATGGCTTTAAGGTTACAAAGGTTAAATAGATGGAACAAGCATTACAAGACTAACTTGCAGTATGAGGGCCTTCATTACAGACACTGGATCGCCAAATATGACAATTTGTTGACAACTTGTTTATATATTTTCAGTTTGTATTTTACTGTGCCAGAATTAATTAACCTCATTTATGACAAAGAGTATTGGGATGCAGTCTTTAGGTATCCCGCCTTAATATGACGCATCACTTGCGTGCAATATTAGAGTGTCATATATAAAAGTATACATAAGTATCATAGTGACCAATATGTAATGATATTAATTCAAGGTCATAGCATGGCTATTTGTTTACATACGTCCCCCAAACAAAAGAAATATCCCGAAGGGAGATTTCTCATGTCTGGCGCTCGGAATAGGAAAGCGTCCTTGATCTTCTCTTGGTCAGACGAACTTCCTAGTGACATACTAGTCAGAACATCTATGTTAAGAGACTTATTCCTCTGTTGCGTAGACATCGCGGCCTTCTCTTCCAGGTATTTACGTGCCAGCTCTGGGTCCGGTCTGTAATATTTGGCCCATGGAGATTCATCTTTCTTCTCTCCAAGTAATTGTTGTGCTAGTTTGGTCGAAATTGTCCCCGTACTACTGGTCATTTTGCAAGTTTCGAGTCTTCCGCTCCTATGGGGTTTCTCTTGGATCCTAACGTTTTTCGGGATTGGTTTAAGTTCAATGGTATCACTAGAGGTCCATTTCTCCGGATTCACACAACAAAATGCATGTCTTTGGAAGAACCTTTCTTATCTCCGTCACTACCCCTTTTTCGACAACCTGACCAGCAACCAGCACAGCATATACCTCCCCACTTTTTAATAGTTTTGCGTTTCTTAATACAAAGTCCTATCGTTATTGTTAGTGCCAAAGTTAAACACACATAAAACCAGGGACTTTCCAACCAAGATGATTATTCAATGGGTTGCAGATTAGTGACTGGCAATTCCGCCATAAGTTTATTCATAGGGAAAACCTTAATATCTTTTAATTTGTCAGACATCTTAATTTGTCTTGAATTTTGAAATTACTTTCTTGATTTTAATATTAAGTAAAGATAATGAACCATGAAAACCGAGCAACCTTGTCCCATACTCAAGATGTTGATCGTAATATCTTATCATTTTTAAACCAGTAATCTTAGCTCACTTTCAAAAATCAGTCTTTTAGTTTCTTTACTTAGTCGCTGTCATGTATTTCGAGTGTATGTTATATCTCTTCTACTCCGCATATACAAATAAACGAGGTGCTATGTCCGCGTTTGCTAGTCGGCGTATCTCATTATCTGTTTTAATGTCACAGGGGGTCATCCTGTCATACCTTTTTAAAAGCGTGCAATATATACAAAGCTAAGCTTATTCAAGATTATTTACATCTACATATACGATTAATATAACTTATTTAGTTTATCATTTTGGCTAATTCCTTTATAATAGCCAACACACAGCCTTGATTATTATTTTCTCTACAAGGCTTAGGGATTGATTCACGCGGTTTAGGGATTGGTTTGAAGCCTAGACCTACTTTAGGGACTATTTCATCTATTTCCATATCTTCATTTAAGTGTACATTTGTGTTATCTAAGGGTATTTCATAGTCTTGGCCACTATTTTCATCACATTGTTTTGACTCAGGGGTCTCATCCGATTCTGAATCTACGGTCTGATCTCTCTTGGTTTTGTACTGTTGATCATCCATGATTTTCTTAGCTCTTATACGTCTTTGAAGTTCTGCTAGGGGAATATCCTTTTCGTCTGAAGATCCTTCTCTTTCCCATTGTTTGAACTGTATAGCTCTTTCTAATGGTTCTGGTTGCATGTCTTCATTTTCCGTCGACGATTCATCTTCTGGTGGTACCACATAGTTAGTTTTTCTTAGAGTTCTTCCACCATCTTCAGTATTTTGTGAAAGGGGCCAATGCGAAATGCCTGCCAGTCTTAATTGTTGTGCATGGCATTTGGTGGTTAATCCAGTCAACTGTTCTCTCACCACGAAACTAACTGGTCCTTTCTGCTCTATGATTCGGTAATATGGTAGCCACTTTTTATCTAACTTATTTTGTTTTCTGTTGTTCTTTAGGTAGACAGGGTCACCTACCTTAAAATCTTCGTCTTTACTTTTATTATCGGCCTGAGCTTTCTGTTTCTTTTTGGCTTCCTTCATATTGCGATGTACTAGCATGAAAGCTTTGTGTTGTTCTTGAAGGGCAATCTTGTGTTGGTCTTCTCCTGCATATCTCCTTCGAGGTTTCATTAACGTATCAAGAGGTAGTACGACATCTCGGTTGTACATAAGGTAGTATGGAGAAAACTTTGACGAATCGTTAGGATGGAAGCGAATGGCTGCCAATGTCAGATTAAGATGAATATCCCATGTTTGAGCGTTGTCTGTTATTTTCTTAGCCATTACGTCATGAAGAGTTCTATGAAACCTTTCTACTTTACCACTACCTTGAGGGCTGTAATAAGATGTTTTGATGTGGTTGATGTTCAATTCTTTTAAGGTTTCTTCCACTTTCTTGTTCACATTTTCTGTTCCGTTGTCTGTGAGAATTTGAAGAGGACAGCCATATCTTGGATATATTTCTTCTAAGATAAGATGAACTATGTTGTCAGCTGACTTATCGGGAACTGGGAAGGCTTCTGGCCAACCAGAGTAAATGTCAATAAAAGAGACTATGTACTTGTTTCCTGACAAGGATGTTGGATATGGTCCTGATAAATCAAGTCATACCTTAGCCATTTTTATATTTTTTTTTATTCGTGTATTGTATAAATATATTAATGCCAAAACCATAAAAAAAAAATAAACAAATGCGGGCGAATGTCTGGGGCAAGCGCAAACCAGCGGCAACACGCAAGCCCAGTTGACGCAAAACAAACCACCAACCGAAGCCTAATCCCAATACCCTATAAGCAAACATAAGAACATTGAGGAACATACTCAACAGGTAGCTCCACATTTCTAAATTCAAACTGATATGGGTAAAGTTACCCTCCCCCCCCCACCCGCTGTGCAATAAGCGAATCATTAGCAAGTCTGTACTCTTCTAATGTCTATTTCCACTATACATGTAGCTACTAGGATGATAGCCACCCGACAACACTTGCGAGCATAACTTCTACCGTATCAGCAGGCCATCAGCCTCCACCTTCATCAATCAATTCAATTATAACCCGTATTGGGTATCATTTTGACCAAGCTGTAAAACAAGTTAATCATTAAGAGCGAATTCGTCAATCTAGGCATGTTGAGAGACACCATTAATTCACAGACAACCTATAATCTGGTCATTGACTCACAGGAAAACATCGTATCTCAACCTAAACAAGATTATGTAAATCTAAAGTTGGTCAGATGCATTTCTGATTTATTTCATCATATATGTTGCGGTGAAAAAGAACAACAATAAGTAATGGCAACTTATAACGAACATTTTTGGTTGAGAATTGCACACAACCCTTCTCAAGACTGAGACAGATAGCTTTGGTTAATATACACTACACTTACTTGATACAAAAATGTCATTAACGTCCAACCCAAACGATGCTTTGATCACAAACTTGAGGGAAATTGTTTCAAGTCTCATTGTCTGTATGCCTACAGGTGCCTTATATGCAACGGTACCCATCTATCTATGTTATGTGCCAATGCTAACACAACACCGAGCCAATTAAACCACGCCTTTCGAGCACATTCCGCAATCCTCAATATAACCATTTAACATGAGTTTTGACTTTGGGTATTTGTGTCAAACAGCAAAGAAACGTAGACATGTATATTTTCATTTTGTCTCGCCTTTGACCTAAGACTACGCAATCTGTGTACATTTCACATGAAACCAGCGTCATCTGATGCAGGAAAAAGATAGTTACATCCTAATATACACCCCCAACCCGCCTCGCACTTTTCAGGTCCGATATGCCAGCTCACTAAACACGCACTAACCAACCGTGTGTCGAATAGTCTCGATAATCCCAAGACATTAGGGTTCTATGATGTTGGGGTATTACTTATAAACAAGCACCTAGATAAAATGTTTATTTTTAATTGTTTAGACTGTGGCCCCTGGACAATTCTTGGGCCTCACATAGGGGTCAACCTTTGATGTAGGTTTATATCTTTATGGTCTTGAGAACTGAAATGCTCAATAAAACGATTGTGAAATGCAATTTACAAAAACATAGTACAAGATCTTTTCTTCTACATTCGTCCGTATATTTTGTATATGACTCCATAAAGTCAATTTTATTATGACTAGTGTTGCTCGGGTGAGAGATGTGGCACTTGATCGTCTTTTGTTAACGATATGCTTATATAATTGACCTATTTTGAACAAATAATACTGCCTTGCTTCGCGTGCACATCGAACAAGTGTATTGTTTATACCTATATGGCGCATAACGTTTAAATCATATTGTAGACCTCGTTTCTACAACATAGCAATTAATTAATAAATGGTAACAACGTGTTGTCTTTTTAATCATTTTGTTTTACAAAGGCAAACTCTGAAGTGCATGTTGTCAAAGCGCAATCAACTGCTTTTGCTATTCTAAAAGATTAAACACAGGGGAAAACGCTCTTGAATGAACGATGATTTTGGAAATCTGTACTCCTGAGTTTCAATTATTTCATGTCAAATTGTTAAAAAAAAGTAGTAAATGTCATTGAACGAATTATAATTAGAATTAAATACTTGTAGATAACATTTTTGTGATTATGCATAAACATTTTCCCACAAATCTCTTAAGACTCAAACTCATCTCCTTGATGCTGTCAAAATTAAATATATTTTTTATCCTTAATTGAATTTAAAAACAACTTCATTGCAATACTTTAAAAAACTAAAGAGATGCATGTACATGAAGCTTTTATATACTAATTACATCAATCAAATAAATTTTAAATGGGAAGTAGGAACAAGGAAGATATCAATACCTATGTTTTTAGTAAAGATGCTTATGCATAGATAACATTTTCTTTCTTCACTTGCACCAACTATGATATGTTATTATAAAGTATATATATATATATATATATATATATATATATATATATAAAGGATAAGGAAATTCACTTTGTTGGAGCTCCACCTCCGCCCCGGAGCAGGCTTGAACTCACGACCTCCGGAACCCATTCTCCTAGCAGTGAGCGCCGGAACCCATTCTCCTAGCAGTGAGCGGCCACCGCGCTAACCACTCGGCCATCTAGGCAAGACAAAATCTTGCTTTCGATGACGAACGGAACCTAGCGCGCTGGCCGCGCACGACACGGTCGTTTGAGATACAGGTCGTGAGTTCAAGCCTGGGTTATATTATATAATGAGTAAAGTTAATCCACACAAGTAATAAATAATATAAAATAACAGAAAGATAATATATATATATATATATATATATATATATATATATATATATATATATATATATATATATATATATATATATATAAAAAGCACTAAATAAAATCAACAACACTAGGGATCTTTAAAGTGTCGGATCTAATATATAGATACTAAGCCAGTAAAATGAATATATAAAGCACTGAAAATGGCCAATGTCATTGGCAAAACCTTATCAACATTGATCATCAAAACTGTATAAAATGTAGTTATTATTTTTTATAGGTTCTTTAGTAGTGTTAGTTGTAGTGCTAGATTTTGTTTTCTTTGTTTTTACCTATGTAATTCTTTTTGTTTCTCTTATGTCCTGAAGAAGGGACTGGTTGTCCCGAAAATTTGACAATTTCAATTGTTCGTGTCGTTAGCCATTTTCAGTGCTTTATATATATATATATATATATATATATATATATATATATATATATATATATATATACACACACACACACACACACACACACACACACACACACACACACACACAGAGTGTTTACAGACAATGACCTATTCATAAAACATAAAACATATTTATACTTGCCGTACTTTTGAACATAAAAGCTGCTGTATCCAAATTCAACAGAAAAAAGTCGCATATAAATTTACATTTACTCCGTTCATGCTTTAAGCTGGAAATAAATAATCTGGATTTATACAATGAGTTTTAATGGATTTACGTATTCAAAACCGCTTGGAAACATTGACTATATTTAATAGAAAACAGGAAATTTGAAGAGAGTTTGTCACAAAACCCGGCGTGGAACATTAAGCTGTGATAGGTCGATACATGATCATTTCTGGGAATTATTATGTCCTTAAGTAACAAAGCGATACCAGTTCACAAATTAAAATCTAGTGTTTGATGATATTTTTCGATTATAAAGTTTGATAATATGTAATGTTTAATGCTACACATAAAAATTGCTTTTTTGATTGTTAAAGTATCATTTCTGAAACATGGTTTGTGGCAATGCAATTTGAAAAAATTACGCACTTTGAAAAGATATATGTTCATAGAGCGTTAAATTTTGGACCAAGTTTACGCACTTTGAAAAATCGCGTTAAGAAGGTACATCAACATTTTTTTTATTATCGAGAGGCACTTTACGCACTTGGAAAAAATATGTATAAATCACAGATTTATTCTGCACTTAAATTTCTAAACTCTTGATAGTGTGATGATTTGTAAACACTAGCGAATGTCATTTACCGTCTTAGATAACGGGGGCGGGTATGGGGTTAACCAATGATACAGGTCGATTTCCAGTACATCATTTAATTAATTATAGGAAGAAGATATCCTTCCTTTCTTCTTTCCTTTCAAAACATGGTATTCAGCAACTTGGAGTAAAAGTATACGAACGGAAAAAGAAATACGCTTTCTTGTAAATTACATGTAAGGTGGTATGGGACACCTCCAAGTTGTGACTTATTGTTCACCGAAATAAACAATAAAATGAAGTGTTATTATATGAGTAGTTTTTTCCTCAATATTGTCACCTAACTGCGTAGAGCAGTGGGTTAGAGGGCATACTTCAAATCTGTAAGTCAATCGAATCCCGCTCGGGGTTTTACAATTTTTACCTCTCCAAATATTTTTAAACGCTATTTTTTGGCTACAAATTGTAAAATTTGAAAAATCTAAACCGGTGAAAGTATTCTAATTATAATGTACTTTAATCCTCATCAATATCGATAGATGTCCCATATCACCTTAAGTACATGATATTGAAAAAAAAAGAGCTGGCCAAACATTAATTATTTTCCCAATGGTATGATAAAGAATCTGTTAAGTGTTTCAATATAAATCCTCCTTTCAAATTCTAATCAAATAAATCACTGCATTATAAAGAAAAGTGACATTGAAAAACATTAAATTATTATCAACTAAAAATAAGCATTAGGGTGTTGGGGTTTTTATCTTGCACCGATGTTCTAAAAGAACATATATATTCATTCAAATAAATATAACAAGCGTATCTTTTTTCACACCATGTTTGTTATGCCCATCTTCGAGGAAGGGAGGGCATATATAGTGGTTTGATGCTGTCTGTTGGTCGGTCGGTCCACCAATGGTTTCCGTTCATTTTCCTCACAGAGAGTGCACATACTGAAATCAAATTTGGCATACAGATTTGTCATATGAATATCTAGGTCAAGTTGGATTTAAGGTACGTTCGGATAATTTTTGACAGATTTATGCCCCATGGACATAGAAAAATTCCAATAGTTTTGGTTTCCGTTCATTTTCTATGCAGAGGTTGCACATACTGAAATGAAATTTGGTATACAGATTTATTATAGGAATATCTAGGCCAACTTTAATTTGAGGTATGATCGATCGAGCAACTTTTGACAGATTTATGCCCCTTGGACCAAATATTTTGCAGTTTCCGTTCATTTTTTTCGCAGAGTTTACACATACTGAAATGAAGTTTGGTATACTTATTTATCGAAAGAATATCTACGCCAAGTTCGATTGTGGGTAAGATTGAACAACTTTTGACAGTTAGGCCCCTTGGACATAGAAAAATTCCAATTTTTGCGGTGTCCGTTCATTTTTTTCACAGAGGTCTAAAGAAGGGGGCATAACTGTTTCACAAATATCTCTTGTTAATAAGTACATGCAACTGAAGCCGATTTAAATATGTTATGCAATGATTTCAGAAATCAATATATATATATATATATATATATATATATATATATATATATATATATATATATATATATATATATATAAAATTTTCGTTTTTTGCACAACCCAATGTGCCAGATAAGAAGTATATTTGCTTCATACACAAAAGAAGAAAAAGGCGGTCGGTTACTAAGCGATGCAGTTGTTTTATGTCATATTTGGATAATTCAAATCTCCCGAGTTGTTGTCAAACTACGTAAGCTGATGG
The DNA here is from genome assembly GCA_020458035.1 of Magallana ariakensis. Lineage (NCBI taxonomy): Eukaryota > Metazoa > Mollusca > Bivalvia > Ostreida > Ostreidae > Magallana > Magallana ariakensis. The sequence goes on from CM035816.1 coordinate 38,479,621, forward strand.
TACAAGAAAAAAATTCTAATCGAGAAACTGTTTATAAAGTTAGCTGAGAATGCCTTGGGTTCTTTTTTTTAATATATCCCATTGAGATAAACAACGTTGAAACAATCATTTATGGTATATAAGAGTATGAGTTATTTTGACCAAATCCTGAACAATTGTTTTCAACGCGCGTTAATATCGACGATATCAAAATACTTTGAAAAAAAAAACCCAATTGCATTGAACTGTTCCCAAAATTAACGCACTTTGAAAAAAATTTAATATACCTATTTTTTCCAAGTACGCTGTAACAATGGTTTCATTGTTCAAAGAAAGATATATTTATTTTGTGCGATTTTTTTGTTTTTTATGCAAAAGTAAAAAAAAAAAATCTCGTTACGAGTAACGAGTAGGTCTTCCGGCCGATTTGTTTTAAATGATATGATGAAATATCGATACTCTCTGCCAAATCTGAGATCTCGTTGAAACTAGGATTTTTGTATCGACTGGTGTAACGACGAAAAGTGACCCCCGTAGAATATTGACCCGGGGGTCAAATTTCTACGAAGAAAACTGACCCAGGGTCAGTATTCTATGACAACTAGGGTCCTTTTTCTACAGTAAAAAACCATTCCAGACCTGTAAATCTACGACCCCCCAAACGTTGAAAACTGACCCCCAAAGAATTTTGACCTCGCTTATAAACTACATATAAATTATAGAAATTTATAGCGATACGTGTCGCATTCATGTTTGGCGAGTGTCCCGGGGTGGGGAGGGAGGGGGGTGGGACAGCGAAAGCATATGACAGATTAGACAGAACTAAGTATGCGCCTCCCGTTTTACCCTTTTACATATAAAACATCAGTTTGAACAAAGCGATGTCTGTGTTTATCTTGAAGTACTTGTTAGCTTGCCTCGTGGAGCCCCTTCGCTAAGCCTTTTTATGGTTGTGTCCCCCACCCCGAGTTATATGCATTATGATGTGCTCGCATGCGCTTCCTTTTTGCATTATGCTCGCTTTGCTAAATAGGCCCCATTATTATAGTAGATGATTTCGTAGACAAACCTAAGTAATGACTATGTATTGCATATTTTTAAAAGAAAAAACCCAGAAGATAGATGTGAAATTTCAACAAATAAAGCGGATTCTTTATTATCTGTTATATTTAGCTACACTCAATGTCTGACAACCGAACAAAACACCGTCACACCAACAGATAATATATTGAATGGGATTAGGCAGCAGGCACAGCATATTTTAGCCCTCTCCCTAAGGTGGCAGGGGATAGTTTTTTTGGTCGAGGAAATGTGAGGCAGATACTGCTCATATATGTGATCTAATTATTCAGTCGATTTTTAAATTTGCTAAAATTGGTTTGCATGCACGGGACACATGGTCCCGACTCTTGAGAATTTTTAAACATTTTAGAATAAAACAAGTACAACTTACATATAGCACTATATAGAATAGCTAGGGACGGTCTCAAAATTTTTCTGAAAAATTACCCTTTTTCACATTTTCACGGGTCCAGCACCACGCTCCAGTCCCGAGCAACTGCCATAAACTACCTTAGGATTTGTTGCTTAATGTATACCTATGCAAATAATCACCAATTAATTGGGGGTCAATAACCTTCTTTTCGAATGACATTTCGTGTTCTGAACCCACCCCACTTTTCAAGCACAAAACCGAAAGTGAACATTTTGGCCACAGTTTCGCATTTTCATTCCATATCTGATGAAAAGTGCTACCAGTATTAAAGTGTCATATATCAATAAAATTGACATTAGCTCCTCTATCCACAAAATGAAAGCAATAAATATTCTAGCAATTTATACCCCTCAAATAACCAGCCAAACCTCAGGTTCTCCCTTTATTTCAAAATTTTGACCGGGTCTTTCGTTCGAAACTATCCCCTGCCACCTTTAACTTTTAGAGTTTGTTTCTCTCTAACCAAAACACTCTAAAATCAGAAAGTTCATGCAATTCTGAGTAAAACTTTTTTAAATTTGGTCTGATTTCATTGAAAAATAAAAAAGTTATGGCTGTTTAAGGATTCCCCACATTCCCGGCTGAATCACCTTAACCTGTTTCTGTAAGGTTTTCAAGATATATCATGACTTCTTTCAATCCAAAAGACATTTTTTCTTTCAAAATCAGTTATAACAAGAAACCTTTATCCCTATAAGATGTAAAAACATTGAAATATTCACATTTAGTACTCACACATAGGAGAATTCAACTCATATGTATCACCTATCCCCCTGCAAATGGGAATAAGAAAAAACACACTATTACTCCTTGCAATCAACTTTTTTGGTTCTAAAATGGTACTAACAGGTTTAAAAACTCTATTGAAACATAAAAGCAACTTATTTGAAACACAAAACCTTCACTTTCATCTCTTCATAAGGGACAGATCCCTAGAAAATGGCAATCAGGCATCTTACCCGGGGAGTAATTTCCCAAATATGCTGAACGGTTGATGATGAAACCTGATTTCTCTGTTTATTCTTTAACCAACACCAAAAGATCTAGATTTACTTGTTATAAAGATTGAAATGCATGTTTTACATACAAAGAAATACCAAATTTGAACATCATGACCACAACCCCATCATGAAATGGGAATACGTGCAAATGACAAATGGTTAAAAAATGCACACAAATTCAATCTTTCTTGATATATTTTCAATAAAGAAGAAACCAGACATATGTGTTTTGTTTTAAATGGGAGCAATTCAATGTATCTATGAAATGTTATCAAAAAAATGTGAAATAAAGCCCATTTTTGGGTTGTCGGTACAGAAAATCGAAGGATGGGGTGTGTTTTTAGCTCACCTGAACCGAAGGTTCAAGTGAGCTTTTCTGATCACCCGTTGTCCGTCGTCCGTCCGTTCGTCTGTAAACTTTTCACATTTTCGACTTCTTCGCTAAAACCACTGGGCCAAATTTAACCAAATTTGGTACAAAGCATCCTTATGGCAAGGGGATTAAAATTGTTAAAATAAAGGTCACAGCCCTTTTAAAAAGGGAGATAATTGCGAAACAGTGAGTATAGGGTGTGTGTCTTTAAAAATCTTCTTCTCAAGAACCACTTCACCAGAAATGCCAATATTTACACAAAAGCTAGTGTATATAGTGAAGATTCTAAATTGTAAAAATCGTGACCCTCGGACCAAAACTGGGGCCCTAGGCGGGGTTCAAAGTTTAACATAGAAATATACATAGAAAAATGTTTACAAGATTTATAAGATTTTTGTCGCATTTGTTCAACTAAATTGAGCACCAAAAAACCCAACTGTGTCTCCCTGATTATTGACATCTCATGGCATAAGTATATAAGTTTGTTTAATCAAAAAATGACGGATGAATACGATAAGGTGTAAAAATTCGCTAAACATTATTTTAGTTTATCGCTTACAGTTTATTTGGAGACCGTGCCCGATAAAAATAAAAATTAATATGTAAATTTATTTGTTGTCGGGCACGGTCTCCAAAATGAATGTAAGCGATAAATGTATCTTGTGATTTTGTTGTATATTGGTTTAGCATTATAGATACGGCATAGACTGGTTCGCCAGCTTATAGGAAATAGCAGTGACGAGAAAAATTTATTTTTAGGCCCACAAGTTGCATAATCTTCACACGCTTGCGATGGAATGCTGAAAAAATCTTTCGGAGAGTCAATAGATTTATTTTCAAAGTAAAACGGCTTTAATAGTTATAAACAAAGAAAGAGAATCATCTTTCGATTAAGTAAAACCGCTACAAAGTGTTAGCCTGAAAAAATCTCTGGAAGCCAGGCAACTGTATATTTATTTTACCTACTGGTTATGGAAAGTCCTTAGCTTTACAAAAAACCAATTTCTAGAATGACACGATCCCACTCTCTAAGTTAATAACTCCATATTTAATAAACACATAAGATAATATGTACAGACCATGTGCTAATTGTGTGTAGCCTGTGTGAATTCAATTTATATGTGCTTACTTATTCTTATCGGACCTTTACGAGAAAATGGAGCTAAATCAGATCGTTACCATCCTCAGCAGTCCCATAAATCAAGTTATAATGGACATGGATTGGAATGCTACGAGCAGTCTAGTGCCAAATATAACTTACTCAACAATAAAATATTTATACATTTCCTATGTAAATTAATATTTACAATACCCACATAAACAATGTATTGTCAACGGTGTCAATATTAATTTGTTCTTGTTAATTTGATATTTATTGTCAAATTCATGTTCATCTTCTTAAACCTTCTTTCTTTGATCCGCCTCAATCTTCTTTCCGATTTATTTTATGTGTGCGCATTTGCTCTGCGCGAAGCTGCAGTGAGTTTTCCCACTGTCATGGCGGTGGTGGTTACCTGTCCTTGAATTTCCTAGCGGCAGCGTTTGGAATCAAGGGCAGGCTATCCAGTCTAAGATACGGCAGATCTGGACACAGACCACAATTATTTTTCCCTCTTATTCCTTTATACAACAAAAAATCATGTAAAAAATTCCACCGGCTCAAATCAATTCAAACATAGCATACCTATAGAATGACACTAGTCCAACAACATATCCAAACCACAGGAAAATCAATCGAGAGGGGACTGAGATATGGCCCCTAAAATAACCCCTACCATGAAAAATCCACTTTCACTTTGGAATACGTGTAAACATTGGCCTCTTTACACCCTTTCTATTGCGCCTTTAAAGATAATTTTTCTGAATTTTTTCCTGCCTGTATTTTTTTTCAAACCTTCTTCTTTCCATCCATACCCTAAAAGGAACCAAATTCGCCTAGTTAGCACCCCTGGGAATTTTTGTAATAATACATACATTTTTAGATTGGAACTACTTGCGTGGTCAATGAGCACGGGGTAAAAATAGTGGTATGTGACCATCTACGCACGTGGTGTAGATTTATTTGTAAACAACACTACCATAGGTAATCTTGTTTCACACGGAAATTTAAATAAATAAAAGTATGTTTTTTATAATTAGGGAAACACTGTTAATGTGTTACACTCGTATACTAATGATGAACCCGTGAAATGTGTTCAAAGACTGTTTAAAGCAGAAAGAAGTTAATTTATTTTTAAACTTGAAATTTCTACCATGATGAGTTATGATTCATTGTATTACAAATGCATCACTACGTATTTTATAAGGAAATATACTGAGTATACAATCACATGGTGATGTTAAAATTGCAAATAAAATATAGTTGCATATGTGCGAATTTAGTTACACAAACCATTTTTATATACTGATATTATTTGATATACGACTATTGGTACAGAAAATTAAATTAATGATATCTATATTAAAGAAAATGTCAGCTCGACGCCTTTGTGGCCGTTCCGACCTTTGATATGTATAGGAAAGATTCGAAATTGTAAAAATCGTGACCCTCGGACCAAAACTGGGGCCCAAGGCGAGGTTCAAAGTTTAACATAGAAATACATAGGAAAAATGTTTAAAAATCTCCTTCTCAAGAACCACTGCACCAGAAATGCCAATATTTACAAAAAGCTTGTATATATAATGAAATTTCTAAATTGTAAAAATTGTGAGCCCCGGACAAAAAGTGGGGCCCTAGGCGGGGTTCAAAGTTTAACATACATGTATATAGGAAAATGTTAAAAAATCATCTTCTCAAGACCTATAATGCAACAGTTTGGGATATTACTATGCATACATCCTTAAATAATGTAGATTCTAATTTGTAAAAATCGTGACTCCCGGACTAATACTGGGGCACCAAGAGGGGTTCAAAATTTAACATTTTAAAAAATATATAGAAAACGTTTAAAAATGTTCTTCTTGAGAACTACAATGTTACAGTTTGTGGAATTACTGTACATGCATCCCTGGCTTATGTAGATTCTTAATCGGTAAAATCGTGACCCCCCGGACTAATACTGGGGCCCCAAGAGGGGTCAAAGTTTAATATAGAAATATATATAGGTAACATGTTAAAAAATCTTCTTCTTGAGAACTACAATGCTACAAGTTGTGAGATTACTATGCATGCAACCTTGGATAATGTAGATTCGATAGTTTTAAATTAGTGACCCCTGGACTAATACTGGGGACCCAAGATGGGTTCAACATTTAATGTAGAAGTATATATGGAAAATGTTTAAAAACCTTTTTCCCGAGAACTACAATGCTTCAATTTGTCAGATTACTACGTAAGCATCCTTAAATAGTGTAGATTCGAAATTATAAAAGCTGTGACCCTCGATCTAATACTGGGGCCCCAAGAGGGGTTCAAAGTTTAACATAGAAATATAGAGGGAAAATGTTTAAAAATCTTTTTCTAGAGAACTACAATGCTTCAACTTGTGAGATTACTATGCAAGCATCCTTGAATGATGTAGATGCTAATTAATAAAGCTGTGACCACTGGACTAATACTGGGGCCACAAGAGGGGTTCAAAGTTTAACATAGAAATATATATATGGGAAATGTTTTCAAAAAGTTTTTTCTCGAGAACTATTATGTTACAGTTTGTGAGATTACTATGCAAGGATTCTCAAATAGTGTAAATTCTAATTTGTTAAAGCCAATCATAAACCTCGGACCAATACTGGGGCCCCAGAAGGGGGGGGGGGTTCAAAGTTTGAAATAGAAATAGCATATGCTACGAAATAGAATGTTACAAGAAACTGTTGTTCAGGTGAGCGATGTGGCCCATGGGCCTCTTGTTTTGACAATCAAACAGTTTAAAATTGCTTATAATGACTTAAAATGCAGATATTAACTATTTAGAATTCCATGTAATTACATGTAATTTACATGTAGTACATGTAAAATACATATTTAGCCATAAAATCTACAAGCACAAAACCGAAAGTGAACATTTTGGCCACAGTTTCGCATTTTCATTCCATATCTGATGAAAAGTGCTACCTGAGTATTAAAGTGTCATATATCAATAAAATTGACATTAGCTCCTCTATCCACAAAATGAATGCAATAAATATTCTAGCAATTTATACCCCTCATTGGCCCTCAAATAACCAGCCAAACCTCAGGTTCTCCCTTTATTTCAAATTTTTGACCGGGTCTTTCGTTCGAAACTATCCCCTGCCACTTAAACAGATGTATGTTACAGGTACACATAAGACAGCGACTCGCGTGTGAATTCGGAATTTTGGATTTATCACGATTGCACTAACGTTACACTCAATGTCTGATAACTCTGCATCGCCGCCATTATATGCTCAATAAAGTACATTGTAAAACTCAAACTGCTCTCAGGATCGGACAATGCCTATATCAAAAAATTCTTGTAGAAAAAAATAATTGCAGATACTAATTTGTTTATTCCAACCAACATTTAAGGTCACACAACGTTTTGCGTTGTTCAAATTCTGATATTGAAGTTCCTAAATTGTTTCCTAAATATACAAATAACAGATGCATGAAACTCTACTCTAATCAAAAGGTAATGGTTAATGGCGTCGCTGAATCAAATTGTTGGAGGATGCAATGTTGCAGTCATTCACACAAATGGCATTATATTAGACCGAATGCTGTTAACCTGACAGATACATTTTGTCTAAAATAAACTTTATAACTAATCAGATCTATAAAGAACCGTCAAGTACACTGCAATACTGTAAAGGACCCCCTTCTCGACGCTCTGTATGCAGCATGCAACTACGGTCCTTATATAGTGAAAGTAAAGTTTAAGAGAGAGAGAGAGACAGACAGACAGACACAAAGAGAGAGAGAGAGAGAGAGTGGAGAGAGCGAGGGACAGGGGTTGGGGCATTGTTTACATATGTTTATAAAATATAAACCATATTCACGTGATAGGTCCCTGTTCTACAGGAATACTTGAAAGAGGATAAAGAAATGAAAAAAACCCCATCACATTTCAAAACAAAATAGAAAAGGAACACAATAAAAAAAAACAATTTAATCATCTTAACTACAGTACTACAGCTTATTACATATTTTTTGGCCAATGGCTTTCATACTCCTTATATCTACAAATTTTCATTAGCATATATTTTTTTCGGTCAAAAAGCCTATCTATTATAACGTTTTTTAATTCATGTATATTTGGATTCGCCTTACTTTTATATTTATATAGCCAACAAGAAAAAATATATTGCTTCACAATAAGAAGTACCAAGTTAAAAAATTTATAAATTTCTCTATTTTCACATTTTCCAAAAAGAACTGATATGATTGTTTATCAACTGTTATTAACAAATCAAACTGTCTCAAAATCCCTTCTTCAACATTAGTCCATAATTCTTTTTCTACAGTACATTCACAAAATAAATGTCCAATACTCTCTTTATGAAAAAAAAAGACAATAACAAACCGTCAACCATCTCAAAAATCCATAAAACAAAATACAAATTCAAAGCAGAGCAACACGGACTTCCAAGATAGAGGTAGGATCAGGTGCCATGGAGGAGTGAGCATCCTCTGCTGACCGGTCACACCCGCCGTGTGCTCTTTGTCGTAATCGGGAAAATAAAAACCGCAAAAGTCCGTAGACAATTGGGTAATTAATTATGGTCTAACAATTAGTATGAAAAACGTCAGTCAGCATGCGACTCAGTGGAAGATTGTATTTGCTGACAAGGTCGTTGTATCGACCATAGAACTTACGAAAAGATGACTTTAAACGAGACTGTTGATAGTCCTGTTTTATCAACTTGTTTGTCAGTAGCTTGCCTCTTTTACAGAAAGTGCATACAGGACTGTGCTGCTTTTTTTTTTAAAAGATATTTATTTGTCGGAAAAATTATATGGAGAATTTGGAACTGTAACCAATGTAATTTTGATTTTTGTGTAGATTTAATAGGGATTTCAAATTTTTTTTCCAGGTTTCTTGTGCATAATGATGACCCTTTTCTCTCCATTTTGATATAGATGTACAGGTTTCCTTCTTTTTATCTAGTAATAAGTTTACATAAGTTTGCAACCTTTACAATTACTAGTAAACAGTAGGATATGATTAGGGATAACAGGTCCATATTCTTTTATAATTTGTAAGTCTGGTATCTATAAATCTTTTGTATGCAATCTGGTCCTTACAGTTCTTATACAAGTACTTCGTTTTCTACTTATCAACAAATATATCTCAATAGATGGTATACTTTATTAACACTAAGTTAAGAGATTACTTTTTCGAGAATGGTTTTTCGAGAATGGTAATAAAAAAACAGCTGTTGTTTCTACTTTTAGAAACTGCTAAAAATGAGTATGATTGCCTGGGACACTTATATGGGAAATCCAAGTAAAGTTGAAAGTTATGTAAGAATATGCTCGTATTGATTACTAGATTCAAATGTCGTTTTTAAATACCAGAGATATATTCAAATGGAGTCAAAGTCAATGCCAAAGCCCTGTTTAGTGTCATTGTTTCTCTGTTATATACCGAAGTTTGCAAGTACATTTTTAATGTCAATTTGATTACAACAGATATCGATTTTAAATTCATGCAGAACCATTTGAAAAGTATTCTGTTTCTTGTGTTCAGTTCTAAATTCGAAGTTTTGGAATTTGTGATGTTCATATGGTTTTAAAATCAACCATTGTATTTGTTTAAAATGCATTCTTATTAAACCTGTTGTAACAATAAAGAATTGATTGTTAAAAATATATAAATGAGATGACGCATGCAATCGATCGCGGATCTAAGGGATGGGAATTCAAACTTATTAAGGTCACTTTTTAAATTTACCTATAATAGGCCTCAATCCCCCTTCCCATAAATATCCATCGGAACCCCCCCCCCCCCCCCCCCCCGCGGATAAAATTTTCTGAATTCACGCATGTGATGAGATCTGCCTATTTCAGACCCATGGTTAATAATAAATTCCTCATTGTGATAGAGACCATGATGAATAATTTTCTCTTCCCCTGTAAATTTACTGGTATCAGTTCCTGTTTACAATTTGTACAAGTTTTTTTTCGATTAAGATTGATATCATTCCTATTAAGGTTTCTCCACCCTCGATGTTTTTATGGTTTAATCTGTGTAATTTTTGTTTAAACTTGAAGATTAATATGTAAACATTCAAATTGAACTTAAATATTGGTATGTTGCAAATATTTTGTTCATGCTGTAGGAGCTAACACAGGTACACTATTATGGAATTATAGCGACGACTGCTCTCCATTCCAACATCACATATTTTTTTTACTGATTTCTATATAATAAAGCATTTTTTTTTAAAGAAATTAATCACAATCCTTTATTTTATGTATTTTAACATTTTAAGGCCATTTAAACTTCCCAGTATGAAAGCTGTCACATTTACAGTACATTTTAATACAATTTTCCAATCATGAATAAGTACAGTTTAGCAACATAAAAAGTCTATAACTTTTAAAATAATGGTTCAAACTCACTGAAAATTGGTACATTTGTAATTCATTATATATCCTATCGAAATCTGCAAAGAAATGTTTACCTTGCCAGGTAAAAAATTATGAATTGTAGTCTCTGTAAAGTTTGCCTATGTACGGTTTTATCAGTTTTTCATTGAATTCAGCGATTTCAACTCATACTACTCTCTATAAATTGTTAAACATTAGTGTCATATCACTTTACATAGCTTACACTGTGTTAAACATGGCTGGACAATGTACTTTAAAGGTACATATAGTCTAATTTTAATTTTTTTTAAATGAATATTTACGGTGATAACGATATTTCTTAAGCAAAATAAAACAGAAACCACTCGTACACTTGTATCATATAAGCAAAGAATACGTATATATATTGCTTCAAAAAGTTCCCAAATACGACCCGTATTTTTGAGTTCCGAGAAAAGCCGAGTCCGATCACGTGACTGTGAAATTTGCATACACAAGGGTATTCTCTGTTGAGAAGTGGACAGGCATAGCCTATTCTCTTTTGAGAAGTGGACAGGCATAGCCTACATCCACTTCTCTTCGCAAGCTCTCATATTTTGCGGTCATACTAAAACACGCCTGCCGACGCCTGCCGGGGAAAACACGCCTGCCAAGAGAAAACCACACGCCTGCCGTTTACTTGATGGATAATTTTAATATTTTCTTTGATATTTTATTTAACTTAACTAAATTAATGATCATAATAACAAAAAGTTGACTTTATATTGATTATTTAGAATAAAATCAGCAAAAATGTTCAATGTTGGTAAAGATAGATAACTCTTACGTAGAATCCAGCCGAGGAAATCTAGACGCCTGCCGTTTATTTGATGGATTATTTTAATTTTTTCTTTGATATTTTATTTCTCTTAACTAAATAGATGATAATAGAAATAAAAAGTTGATTTTATATTTGTTAATTAACACAAAATTAGTAAAAATCGTGTACGTAAGCAGCTAGCTCTTACGAAGAAATCATACGCCTGTCAAGAAAATCTACACGCCTGCCGTTTATTTGATGAATTATTTTAATTATTTCTTTGATATTTTAGTTTACTTAGCTTAATAAATGATAACAGAAATACAAAGTTTACTTTAAATTCATTAATTAACACAAAATTAGTAAACATCGGGAAAGTAGATAACTCTTACGCAGAATGCATACGCCTGCCGAGAAAATCTATACGCCTGCCGTTTTTCATGTTCATATGATGGATAATATTTTTTTTTTCTTGGATATTTTATGTTTCCTAACTAAATACATAATCAAAAAAATAAAATGTTATTTTGTATTCGCTGTTTAATGAAAAATATTATTAAAAATGTTCAAAGTCTGTAAAGAAGACAAAGAGTTCTTAAACTGCTTACGCCTGCCGATTTAATCATTTATCCATGTCTTTTATATTATTTCTTGAAAAACTTCAGCTTTTCACACAGTTATCGTTATACTGTACCAGTGTTTTCATACCCTTCTTCTTTTGTTGCAGTTAATGAAATATATATTACAAACTCGAATCAGGGACGTACATGTATATACTATCTGTTATATACATGACTTGTATGTCTCTGCTCGAATTTTAAGATTATAGATGGTCTCTAATTTTTCGAAGAACCCTTAAAATATGCATGTATTTTACGTATAATCAAAATATTTTATGTTATATATTCATACGATCTAAAAGTGGTGTCTGAAATAAGAAGGAAAGTATACTGATGTGAATATATATAATTAATGCACTGTTATACTAAGTTCAGAAATACGTTTTGAGTCAAACTGTAAATATTGTGTTGGGTGAACATGTAAATACAAAATTCAAGACATGTAATGTAAATTAATATTTACACCAACTCAATCAATTCAACAGATGCAATTCGACAATTTTACTTCTTTAGAGAAGTGGACTGGCATAGCCTTTATCCATGTATGAAGGCTATATATATGTATTTCTAAAACAAACAGGCTAACGTACTTGTGTAAGCATTCCAGATTTTACAAATATTTATTCTCCAAAATTATTCATTTTAGTAAATGTATATGGGGAAAGGTTAGACTTTTTAAGCAAAGTGCATTTACATTTTTGTACACAATTAGTTCTGTACAATGTTTGTAACTGTTTACATCTTGAAAAACTTTTTCATCTCAAGAATTTCACTGCCTAGTTCACCAAACTATATCTAAATCTCTAGATTCTGATTCTGTTTCGCTGCGTTTTTAAAATTAAAGGGCATTCGTAAGCCTGTAGCAAAATTTTACATTGCATGATATCAATGTAGCGGATAATTATTCCATTCAAGGGAAAGGGGGGGGGGGGGCTATCAGTTTGAATATTAAAAAACCGTATTCTTCGAACAAGAAAATCTAACATAGACTGAATCACTTTTGAAACCCAATACAAGCTTAACCTTTCCAGTGATGACTTATTCTGTTCATAGAAGAAAAAAAGCTCAGTTATAGAGCATTCAATTACCAAATCAAAGCAGAACTCTAGCTGTAGTTTGATTCAATATTCAACACAATCAATATATATACCGGTATAATTATTGCAGCTACATGTTCAGTGTATGCTTTATTATGAGGTTATCAGTATTGAGTTCGTTTAATTTTACCAAGCTTTTAAAAATGTGACCGGGTTAAAATTTTACGACTTTTGGTCTCAATTTTTAATGGAGAAAAAAGCACCCCGGTTCAATGATTGACGTTGTAAAGTGATTCAAATCATGTCAATATTCTTGGTTATACACCTGGACTGTTTCGTAAATAATAATGAATGATATTTTCCCCTACAAAATAAGTTTTGTTTTTCTGTATTTTATAAGCTTCTCGAAGATAGTAACACAAATGTTTACGGTTATGAATGGACTATACACGTTTTATGAAAAGACGTAGGTTTGACCAGTTAAAAACTGATGGCTTATAAATCAGAAATAGTTTTTGATTAAGTGCTTGTACATGATATATACATATATAAGGATAAAGTGGTATTATTCTTCAATTTCATATAGATACATAAAAATACAAATAAGAGTCAGAAACCATGCTATACATGTAGCGACCTTGCTCAATCAACTGGAATAATTAAAGTGGACTGCAAGGTTTTAATAATACTTTTGGGTTAATAATTAAGTGTAAGTTCATAGGCTATACATAGTATCTTAAGACATACTTAGGTAGATCAACTCGTTCATAACTATTTTTCTCAGTCACCTAGAACATTTGAGAGAGAGAGAGAGAGAGAGAGAGAGAGAGAGAGAGAGAGAGAGAGAGGGGGGGGGGGCTTGTGTACAAGGTGTGCTTCACGGTCGTCTTCCAATATACAGGTAGGTAAAGGTCTATTGTTTCTTAAGAGACAAAAAACCGTTCAATTCACACAGAATACACAAGAAACTAACACGTGTATACACGTGTATCAGTAGAGCAACGATCACTAGTTATATCTTTGGACATGTAGCCCAAATCCCGATTCGCCCAAAATATTAGATAGGTAAAGTTAGCTACTAGTAACTGGCTACTAGTAACTGGCTACGAGAAGTAAGAAAAGCTAGCTACTAGTAACTGGCTACGAGATGAAATAAAAGTTGGCTACTAGTAACTGGCTACTAGTAACTGGCTACGCGAAGTAAGAAAAGCTAGCTACTAGTAACTGGCTACGAGATGAACGAAAACTTGGCTGCTAGTTACTAGTTACTGTCCAAGTGACAAAACATACCTGGGATTTTTATTTGTGTTCTTAATATGTACATTGCACTATATCATCCACATGATTTATCATCTTTTGTGATATATTTACAAGTGATGTTAAATCAACATTTGACTAGGTTATCTATATTATTATACCTTAAAAGTACTCATATTCCTCTCATACTCTCATCAGTAATTGGTGCATTTCGTTTAAAATATCTCTATATTAGACAATATTGTCTATTTGACTCAAGTAGCAGTACACATAGATTAAAAATATCAACAAGTGTCATTAACTATAACAATCTATCATGTCATCCGCATGATATTACAACAAAATTATTCAGATACCATTTCTTTCCAAACATCTCTATGTTAATTAAAAACAATTTTTCCATGTAGTTCAAGTAGCCGTACGTAAAGATTGAAGACATCTTCAAGTGTTGTTAATTTGAACATTCTGTAAGGTCACCCACATGATATTATGACACAATTACTCAGATATCTCGTTAAATCTCTTCAGCTACTAGTACATTTTGTTACAAATATCTTTATTTTTGAGGGATTTGTCAACATATCTCAAGTAGCTGTATATAAAGATTGATGATATGTATCGGTCTTGCTTATATCAACATTCTATCAGGTCATCCACATGATATAACGACACAACTACTCCGATATCTCTCTTAATCTCGTCAGCTACTGGTGCATTTCGTTACGAATATCTCCATTTTTAACGGTTTAGATAATATAACTCAAGTAGCTGTATATATAGATTGGAGATATCTACAATTGCTGTTAATTGGAACATTCTATACGGTCACCCACATGATATTATGACACAATTACTCAGATATCTCTTTAAATCTCTTCAGCTACTAGTACATTTTGTTACAAATATCTTTATTTTTGAGGGAATTGTCAACATATCTCAAGTAGCTGTATATATAGATTGATGATATGTACCGGTCTTGCTTATTGCAACATTCTATTAGGTCATCCACATGATATAACGACACAACTACTCCGATATCTCTCTTAATCTCGTCAGCTACTAGTGCATTTCGTTACAAATATCTCCATTTTTAACGGTTTAGATCATATAACTCAAGTAGCTGTATATATAGATTGGAGATATCTACAAGTGCTGTTAATTGGAACATTCTATACGGTCACCCACATGATATTATGACACAATTACTCAGATATCTCTTTAAATCTCTTCAGCTACTAGTACATTTTGTTACAAATATCTTTATTTTTGAGGGAATTGTCAACATATCTCAAGTAGCTGTATATATAGATTGATGATATGTACCGGTCTTGCTTATTGCAACATTCTATTAGGTCATCCACATGATATAACGACACAACTACTCCGATATCTCTCTTAATCTCGTCAGCTACTAGTGCATTTCGTTACAAATATCTCCATTTTTAACGGTTTAGATCATATAACTCAAGTAGCTGTATATATAGATTGGAGATATCTACAAGTTTTGTTAATGTGAACATTCTTTAAGGTCACCCACATGATATTATGACACAATTACTCAGATATCTCGTTAAATCTCTTCAGCTACTAGTACATTTCGTTACAAATATCTTTATTTTTGAGGGATTTGTCAACATATCTCAAGTAGCTGTATATATAGATTGATGATATGTATCGGTCTTGCTTATTTCAACATTCTATCAGGTCATCCACATGATATAACGACACAACTACTCCGATATCTCTCTTAATCTCGTCAGCTACTAGTGCATTTCGTTACAAATATCTCCATTTTTAACGGTTTAGATCATATAACTCAAGTAGCTGTATATATAGATTGGAGATATCTACAAGTTTTGTTAATGTGAACATTCTTTAAGGTCACCCACATGATATTATGACACAATTACTCAGATATCGCGTTAAATCTCTTCAGCTACTAGTACATTTTGTTACAAATATCTTTATTTTTGAGGGATTTGTCAACATATCTCAAGTAGCTGTATATATAGATTGATGATATGTACCGGTCTTGCTTATTGCAACATTCTATTAGGTCATCCACATGATATAACGACACAACTATTCCGATATCTCTCTTAATCTCGTCAGCTACTAGTGCATTTCGTTACAAATATCTCCATTTTTAACAGCTTAGATCATATAACTCAAGTAGCTGTATATATAGATTGGAGATATCTACAAGTGCTGTTAATTTGAACATTCTATACGGTCACCCACATGATATTATGACACAATTACTCAGATATCTCTTTAAATCTCTTCAGCTACTAGTACATTTTGTTACAAATATCTTTATTTTTGAGGGATTTGTCAACATATCTCAAGTAGCTGTATATATAGATTGATGATATGTACCGGTCTTGCTTATTGCAACATTCTATTAGGTCATCCACATGATATAACGACACAACTACTCCGATATCTCTCTTAATCTCGTCAGCTACTAGTGCATTTCGTTACAAATATCTCCATTTTTAACGGTTTAGATCATATAACTCAAGTAGCTGTATATATAGATTGGAGATATCTACAAGTGCTGTTAATTTGAACATTCTATACGGTCACCCACATGATATTATGACACAATTACTCAGATATCTCTTTAAATCTCTTCAGCTACTAGTACATTTTGTTACAAATATCTTTATTTTTGAGGGATTTGTCAACATATCTCAAGTAGCTGTATGTATAGGTTGGAGATATCTACAAGTGTTGTTAATTTGAACATTCTTTAAGGTCACCCACATGATATTATGACACAATTCCTCAGATATCTCTTTAAATCTCTTCAGCTACTAGTATATTTTGTTACAAATATCTTTATTTTTGAGGGATTTGTCAACATATCTCAAGTAGCTGTATATATAGATTGATGATATGTACCGGTCTTGCTTATTTCAACATTCTATCAGGTCATCCACATGATATAACGACACAACTACTCCGATATCTCTCTTAATCTCGTCAGCTACTAGTGCATTTCGTTACAAATATCTCCATTTTTAACAGTTTAGATCATATAACTCAAGTAGCTGTATATATAGATTGGAGATATCTACAAGTGTTGTTAATCTGAACATTCTATACGGTCACCCACATGATATTATGACACAATTACTCAGATATCTCTTTAAATCTCTTTAGCTACTAGTACATTTTGTTACAAATATCTTTATTTTTGAGGGATTTGTCAACATATCTCAAGTAGCTGTATATATAGATTGATGATATGTACCGGTCTTGCTTATTTCAACATTCTATCAGGTCATCCACATGATATAACGACACAACTACTCCGATATCTCTCTTAATCTCGTCAGCTACTAGTGCATTTCGTTACAAATATCTCCATTTTTAACGGTTTAGATCATATAACTCAAGTAGCTGTATATATAGATTGGAGATATCTACAAGTGCTGTTACTTTGAACATTCTATACGGTCACCCACATGATATTATGACACAATTACTCAGATATCTCGTTAAATCTCTTCAGCTACTAGTACATTTTGTTACAAATATCTTTATTTTTGAGGGATTTGTCAACATATCTCAAGTAGCTGTATATATAGATTGATGATATGTACCGGTCTTGCTTATTTCAACATTCTATCAGGTCATCCACATGATATAACGACACAACTACTCCGATATCTCTCTTAATCTCGTCAGCTACTAGTGCATTTCGTTACAAATATCTCCATTTTTAACGGTTTAGATCATATAACTCAAGTAGCTGTATATATAGATTGGAGATATCTACAAGTGCTGTTACTTTGAACATTCTATACGGTCACCCACATGATATTATGACACAATTACTCAGATATCTCGTTAAATCTCTTCAGCTACTAGTACATTTTGTTACAAATATCTTTATTTTTGAGGGATTTGTCAACATATCTCAAGTAGCTGTATATATAGATTGATGATATGTACCGGTCTTGCTTATTTCAACATTCTATCAGGTCATCCACATGATATAACGACACAACTACTCCGATATCTCTCTTAATCTCGTCAGCTACTAGTGCAACTCCATCAATTACCAATTTTCTTCTGCGCATAAGACATGCAATTACCACAGGCAGTCTTTATCGAGCCCCAAGAAAAATTGAGACTGATTTTAGCTTTGCCATGATTCATGCTGCATGCCGGGCTCTTAATTCTTGCAGTTTAGTTAATTATTTAACAGATTGTTGGAACAGCATAACGTCATCCACGTATATGTCATCAAAATGCACTGTTCTACACATTTGCGCTGCACACATGCTGAAAATCTTTCAAAATATAATTGCTCAATCCACAAATATAAAAGATGTAAGAAAATTTTGGCTGTATGTATTGGCAAGACTGCAGACATCAACTTCATTAGATATTGCGTCACAATTAGTCGAAGATCTTTCAACAATATCAAAGAGCAAGCTTCTAAGCAAGCAAGCGACCCGCGCCTTGAAACGACTAAATAATGCGATACAGATGCAGGATCCAATTGTTGAAGAAGTTGATGAGGTTGGCAAAACATGTACCTCACAGGAAACTCTCGGAGAAGAAACTTTAAGATCGCAATCTCCTTTCTACAATCACTTCAAGCATATTGTGGAAAATGCTTATGTTTCAAATACATTAGGTGACAAAAATCCATATTATATTCCAGAGCTCGCCGAGAAAATACTGAAACAATACCTACCCTTCTTTCCACTGTGGTCAGGCGTTTTGCTACAAGAACCAGACAGAAATGTAACTGAAGGATCAAATCGAGATACCAATGCTGTTGTTGAACGTCATTTTGCGACCATTAAAAATGAAATATTGCATAAAGAAAAAAACATCAATCCAGCAAAAGCCTGTCGTCTTCTCTACATCTCAGCAAAAGGCTTGGCAAAGGCATCCCTTGCCTCCACAAAAAAACAGAGAGTCAAAGATGACACCCAAGAAAAGGAAAAGTGGCAAAGACCAGGCCAGCGTAATGACATTAAGAAAAAGAAATCCAAATATTTTTCAAGCCCCTCCAACCAAAAATTCATGAAAGTAAACACCGAAGAAAATGATGAAAAAAAGCAATCGGAATCGGAAAAATCTTCAAAGAAATCGTTCTTCAAAACATCAAATTCAGAAAAATCAAAACAACCACTTTTAAAATCAAACAAAGGTCAGAAAGAACAAAAGAAAGAGAAAGATTGTACGAGTTCAGGACAGTCGTCATTTGACTTCACAGACGAAAATGCCATGAGATGGGGTGGCTTTGACAAAGATTACACAGGAATTTCGCTGTCAAACACTTGCACTATTGACAACATTCTTACTGCTTTGCACATCATCATAGTTTCTCGTTCAGATGTTAAGCAGAAGCTTTCTCAGTGTAAAGACACTGCGATCCAGTTAGTGTTGGAGATATGTCTAAATGACATGCAAAAACGAAAGTGGACCATGGCAAAAGTAAAATTTGTGAAAGATCTTCTACGGAAACAAGGCTCGAATGTAGATTTGTTTGGCTCTGAATTTGAAATGGCAGTGAAGCACTTAGTTAGCCCACAACGACACATTACTCAAACAAAATGTATTGAGTGTTCTGAAAGAAGGTCCTTCCGACATGACCTTATCGAATTAGGGCTGGGAAGGAGTAACCAAAATACAATCCAAAACCTTTTATTTGATTGGGAACATGGAACATCGTCCCGTTGTCCGGTAAGATGCGGTGGCAATACAGAAACGATTCAAAACTTTGAATCGATACCTGTATTATTATTTGTATTAGTTGACTTGGCGTCTGGTGCAGACAGACTGATAATCAATTCCTTAGAAGATCCCATCAACGTTGTTGACCAGCAGTACGATTTGTATGCAGCAACTCTGAATAGACATGGCCACTTCTATTTGTTGGTGAGGTCTAAATCCGATGAACCATGGTATTGTTATGATGGTCTTCGAAATAAAAACAGATTTGTAAAACTTGAACGTTTTAGATGTAGGTCAAATGAAACAGTTGTCCATTTAATATATGTCAAAAGTAAGACCAACTGAGAGAATCAGTTTTCAGGTGTTACCTAAAATGGCAGGCATCGACAGAATTGATGGAAAAGAAATGGACTAATATTTGATGACTTGGAAATTTCTGTAATTAGGTTTTGATCAAATACGTTCATTTATAGATAAAACAGAACCGAAAACATGTAAATACATTTTTGTGACTTGTAGCGATATGTCTGTTCTTTTCTTTATTAGGCATATCATATGATCTAGTTTATTTATGTTGGATTAATAGATAACAAGCGTTAATCTGTTTTGTTTATCTATTTTGGCGAAGAAGCTCTGATATGTTTGACCAAAGATTTTCGGTACACTGTCAACGTTAATCCATTATCGATTTGAATGCGTACGTTTTGTGAACTCGTTATTTTTTCATTGTAACTCAGTTTTCGGTTGATAGGTTGTTTGTAATGCTATTAATTTTATTCATTTGTATGTGCATTTGATAAGTGCTAAGTCATGTATATCATAATACTTGCTTTCTCATGAATTTTAGGCTTGTTGGCCCTTTTTCTGGTCTTCGTACATAATGTATGTAAATAGTCGATTATGTAATAAACACCACATGATATCCTTATATGATAGAGATGTATTTCTTTGTAAGAACAGAAATTCAAGAAATAAACCAAGCTTTGTCTTTGAAACGAAGGAACTTAAATAAATATCGAAACACTATGTTGTCAAGTTACACATGTTTGTTAGAAAATGCTGTAAAGTTATATACACAGTAGAACACGATTATGGCGAACACGCTTATAAGGAAATGACTTTTCTAGTAAATTGATTCTCATTCCCTGTGGATTTGAAACATACCGTGAAGCTGACGGATATAATTACGAATTACGCTTATAACGAAGCAAAATTGTCTGTCTCTGGCACTTCGTCATAAGCGTGTTTACTGTATAAAAAAATTGTAAAAACATATATAAAATAACTTAAAGCAGAATTTCACTTTGTTGGGTGGACCCTGAGGTTCACGCAGAAAATATATAAGCGAGGTAAAACCGTATGCGATCGGGAAACTTGAGCTTGCGCATGAGCTAGATTGGTTCCTGTGCAGAATAATAGGTAGGCCAGGGAACCAGGATAACACACGTTTATCTGAAGCGGGATCGAGATTTCATGCAATGAACACATGTTTAAGTTCAAATGTGCTGAGATTATAAAGGTGTAGGTAAACAGAACAGAAAGAAAGTATTTCTTTAAAGAAATGATCAACTGTCAGCATCATATATCATGCTTCAAATGTATTGTATAAATTGCAATAGTTTGTTGTTTTCCAAAATAGCTTATCTTTACTTTTAGTCAAGGTTAAATGTACTTCAAAAATAAAAAAAATACAAATCTTAAGCAAAACATGATTGAATAAATATATTGCTGTATACATAACTGAATAATATGTTATTGTATAAAACTTTTAAAAGATCTCAAGAAAAATGCATCATAACATGAAATTAAAAATTTTCCCGAAGCTGTCACTGCATAGTAAACAAAGTAGTGCGATGCGTAATGTGTGCGCTTATAGTGAAATTCGCCGAATGACTAATACATGTTATCTTCACTAATGTAATTCATGATCATGTTAAAGGTATCGAACCTTTAACTTCTGAGGTAAAAGGGTCAGATCTGTATGTGATACAACGAACGTACAAGTGATTTAGAGCAATAACCATGTTTGTTTCTATCCTTCACCATAACACTTTTGCTGTTAGAGGTCTCCCCCTGCACATGTCATAATATAAAAGCGGAGGAATCTTGGATTACATTAAGGCGTTCACATATCCGTTAGAAACACATGCATATGGTCCACGCATTGCAGCCCTTTTTTAAAACGACAGAAATTTGTTTTCTTTAATAAAGAGGTCATTATCGTTATTGCATTACCGAAAGGAGATGGACGAGGAGAATTTTAACATGAACATCATTAGTAGATAAAGGCCATACATATGCAGCTACTTGAAATAATTGAAGAAATGAAATAAAGAAAAGGATTTCTCATTCTAAAACGTACTCGTGCATGTAGCTATCGAGAGTACAAGATATCTCTGAGTAATGTAAGTGTTAAATCTTGTGGATTACCATGGAGAATATGTCAATCAACATTTTAATAGGTAACTGATATCTATATATGAAGCTACTTCAGAGATATCTTAATAATGAGTATAGGTATTTACAAGTAGCTGACGAGATTTCATAGTTTTATCACTTGGATGCTAAAGTACTGATATACATTTACAGTACTTTAGTAAATTCTACTTACTTTTTTCAATCAATTTATTGATGTGTTACAAGAAAGATATTAATATACACGATAAAATTTTTTTTTCATGATTCATGTTGATAATGAAGGTGGCGATCATTGCAAAAAAAAACTACGCTGGTTATGTATTGTTATGCAATGTCGGCACCTTAATATCTCGCATGAATTACCAAAGAGCATTTTAATGTTTAAATGTCATTAACAGTATAAGATATGTACATATCTTTGTGCAGGAAAAAAATCTAGCATTTATCTAATAAAAGTTCTCGTAAATGAAGCTGTCTCTAAAAAGGAGATGTGTTGCAAAATTTAACACTATGTTATTAGAAGACGTTTATATTACCAGCATATGTTAATGTATAATGATTAGTAGTTTACATGTACATATAATTTAACAATTTAAATGAAATAATGTAGCATTTCTAACATAGGATCAAAACATTAAGTAAAATGATTATAGTTAAATTCAGATATAAGTAACACGTAACCAGTTACTAGAAGCTAACTTTTCTTTCATTTCATAGCCAGTTACTAGTAACTAGCTTTTCTAGTAGCCAGTTTTTCTTCTCTGTCGTCGCCAGTTACAAGCAGCTAGAATTTTCTTTTCTTGCTTCTCGTAGCCAGTTACTAGTACCTAGCTTTTCTTACTCCTCGTATCCAGTTACTAGGAGCCAGTTACTAGTAGGCAACTTTTATTTCATCTCGAAGCTAGTTACTAGTAGCTAGTTTTTCTTACTCCTCATAAGAGAGATATCTGAAAAATTGTATTGTAATATCATGTGGATGACCTCATAGAATGTTGTAATTAACAACAACATTTGTAGATATCTTCAATCTATATATACAGCCACTTGCGGAATATGAACTAAACTGTTAAAAATGGAGATATTTGTAACGAAATGCTCTAGTAACTGACGAGATTAAGAGAGATATCTGAATAGTTGTGTCGTAATATCATGTGGATCACCTGATAGAATGTTGAAAAAACAAGACTGGTACATATCATCAATCTATAGTTACAGCTACTTGAGATATGTTTACAAAATCCTCAAAAAATAAAGATTTTGTAACAAAATGTACTAGTAGCTGAAGAGATTTAAAGAGATATCTGAGTAATAGTGTCATAATATCATGTGGGTTACCTTATGGAATGTTCAGATTAACAACACTTGTGCATATCTTCAATCTATATATACAACTACTTGGGATTTATGAACTAAACTGTTAAATATTGAGATATTTGTAACGAAATGCACTAGTAGCTGACGAGATTAAGAGAGATATCTGAGTAGTTGTGTCGTAATATCATGTGGATGACCTGATAGAATGTTGAAGTAAGCAAGACTGGTACATAACATCAATCTATATATACAGCTTCTTGAGATATGTTTACGAAATCCTCAAAAAATAAAGATTTCGTGACAAAATTTACTAGTAGCTGATGAGATTTAAAGAGATATCTGAGTAATTGTGTCATAATATCATGTGAGTTACCTTATGGAATGTTCAGATTAACAACACTTGTAGATATCTTCAATCTATATACACAGCTACTTGAGATATATAAACTAAAATGTTAAAATGGAGATATTTGTAACGAAATGCATTAGTAGCTGGCGATAATAAGAAAGATATCTGAGTAGCTGTGTCGTAATATTGTGTGGGTGACCTGATAGAATGTTGAAATAAGCAAGACTGGTACATATCATCAATCTATATTCACAGCTACTTGAGATATGTTTACAAAATCCTCAAAAAATAAAGATTTCGTGACAAAATTTACTAGTAGCTGATGAGATTTAAAGAGATATCTGAGTAATTGTGTCATAATATCATGTGAGTTACCTTATGGAATGTTCAAATTAGCAACACTTGTAGATATCTTCTATCTATATACACAACTACTTGAGGTATATGAACTAAACTGTTAAAATGGAGATATTTGTAACAAAATGCACTAGTAGCTGACGAGATTAAGAGAGATATCTCAGTAGCTGTGTCGTAATAGCATGTGGGTGACCTTAAAGAATGTTCAAATTAACCACACGTGTAGATATCTTCAATCTATATATACAGCTACTTGAGGTATATGAACTACACTGTTAAAACTGGAGATATTTGTAACGAAATGCACTAGTAGCTGACAAGATTTAAAGAGATATCTGAGAAGTTGTGTCGTAATATGATGTGGAAGACCTGATAGAATGTTGAAATAAGCTAGACTGGTACATATCATAAATCTATACTTACAGCTACTTGAGGTATGTTGACAAATCCCTAAAAAATGATATTTGTAAAAAAATGTACTAGTAGCTGACGAGATTTAAAGAGATATCTGAGTAATTTTGTCAGAATATCATGTGGGTGACCTTATAGAATGTTCAAATCAACCACACTTGTGGATATCTTCAATCTATATATACAGCTACTTGAGGTATATGAACTAAACTGTTAAAAATGGAGATATTTGTAACGAAATGCATTAGTAGCTGACGAGATTAAGAAAGATATCTGAGTAGCTGTGTCGTAATATCGTTTGGGTGACCTGATGGAATGATTAAAAAAAAACAAGACTGGTCCGTATTATCAATCTATATATACAGCTACTTGAGATATGTTGACAAAACCCTTAAAAAATACATGTAAAGATATTTGTAACAAAATGTACTAGCAGCTGACGAGATTAAGAGAGATATCTGAGTAGTTGTGTCGTAATATGATCTGGATGACCTGATGGAATGTTGAAATTAGCAACACTGGTACATATCTTCAATCTATATATACAGTTACTTGAGGAATATTCAAAAAACCCTCAAAAAATAAAGATATTTGTAACTAAATGCACTAGTAGCTGACGACATAAAGAGAGATATCTGAGTAATTGTGTCGTAATGTTATGTGGATGACTTGATAGAATGTTGAAATAAGCAAGACTTGTATATATCTTTAATCTACATATACAGGTACTTGAGATATATTGACAAAACCCTAAAAAATAAAGATAATTGTAACAAAATGCACTAGCAGCTGACGACATAAAGAGAGATTTCTGTTTAATTGTATCGTAATATCATGTGGATGACCTGATATAATGTTGATATTAACAACCATTGAAGATGTCTTCAATCTTTATGTACGGCTACTTGAATTACATGGAAAAATTCTCTTTATCATAGAGATATTTGAAAAGAAATGCACTGGTAGTTGACGAGATTAAGAGAAATATCTGAGTAATTTTATTGTAATATCATGCGGCTGACATGATAGATTGTTATAATTAATAAAACTTGTTGATATTTTCAATCTATATGTACAGCTACTTGAGTAAAATGCACAATATTGTCTAATATAAAAGATATTTTAAACGAAGTGCACCAATAACTGATGAGATAATGAGAGGAATATGAGTACTTTTAAGGTATAATCATGTAGATAACCTAGTCAAATGTTGATATTAACATCACTTGTAAATATATTTTATTTATTATGCAGCTATTTGAAAGGTTTTGACAAAGATGTTAAAAATGAGATATTGTAAGGCATTCTAATTTGTAGCTGACGATATCACAAAAGATGATAAATCATGTGGATGATATAGTGCAATGCACATATTAAGAACACAAATAGAAATCCCAGGTATGTTTTGTCACTTGAACAGTAACTAGTAACTAGTAGCCAAGTTTTCTTTCATCTCGTAGCCAGTTACTAGTAGCTAGCTTTTCTTACTTCGCGTAGCCAGTTACTAGTAGCCAGTTACTAGTAGCCAACTTTTATTTCATCTCGTAGCCAGTTACTAGTAGCTAGCTTTTCTTTCTTCTCGTAGCCAGTTACTAGTAGCCAGTTACTAGTAGCTAACTTTACCTATCTCAAAATATTATAGCAAAGAAAATAATGAGTAAATTATTTTGTTATTAGTACATGATTTGTAATAAAATGAGATAAAAATACATTAATCAGTATGTACATGTTCAGATTGTGGTCCCGTTTTCCTATTTACAAAACAATGAGTGTAACCGTTTGAGGGATAGTGAAACGAATGATATTGTAAGCCGTATATATGATATGAATTATATACATTGAAGAATCAATAATAATTACGAATGCATGCATTCTTCTTTTTTTTTTATCAAAACCTTTCACGACCTACGATTAATTATGGTCAGAATGGTTGATCAAAATCGTCATGAAGACATTTTACGATCATTAAGTTCAAAGACAACCGATCTGCATAGAATATTGTGTTCATTTATGACTCAGAAAATTTTTACTTAAATATGAAATCAATTAAAACCGAAAAAAAAACACCACGTTCAGATGTCAAACATTTAGAATGTGAATGTCTCACGCTTACCGACTCGCTACAGTTTTCTCTATATTTTTATTGAAAAATACATGTACTTGAACAATTGAACGCAGGTTCAACTACATTTATTAGTATTTTTTTCTCTTGATGTTTGAATTGTTCCCGTTAATGAAGAGAGGAAGAAAGAGAGGGCAGTGGATGGAAAAGACGGAGAAAGGGAGAGGAAGTGAAAGAAGGAGGGGAAATGTACATGAGTATGTCATAACATATTAATAATTATACATATAATATGTGGTCATAAAAGTAGCTACATGTAATACAAATACAAAAGATGGTATCATGATCTGTATAAGTATTATACAAGTAATAGTTCATTTAGATCTCAAAGTATTCTGCCTTTTTTTGAAAGCATTAATTAAAAATTCACTAAACTTTATAAGTATTGTTTTGTCTTCATTGGACATTAACCAGATAAATTTGTCTTTCTTTGTTAAAAGTATAAAATTTTTGTTAAGTATTGAGACATAATGGAAAAACGAATTTCTTTCTTCTTTATATAATGGACAGTCAGTAAGAAAATGACATTCATCTTCAACAAAATTTTGGTTACATAATAAACATGTCCTTTTGTTTCTTTCTAAAGGTATTCTTTGACCAGTATAATTTATTACAAATTCATATCTACCTCTTTCAACTCGCAAGTCGTGTGCACTTATTCTGAATCTATAGTGTTTTTCTTAATTCATGAGATTGAATAGACATATATGATTCCATTGTAAAATTTTCTTTATACAAAAAATAAGTATCAAGTTTTCCAGAGTTCAGTCCCTCTTCACGTTTTATTGTCCAGTAATTTAAGAAGTGTTTTCTTAGATGTTTTTTAACTTGTTGTTTAAAATATGTGGTTTTATATTTTTTACATATAGATAGTGAAATGTTAATTTTCTTACTACACTTTTGTACCAAGAGTTTACATTGGATTTACTAAGATTAATAGTTTCTTTATATGCATTGTGCAACAGGGAAGATTCTTCACATAATTCTAATCTATGCCAGTATGATAAGATGCTTTGAATCAATGAAAAATACAAAGGATATCGTCCCAGTTCAGAGATAATTGCAATATTTGTGATTTTTTCCCAGCGCCTAATATATATTTACAAAATTTAATATTTAAGTTTTCCATCTCCCAAGTTTTAAAAATATCATAAAAATGTTTGTCTTTTTCCTGTATGCCTGATGTAAGGGTTCCCCAAATTTCACAGCCATATAATACTATAGGTTTTATCATATGATCAAAGAGATGTAGAAATGTGTTGATAGGGGGTTGAGTAGAGTTTAAGGTCTTTAAATAGTTTGAAAGAGGCCTTGAGAGCTTTATTATATAGATCAGATCTTGCTTCTTTAAATGAGCCACAGGAGGACATGATTATACCTAAATATTTATATTTGTTAACTCATTCTAAATGTGAATTTTCAAGAGTGAACTTCTCATTAATAATGTGACCACTTTTGTTGAAAATAACAATTTTAGTCTTGCTTGTATTAATCTCTAAGCACCAGTCTTTGCAGTATTTATTAAGTATATCTAGTTTGTTTTGTAATTCTTTTTGGTCATCTGATAATAGTACGAGGTCATCAGCATATAGCAGTGAATGAATGTTCTTTCCAGAAAGGTTGACAGATCTTATACATTCATCAAGCAATTTTGAAAAATCGTTTAAAAATATCTTTAAAATGTTTGGGCTTATGACATCTCCTTGTCGAACTCCTATTTCTGGTCTATATGGGGGAGTTAACTTGTTACCTACTTTTACATAATTGTTGCTATGTCTGTACATATTGCACAATATATTAAAGAAAAGGCCCTTTATATTTAACTGTAAAAGTTTTAGTTTAATGCCTTCATGTATAACTGTGTATATTCCTTTGGCGTTTCGTATCTATAGACATGTTCATAAATCTTACCCTGTATTTCTATCATAAAAACCTTCAGTGACAGGCATATTAATCAAAATATTATATTCCGATAGAAAACAAAACTTTGTCAAACTTAAAAGGAATGTCATACGGATTATATCATACTCGTATCACCCGACTTCATGTAATATAAAGAATCAATTGCAGCAATAAGTATAGTTCTGAACATAATTATAAGGCAAAATGGTAAATCTATAGCAATCTAAAGTAATTCATAAATTAATTAATACAAATAAAAATGACATAAATAAAATGGCAGGCGTGCATATTAAATCGACAGTCGTAAGATTTATAAGAGTTTTTCCTTTATTTTTAAGTCCTTCGCAATTTTTTTTCTTAAGCCTTTTTATCTATGCTTATTATTTAGTACAGTAAAATAAAATACTAACGAAAGAAAAATATTACATCATCTACAGGTAACAACAGGCGTATAGATTTTCAAGACAGACGTATGGATTCCACGTATATTTACCCATGATTTTTACTCACGTTGTGTTAATTAAGAAATATGGTAAATTTTTAATTAATCTGATCATTTATCTAGTTGGAAAACATAAAATATAAAAGAAAAAATTAAAAATCATCCACCAGGTAAGCGGCAGGCGTGTACTTTTCTCGGCGGGCGTATGCATTCTGCGTAAGAGTTATCTACTTTCCCGATGTTTATTAATTTTGTGTTAATTAATGAATTTAAAGTAAACTTTTTATTTCTGTTATCATTTATTAAGCTAAGTAGACTAAAATCAAAGAAATAATTAAAATAATCCATCAAATAAACGGCAGGCGTATAGATTTTCTTGGCAGGCGTATGATTTCTTCGTAAGAGCTATACTATAGCTGCTTACCCGATTTTTACTAATTTTGTGTTAATTAATTAATATAAAATCAACTTTTTATTTCTGTTATCATCTATTTAGTTAAAAGAAATAAAATATCAAAGAAAAAATTAAAATAATCCATCAAATAAACGGCAGGCGTCTAGATTTCCTCGGCAGGCGTATGGATTCTACGTAAGAGTTATCTATCTTTACCAACATTGAACATTTTTGCTGATTTTATGCTAAATAATCAATATAAAGTCAACTTTTTGTTATTATGATCATTAATTTAGTTAAGTTAAATAAAATATCAAAGAAAATATTAAAATTATCCATCAAGTAAACGGCAGGCGTGTGGTTTTCTCTCGGCAGGCGTGTTTTCCCCGGCAGGCGTCGGCAGGCGTGTTTTAGTATGACCCACAAGGTTAGCTTTTTAAAAAGCTAAGAAAGTCAGCCAGCGGAATTTTAATTTTTAGGTCGAAAGTGCCGGAATACCAATCTATTAAAATACAAGATAAATATATTTGTTTCCAGAACAATAATTATTTGCGGGTACATATTTAGTTTGCATCCTTTTTTTATGGCTGTACATGTAGGTGAGGAGATAAGCGTGTAGCGATGTACATGCAATGTATGACTGCAAACCTATTTAATACTTAAAATTGTCACTTTGCAAACATAGCTCTATGAATTTCATGGTCTCGGCGCAAACCACTACCGATATATTTTCTTTCCAATTTCACTAAGAGGTCGGGAAGATATACGCGGAGTCTGGACTGTGGCTGCAGACTATGCCCATTGACAGTCTTCCGATGCGCAGTTTGACCTAGAAACTGACCAGTTTCATAACTTCTTCGAATTTCTCTAACACGAACTGTCTATAATTCCTTCCCAGAATTCCAATTTACGCAAGCGCAATTGAAGTTTCATCCTAACATAATTAGTCAGCCCGCGGGCTGACTAAATATGGATTTATGATTCTGGAAAACGTGTAAATGCCGGAACCGAAGACGGTTTACGCTTCGACCCATGTTTCGACTCCAGTTTCTCTGAATTTTCGTAACAGACCTAAAATTTCCTCATTTTAAACATAAATGCACACATTAATCACAAAAAATTCAACACTAACCCGCTGTCAAATCATTTTCTCAACTTCTACATCCCGGGTTTAAATTGAATGCGACTTCTCGCAGCTATCGACCTACCCATTCTGCGCATGCGCGAACTACGTCACAGTAGTCTACTTTCGAATTGAGGTAGAAATCGTACCGCTTCGCTTCGTTTAGTTGTTTTCCATACGGTAAGTTTAAAGAAAAAGTTAAATTAGAATGCCATATATATATTGAATGCTTTATTTCTTATCAACGTTTAATCGATAAGTATTGAAACGTACGGGTAGGCACTAGTGAATGCATGCACTCTTAAGTCGTCCTTCCGAATTTTCTCAGATCGGGGGGCTACTTTCTAGCATAGACTTATGTCTATGTTTTTAGACAGTGCAACGGAGAGAAAACCCATGGGTTCCGACAATGGGGAGCTACAGACATGCAGCTAGCCAACACACATTTGTTCACAACGAGCTTATAATTATTTTGATGTTCAATGTGCAACAAGGTGGTAGCTATTTAGGAATGTTAAACATTATGTACATTTTAAACTATCAAAAAAGTAATGCATTATTTAGATTTATCAATTAACATGAACGGATCAGTATCAGAATATATACCTGATTATATTAACCGCTTAATATGATTTTATACATCTACATTTCTAAAGTTAAAATTTTAAATTTCCATCTCATGTTGTGAAAATGACTACTTTAGAGCCGTTGAGTACGGGAAAAAGATCTATCAAATTCTGTATGACGTCATAATGGATAAATGACATCATAGCATCATACAATCAAATCAATTATGATGTCATAATAGAGTTAGCACATCGAAGTATCATTGCAATGAAAGTCACGTGATACGTGTCCTGTCTCCCCTTAATGCTATACTTTATTTGTATAATAATGACCATAATGTTATAAGACATATGCCAAATACTAAAATTTCACCCAAAAATTTTTATGATTTACTGAAGGTATGGGATATAACCCTCTCTTCAATACATGCTTCCACGCTGCATGAAAATGTTGACGTCTTCTGCATTGAAATAAACCAAAAAAAGACTATCTAAACAGAAAAATCTTTTTATTTCATTATATTCAACAGTTTTAAAGCATTATATCATTCTTAATACAATTTGTTTTCCTTAACATTTAAAAAAAAAATAAAAATTCATCAAATTACCTTCCTTCCAAAAATAAAAAACATAGGTAATCACATACATGTATAACAGATAACAAAGCTCACTGAGACGAGGCATCACCTTTATGAGACCACCTTTATCATATTATATTAAAATCAGTTAATGATCTTAGATATTCATGGATAATGTAGTGTGGTTTGATACAATATCATAAATCATATGTTAAAAAATTGTTTAATAGTCATGTTGATACAATGTTTTACAATACACTTATATAAAATACAATGTTTCATATAATTTATCTATATGATACAATATAATACTATGATATATTATGTTACAATGTTATATTGTAACATATAATAAGACATCGTATCAAGATATGATATCATTAAAATAATGGTATTGTGTCGTGTTATACATTATTGTATTTGATTACATAAAACACTATCATAAAATAATATATAACACAATATATTATCATATGATATAATTTCATATCACATTATAAATCACAATATTGTAATGACACTATATTATATTGTATAACGTATTGTATGATATCATTTTTTTAAATAATGATATCACATATTGTATTGTATCATATATGATACATAATACGTATCGTAAGATACAATATCATTTGATACAATAATATATTATAAAATATCATTTTATACAATATCGTATCTTATGATAAAATATTATATATATAGAATCTCTCTAATGATTTGCGATGGTATATGATTTTTATCCAACGAGTTATGTGTTTTCTATCCCCTAGCCTTGGCAAGGGGATAGAAAACACAATGAGTTGGATAAAAATTATATACATGTACCATCACAAATCATGAGTGATTCTTTTTTTCACATGTTTTACTACAAGTTAAACCTCAATCTTTTGTTAAACCTTAATATTTCTGTAAACATTATAATGATTGTGAGCTGCACAACACATTCACTACAAGATGTCAACAACTTTACACATGGATAAAAGTTCCTTGAAGACTAACAAACAAACATTTCATTTTCTGGTATATTTTTATCAATTTATAAAAAAATAAACTGAAACAGCATTAAATGCTGCACATAGTTAACTCTACACTTTTCAACTTAATTATTTTGTTACTTTTTCATTCTACATCAATAATCTGCCTAAAGCTACGTAACGTTTAATTATGACGTCACGTGGCAGAACACGCAATGGAATATCAACAATTTATCCAATGCGTGATATATTGAGATAAATATGCGGTAAATTCCAATATTATACGAAACAATATCATGTGATACTACTAAAATCATTAAAACTATGTGCTAAAATTTCATTTTCAGTTATATGTTGCTGAGTTTTTCTAATTACATGTAGCATTGACAGGGGTTTTACATCTTCAATAGCATTATGTGGTCTGAAGAGACTTCACCAAAAAATCCCTCTTGTAGTCAGGCTGTCCTGGGAAAATTTTACGGAATAGAGAAAAGGAATCAATACAAGCATGAACTACAGAATATAAAACATCAAGTAAATGACAATATCATGCTGCACCAACTAGAACTGGAAAGTCAAATCTTCTTCCATTGTGAGCAATCAACACAATACTGGTAAACTTCTTCAGCCAATTGAAGAAATCCCTGAAGCCATCACCTATACCAACCGCTTTCTTTCTTTCTCCGTTGACCTTGAACTCTCCAGCTTCATGACATATAATCCAGTGACTCTTGATGCCTCCTCAGTGATGGACATTTTCGGAAAGATGTAGGCGGTGAATGTTTTTATCTGATCCAATCTCATTCGCAGATAACTGAGAGGGGGAATACATTCCTCGGACTGAAAATAGAAATATTATATATATGACATTTTTTAGCTTTATACAAATATTTTTTATTCTGAATGAAACAAGGTATACTGTGTGGAAAACAGCTATTAATTAATTCAATATTGTCTTCAAGACCTCTCTTGTTTCCTCGATTCTTGGTGAATATATACTTCAAACATTTCTATAATTGGTTAATCATTGTCTTGCTAATCTTTACAATTTTCTGATAATTATATTTTACAATACAACTGTTTCCCTATATTCTTGACAACATGGTTTTTATCAAGACATTTCTTCATATTTATACCAAGTTCACTTCTCAGGCTTGAGATCATAGTATTGTCCTCATCTCCCTCCAAGATTTCTACTGGAGTACCATTTTCATTCAGTTCCTTCTCTCCAGAGACACCACTAACACTCTCCATCAGTCTCGTACTACGTGAATGGTTTTTCGTGCATTAATGATGATGTACTTTCATCCCAGGATGCCTCGATTTCCAGCACTTATAAAAACACCACAGGTCTGATGTAAAACCACAGCTTTGACAGCCTTCTTTCCGTACTTGAAATTGGACATGAAGAATGTGTGGGCTGTAAAACGGTACAATTTTAAAAAATAACTGATTAATACTAAATTTCACATCTTGCATAGATTGTAGGGAAATATTCATGCTGCATGTAACTACTTGACTTACATGTAAGGCTATCAAAACCTCTTTTATGTCAACTGCACAAGTCATCCCTGAACCTGAAGGATGATTAACTATAGTTGATAGACTGTCTGTATCTCCTCTTTAAACATCATGGATGCTTGTATTACTTGCTTTTGGGGTATCAGGCAAATCAGTGGATCTTTTCTTAAAGCTTGCAAACTTTTCACTGAAATTTAATCAACAAAAATCACACCCCTCAGTCTGATGATTGCAAAATATAAAACATTGTAAATTCTTTTAAAAATACATAATCTTTTATTCAAGATAAAAAATACCATAATATAATTTGTGCTCACATACCTATAGTGAGAGGTGATGCATCTGTAATACAGATACTCCTACTTCTTCTACTTTTGGTCCCTTGTGCTCCCTAGCTGACAAGGATTTGTCAATGCCTACATCTCTGAAATAGAATTTGTCCATTTAAAATTGAAAAAGTACAGAAATCCTGAGCAGAAAAATGCAATAAAGTTTGTTTTGGATTTCACTTTAAACTACACACAAAACAATTATTCATTTTAATTTTTTCAGTACTGTTTGAGGAAAATCATAAAACATGAAAGATAGGATGCCAATTTTGTAACTATGCTGATTGAGATATCCTTTCAAAGTATCTGATTGTTCTGTTAAATGTGGTTTATTTTGATTAATTTGATTCAATGATTCAACATGCAAATGAAATCTAAGAAAACTGCATGCTGTATAGAATATTTGCTTTTTGCTAACTTGCATTGAGTCATATTAGTTAAACTATTTTTCCCAATTTGTCAATGAAATATTCCCAACTGAATAGGTAAAGGACCCTGTACCAAAAAGGTTTAATTGCATGAGCCCTGACTGCATGTGTATACACGTGTTTCTTTGAATATTGATCAGATATTAAATATAAAATGTGTGTGCATATGTGCATGTAGACTACAGCTATGCATTCATAATAATACACATAAATTCGTTCATAACAAAGATGTGTGAAACACATTTATTTTCCAGATTAAGAAGTAGTTTTATGTTATGTGTTTTGCCCCTTTGATCCCTGATACATAAATATATGATATTATGGGTGTATTTGTGAGAATATTTAACGTTTGCTGTTTGTTTCCTTCCTTTGTGCTTGTACACGTGCATAGACTACGTTATTTTAATGCTCGTTAATTAGTATAATTAATCGATAAGTGTATTACTACTGGAAAACTTCACTTACCTTTAATTCTAAAGTGAAAGAAGGGTTGCGCATGCGCAAACATTTGGAGAAATGTTCCGATCAGATTTTCGGATGACCTCGGCAGCTTTCGGCCAAACGTGGGGTAGGTCGGTATCAAGTGAACTCGGCATCTGGTGAACTCGGCACCTGCGTAAATAGTGAACTCGGCACCTGGTGAACTCGGCACCTGGTAAATTCGTCATTACGAATCTGGTGAATTCGGCACCTCGTTTTTTAAATGATATAAACCATTATGCAAATAATATATAAAAATAAAAAAAATAAAAAATAGAAATAAAAATAAAATATCCACATGTCCTATTGTCTAATGCGTGAATAAAAGCAGTTAAAAACAACTAACTACAAAAAGTATATATGATTAATATAATAATTAAATATAAAATTAACGAAGAAATAAGGTAGATTATTAAACACATTAATTTATTCCTTATATTATAGATCTGCATTGTATTTATAATAAATTTGCGTATACTCAACATCAAAGGTACTGTACTTAATCATGTGTAATTCAGTGTGTACCTTGTTTAAATTGCTAAAACAACAAGATGACAGCGGTGTATTCCTAGTATACATGGAAGGGGTACCAGGTGCTATTAGACAATGTATTCCCCGTACACATAGAAGGGGTGAGGTACTAATTATGAGGAGGTTAATGAAGAGACCCTGTCACCACATGGGCTTCCCTGTGTCACTTGTTCTTGCGACTTCAAGAAGACAACAGCAATGGGTGGTAAGTAATTATATTTTTTTTATACATTATATACACATATATTTAAAAGAAAAAATTTGAAAAAAAAGGAAATATGTATGCATATATTAACTGTTTGTGTGTTTATAAAGTTCACTTAATTGATTCCCCTATAAAAGAATATCTACATGTATGATTATGAAACTAATTAAGATATATCACCATTAGATTCTGACTATTTATGGAGTATTTATCAAATATTTTAATTTTATGATCAAGGCACCACATCAATTGCTTATTTTTGAATAGCTGACATTAAATAGTCTAAATTAACTAAAAGAGTTAATACTTTGAAAATATAGTTTAAAATATAAAGTTTATACTTGATTCCCATATGAAACAATATCTAGATGTATGATTATGAAACTAATTAAGACATCACCATTACACTCTGACTATTTATGGAGTATTTATGAAATATTTAAATTATATGATCAAGGTCCCATGCAATATTACTAGTTAAGATCAGTAAAAATAGCAAAATATATTTACATTGTATGACCCAACTTTTATTGCTACTGAATTGACACATCTTGTAATAAAATTGTATTAATTTTCTAATATCATTTATACTTTGGGAAAAATACATGAAATTTCAAAACTAGTTAACAATCAATGAAAAGATGTTCCTGAGTTCCATAATCATTTCTAGTTAAATTAAGAAATATTTTATTCATAAATATACATATAAATATATAAATGAATTTGGATTGAACAGCAGGCGAAAATAGCCTATAGATATTTTAATCATATATGATATATGATTGGGGCTGTCCTATAGATGTGCAATAAGGTTTTAAACATTTAAATTTCATCCAGAGTCCAATAGTAGCAGAATATTGACGTTTATCACTCCTAAACAAAACCTAGATAGGGGAAAACACTTGGTGCGGGTATTACTGTCTAATGACAGCATCAAGTTTATTTTATAGTTCCCTCCATCAGAGATCAAGGTATAAATATATTTATAGTACTGATAGTATATATACATTTCAAAGTTTTACATGGACATTTTACTAACTTCTAAAGAATATAGTAATAAAAGATTTAGTTAAATAAAAAGATTATGATAGAATTAAAGAAAAAACAAGAGAAAATATAAATATATATATACATATTAGTTGTAATATAATAGGCTCAATAATTAGTATATGTGAAATACATTTAGCACAGTGTTACTCAAGAGTATTGTTAATTTACATTCTAAAATCTTTAAAATTCACTGCTTTTTATAAATTTATGAACTTGGTCAAAAAATGACATGTTTTCTGAGAGAGAGAGACAATCATAAACATGTAGTACAATATTAATATCTTTTGGTATGTCATTATCACTCATGTATCTAAACAGAAATTTTCTGTGAGGATTATAACATTGACAATGAATGGAAAAATGAAAGGAATCTATCTGTCATAGAAGCTAGTACCCACATCTTAAACATTTTGAGATCTATCATACAGAGGTACCAAAGGAAGAGGACCTTACAGGTGGAATGTCGTGTGTTTCAGCTCTGGAATGACTATTGCGAGAGATCAATAAGTGCGAGTGAACTGTTGAAAGGATGTGCTTCCGTTTATGGACCACCAGCTTCGTAACATGTGATACTCTAGTACTGTGATATCGTGACAGCTTTGCATCGCTTCATAAATTGTGCATCTTCTGAATGATCAGTAATGAATGTAAAAATGTCCTTAACTTATAACTTTAAGTATGTTTGTTATTTTCATTGCATTTAAGATATCTTGATTTGTTTTACTGAGTTTTTGGGTTTTTTAAATTAAAATTGCCTTTACCTCTTTTATTGTTTGTTCTGCCTTTGTTTAATATCCAAAATGAATAAAAAGGTGAATGTAGCTAAGAATATAATAATCTGTGTTGTTCTTGAAAGGATTTTAACGAATTAAATTAGACAAAATTGCAAAATGAGTTAATTGACAACAACTACAAGCAAATGAATATAGTTCACACGTACAGTATCAATATTTTCAGTGGCAAGTGAAAAAAGTTGATCATTAATGGAAAGAAAAAATATAGTAAACATTATACTACAATGCAAGAAATTAAGGACATGATAAGAAAATGATTTAAAAACCACAAAATAATCATTATTGATATTAAATTCGTCTCCTTAAATTATTTTTGCCTAATATAGTAATTATTGTAAGCATTTTTACATTTACCAATAATATGGTTATTTGGATTAATTGTCTCAATTCATCTTTTAACTATAAAATGATTTTCTCCGTAATTTGCTGGGGAGAGCCTCTGATTTTCTCATTGATGAATGTGAAGATCATCGCCAGCCAAGATGAATCTGGACTGGATAACTAACAACCAAATG
Organism: Magallana ariakensis; assembly: GCA_020458035.1. NCBI lineage: Eukaryota > Metazoa > Mollusca > Bivalvia > Ostreida > Ostreidae > Magallana > Magallana ariakensis. The sequence goes on from CM035816.1 coordinate 38,518,183, forward strand.
TGCAAATGTTCATAAAATTTTCATAGAAAGATAAATTCTTACAAAAATTATATCAACTAATCCAATTCAAAAATAAATGTTAAGCCAGTAGCCAATGAATTATTTTGTATCTGTTGATAAATGTGGTCGTAATAAGTTACTTTGAAAATTCACCTTTCTTCACAAACAGACATTTCCATGATAACAGTATAGGTCATACATTGTGTAACAATAAATATTGCCAAATTTTTCAAAAAAATGTGTCTAGAAGCAAAGAGATAAAAGAATAATATACAAATGCCGAGTTAACTAGATGCCGAATTCACCAGGTGCCGAGTTTACCAGGTGCCGAGTTTACCGGATGCCGAATTCACTATTCTCGGTGCCGAGTTCACCAAGTGCCGGGTTTACCAGGTGCCGGGTTGACCAGCATTCGGGTAGGTCGATAGCGAGGTATTATAGTAGTGTAATTTACTATTTTAGCACCAGCCTTAGCACCATCTTCATTGCGCATGCGCAAAGTTCTGTTTACCTTCTGCTTTCATTTTCTTTAAACGCTAACCTTACCAGACAGAGGAATGGATGCATCCGTGTATTAATGCCACAAATTCACTACTGATATGTATTTATAATTAAAGCGTATATTTTATTGAAAAGGAAGGGATTGGTGTACCTGTATATTTCAGTTTGACATGTCGGTTTCACCGGGAAATGTTGCAAGCAGAAAAAAAATGATTTGTAACCTAGGTAAACAGGTAAAATAATTCATATACTATGAATGAAATATTGATAAATTATTACATGGCAATTTTTATATCGCATCCTATATTAGCCCGAGGTCGCTATATATCATAATCATCCCTCGAGCTTGACGTCTCACGGGGTGAAGGTCAGTGTTTGTGGACAGCCAAATCTTTACGGGTTCATGTTACCATTGAAATCCATGAACAATGGTCTGCCACAAGCAGTGATTTAATTCACAGTATGATGAATAAAACAAATGGATAAAAATTTTATGTATTAACTTATCAAATATATTTGAATTTTCATATATCAGTTTGTAGATTTATTTAATTTCAGAACCTCCTGAAATTGTCATTTATGACAATGCATACATTTTTCAATATGCCTTGAATCGGGATCCAGCATATTTCAAAGAAACACAATTCCTGATTGACAGTCTGCATTGGCCAAATCACAAAAGTATGTGCAATTTATTTATTTCATTGTAATTAAGCTTGACAAAGTTAACAACAAAAAATAAGTGTGGATATTATGAAAATGTAATACAGTTATGAATACCTGTATTTACGAGAGAAAAAAATGTTTTCCATAAGTTGTGAGGGGTATAACGTTTTTGACTGGTCCATCAGTCAATCAGACGTCCTTCAGTCAGTGTCAAGTAATTGGGGAGCGTGCCGGGTATGTGAGCTTGTTCACTTTTCCTTTCATTTGTATAAAAAAAGTACTTGGGGTAATTAAGAAGTGTGTGGAAGAAAGAAATATTTGACATACAAATTTTATTCTTTTTTTCAGAATGTGCAGCAGGATATGAGGCTCGCAGCTACCCAAAATTGAGGTGTACAAATACTCAAATTGTTGAGCAAAGCAATGCAAAAATCAGAAAATTAAAGAGCTCTCTCTCATACATGAACGTACCTGAAAATTTTATTGATACATTAAAATTATTCCTGTGGTACAGCAATAAACAGAAGCAACATACATATAGTTACAGCCTTAATACCAATAGCACCACCTATATACAGCCTTAACACCACTAGCACCACACACATACATCCTTAATACAACTAGCACCACCATACAGCCCTAAAAACACTAGCACCACCCATATACAGCCTTATTAACACTAGCACCCAAATATACAGCCTTAATACCACTAGCGCCATACACATACAGCCTTAATAACAATAGCACCACACAAACAGCTTTAATAACACTAGCACCACACAAATAGCCTTAATTACACTAGCACAACCCATATACAGCCTTAATACCACTAGCACCATACACCATACATATACAGCCTTAATAACAATAGCACCACTCATATAAAGCCTTAATAACACTAGCACCACGCATATACAGACTTAATAACCCTAGCACCATAAATATACAGCCTTAATAACACTAACACCTTTCATATACAGCCTTCATAACACAAGCACCACACATATACAGCCTTAATAACACTAGCACCACTCATATACAGCCTTAATACCACTAGCACCACACATGTACATCCGTTATACCACTAGCACCACACATATACAGCCTTAATACCACTAGCACCACACATATACAGCCTTAATAACACTAGCACCACACACCTACATCCATAATAACACTAGCATCACACATATACAGCCTTAATAACACTAGCACCACACATATACAGCCTTAATAACCCTAGCACCATAAATATACAGCCTTAATAACACTAGCACCATACACATACAGTCTTAGTAACACTAGCACCACACATATACAACCTTAATACCACTAGCACCATACACATACAGCCTTAATAGCACTAGCACCACCCATATACAGCCTTAATACCTCTAGCACCATACATATACAGCCTTAATAACACTAGCACCATACATATACAGCCTTAATACCACTAGCACCATACGTATACAGCCTTAATTACACCAGCACCATACATATACAATCTTAATACCACTAGCACCATACATATACAGCCCTAATAACACTAACACCATACATATTCAGCCTTAATAACACTAGCACCACTCATATACAGCCTTAATAACACTAGCACCACACACATACAGCCTTAATACCACTAGCACCACACATATACAGCCTTAATACCACTAGCACCATAAATATACAGCCTTAATAACACTAACACCATACACATACAGCCTTAATAGCACTAGCACCATGCATATACAGCCTTAATAGCACTAGCACCATACGTATACAGCCTTAATAACACTAGCACCATACATATACAGCCTTAATACCACTAGCACCATACATGTACAGCCTTAATAACACCAGCACCACACATATACAACCTTAATACCACTAGCATCACGCATATACAGCCTTAATAACACTAACACCATACATATTCAGCCTTTATAACACTAGCACCACTCATATACAGCCTTAATAACACTAACACCACACACATACAGCCTTAATACCACTAGCACCACACATATTCAGCCTTAATACCACTAGCACCACACATATACAGCCTTTACATCACTAGCACCATACACATACAGCCTTAATAACACTAGCACCACGCATATACAGCCTTAATAGCACTAGCACCACGCATATACAGCCTTAATAACACTAGCACCATACATATACAGCCTTAATACCACTAGCACTATACATATACAGCCTTAATAACACTAGCACCATACATATACAGCCTTAATAACACCAGCACCATACATATACAATCTTAATACCACTAGCACTACGCATTTCCAGCCTTAATACCACTAGCACCATATACAGCCTTAATAACACTAGCACCATACATATACAGCCTTAATAACACTAGCACCATACATATACAGCCTTAATACCTCTATCACCATACATATACAGCCTTAATAACACTAGCACCACGCATATACAGCCTTAATACCACTAGCATCATACACATACAGCCTTAATATCACTAGCACCATACATATACAGCCTTCATAACACTAGCACCACGCATATACAGCCTTAATACCACTAGCACCACACATATTCAGTCTTAATACCACTAGCACTATGCATAAACAGCCTTAATACCACCAGCACCATACATATACAGCCTTAATAACACTAGCAACATACATATACAGCCTTAATAACACTAGCACCATACATATACAGCCTTAATAACACTAGCACCACACATATACAGCCTTAATAACCCTAGCACCATAAATATACAGCCTTAATAACACTAGCACCATACATATACAGCCTTAATACCTCTAGCATCATACACATACAGCCTTAATATCACTAGCACCATACATATACAGCCTTCGAAACACTAGCACCACGCATATACAGCCTTAATACCACTAGCACCACACATATTCAGTCTTAATACCACTAGCACTATGCATAAACAGCCTTAATACCACCAGCACCATACATATACAGCCTTAATAACACTAGCAACATACATATACAGCCTTAATAACACTAGCACCATACATATACAGCCTTAATAACACTAGCACCACACATATACAGCCTTAATAACCCTAGCACCATAAATATACAGCCTTAATAACACTAGCACCATACATATACAGCCTTAATACCTCTAGCATCATACACATACAGCCTTAATATCACTAGCACCATACATATACAGCCTTCGAAACACTAGCACCACGCATATACAGCCTTAATACCACTAGCACCACACATATTCAGTCTTAATACCACTAGCACCATGCATAAACAGCCTTAATACCACCAGCACCATACATATACAGCCTTAATACCTCTAGCAACATACATATACAGCCTTAATAACACTAGCACCACACATATTCAGTCTTAATACCACTAGCACCATGCATAAACAGCCTTAATACCACTAGCACCATACATATACAGCCTTAATAACACTAGCCTCACACATATACAGCCTTAATAACCCTAGCACCACGCATATTTAGCCTTAATAACACTAGCATCATACACATACAGCCTTAATAACACTAGCACCACGCATATACAGCCTTAATACCACTAGCACCATACATATACAGCCTTAATAACACTAACACCATACACATACAGCCTTAATAACACTAGCACCATACATATACAGCCTTAATAACACTAGCAACATACATATACAGCCTTAATAACACTAGCACCATACATATACAGCCTTAATAACACTAGCACCACACATATACAGCCTTAATAACCCTAGCACCATAAATATACAGCCTTAATAACACTAGCACCATACATATACAGCCTTAATACCTCTAGCATCATACACATACAGCCTTAATATCACTAGCACCATACATATACAGCCTTCATAACACTAGCACCACGCATATACAGCCTTAATACCACTAGCACCACACATATTCAGTCTTAATACCACTAGCACCATGCATAAACAGCCTTAATACCACCAGCACCATACATATACAGCCTTAATACCTCTAGCAACATACATATACAGCCTTAATAACACTAGCACCACACATATTCAGTCTTAATACCACTAGCACCATGCATAAACAGCCTTAATACCACTAGCACCATACATATACAGCCTTAATAACACTAGCCTCACACATATACAGCCTTAATAACCCTAGCACCACGCATATTTAGCCTTAATAACACTAGCATCATACACATACAGCCTTAATAACACTAGCACCACGCATATACAGCCTTAATACCACTAGCACCATACATATACAGCCTTAATAACACTAACACCATACACATACAGCCTTAATAACACTAGCACCATACATATACAGCCTTAATAACACTAGCAACATACATATACAGCCTTAATAACACTAGCACCATACATATACAGCCTTAATAACACTAGCACCACACATATACAGCCTTAATAACCCTAGCACCATAAATATACAGCCTTAATAACACTAGCACCATACATATACAGCCTTAATACCTCTAGCATCATACACATACAGCCTTAATATCACTAGCACCATACATATACAGCCTTCATAACACTAGCACCACGCATATACAGCCTTAATACCACTAGCACCACACATATTCAGTCTTAATACCACTAGCACCATGCATAAACAGCCTTAATACCACCAGCACCATACATATACAGCCTTAATACCTCTAGCAACATACATATACAGCCTTAATAACACTAGCACCACACATATTCAGTCTTAATACCACTAGCACCATGCATAAACAGCCTTAATACCACTAGCACCATACATATACAGCCTTAATAACACTAGCCTCACACATATACAGCCTTAATAACCCTAGCACCACGCATATACAGCCTTAATAACACTAGCATCATACACATACAGCCTTAATAACACTAGCACCACGCATATACAGCCTTAATACCACTAGCACCATACATATACAGCCTTAATAACAGTAACACCATACACATACAGCCTTAATAACACTAGCACCACGCATATACAGCCTTAATACCACTAGCACCATACATATACAGCCTTAATAACACTAGCACCACGCATATACAACCTTAATACCACTAGCATCATACACATACAGCCTTAATATCACTAGCACCATACATATACAGCCTTCATAACACTAGCACCACGCATATACAGCCTTAATACCACTAGCACCACACATATACAGCCTTAATACCACTAGCACCACACATATTCAGTCTTAATACCACTAGCACCATGCATAAACAGCCTTAATACCACCAGCACCATACATATACAGCCTTAATAACACTAGCAACATACATATACAGCCTTAATACCTCTAGCACCATACATATACAGCCTTAATAACACTAGCACCACACATATACAGCCTTAATAACCCTAGCACCATAAATATACAGCCTTAATAACACCAGCATCATACACATACAGCCTTTATAACACTAGCACCACGCATATACAGCCTTAATAACCCTAGCACCACGCATATACAGCCTTTATAACACTAGCACCACGCATATACAGCCTTAATACCACTAACACCACACACATACAGCCTTAATAACACAAGCACCATACATATACAGCCTTAATACTACTAGCACCACCCATTTACAACCTTAATAACACTAATACCCTACATATTCAGCCTTTATAACACTAGCACCACGCATATACAGCCTTAATACCACTAGCACCATACATATACAGCCTTAATAACACTAGCACCATACATATACAGCCTTAATACCACTAGCACCACCCATTTACAACCTTAATAACACTAACACCATACATATTCAGCCTTTATAACACTAGCACCACGCATATACAGCCTTAATACCACTAGCACCATACATATACAGCCTTAATAACACTAGCACCATACATATACAGCCTTAATACCACTAGCACCACCCATTTACAACCTTAATAACACTAACACCATACATATTCAGCCTTTATAACACTAGCACCACGCATATACAGCCTTAATACCACTAGCACCACACATATAATAACACTTATAACTTAATAACACTAGCACCATACACATGATACAGTCCACTGCCATTCAATTCTTTCGTCGGACGAGGTTAATAGAAATCGCGACTGGCTTGAGTCTTTACGTCTTAAAGCTGAACACCGCTCGTAAATAGGCACTGTCCGCCATATTTCTCTTTCATCACTGCTGTCCCTACAACCCCTATATAAGGCGCAGACCTCTAAACAGTTCAAAGTACTTTGCTGTAGAGGTCTCACCTGTGTGGACGTACATCTTGCCTCGCCGCGTTAAACGGTCGCGATGAAATTATCAAATTTTACGCACTTTTTTCAAGCCAGGAGAATACTAACATCAAATAAATTGGTCAATGCATTATTTACAAACAGAATATGCACATAGAATAAGAAATAAATGCATAAAATCCAAAGACCACGAAAGCAATACTACACGTCGGCCACGAGTTTCAGGTGTGCAATCGGGTGTAACGAAATCGAAGGGTTTATATACCAGGTACCTGTGTGACTGCGCCTATTTACGAGCGGTGTTCAGCTTTAATATGATAAAAATGGAGATAACAAGCATTTTTTATAATTTCAAACTAGCTTGAATTACTTACGGGTACAAGCGAATATTTTGATCATCACAAAATAAAATGATATTTTTGTACCGCAACTGCTTATATTAATTTGTTAAAACTATAGCAATAACGCTGGATAAATTTAAAAAAAAAATACAATTTAATACTAGTAGATCTAAAAGAGCCGTTGTTTACAACTACATGTAGTTATAGCTTACTTTATTGGTGTCATACTTGAGTAATCACATAACCTACATTTAGACCTAAAGTGGCTGCTTATACTCTATTCAGCAATCTAGAAAAGTATTGAAAACTCTACTGGTATTCTGTATTTCGCTGTAACACCCTTTTCAGCGTCAATCAAGCACTTCCCATTGCTATCGAATTAACAAACAAATAAAAATCATCCAACATGCCCTTAATTCAGTTGAAAATTAAGGTGCCTCGATCACTACATCTTGAAATACTTTCTCAAATTCGGAGCCTTGTCAAATCTATTATAAAGGCCCTTCGGGCTTTATTGGATTTGACAACGCCCCGACCAAAATTATCATCTCATAATGCTCAAAGAATAATTCCTTATTCCTTAAATAATTAATCTGTCATTGGATACCTTATAAATATGTCCCACGAGGGAATGCAAATCGATTCTTATAAAAAAAAGTGCTATCCTGACTCGACAGTCTCATTCAGGAGCAAAAGATCACCTTTTAGCTTTATTTACATATAGTATAATGATGGGAAACCATTTTTTCACTCTTAATATTAAATGATGTTTTGGACAGTTTGAAAGAATTAAAATGTTAAAAACTAAAGCGTTCAAGTACGTGTATATATATACATATCCCACACTTTTTTCTTAACTCCGCCCATCTCAGGTAACAACAATATCAAGAATGTTGTTTTCTAACACGTCTATTGTACTGTTCACAGCAAGAGATTCCTCCAGATCAAAATTGCCAAAAACTCAACACGGATAACTGACTCAAACTAAGTTCGTCGAATAAATCTCATTTGTAGCTTGAGACAAAACAATATTGGCAATGGCTTTGTCAGGATGACTCTATTTTAATATTATCCTCCATGTGTGCAAACAAGTAAAGAAACGCGTGTAAGATGAAATAGGGGTATATCCTGTAGAAAGGTTTCATAGAAAGTCAATCGATCACGTGATATGAACGCGTTTGAATAGCTAACTTGTTTTGTGGACAGAAAGAATAGCGGCGGCCAATCGGATTCGACATCTATCAAACACGATTTCGCGACATACATTTCTCAAATAATTTTTTTTTTGCTTATTGATTGTTTTTTTTTTTTAAGTTTATATATGTACATGTTTATCCAGCAATTTTTAAAAAACATACATGTATATTTTTGATACAGAGTATCAAATAGGATTTTAAAAAGAGTAGCTATATCATCATCAATTTAAATCTAATTTCAACAGGAGCATTGCACAACTGAGGGTTCGTAAACATAAAATTGTGTTTGTAAGTTTAATTCTTTGAAGCAAGTATCGATACTAGAAGTCGGAAAATGAATAAATATGAAATAAAAATATGACATCGAACAGTCGATTTATTCCTAACGGTTATGAATTTTTAAAAGATCAGAGAATAATTAATGTTTGTCGGCGATAGAAAATCATTTTCACGGAGTACAATGTACATATATCAGACCAACACATTGGTACCGTATTGTTTAGAGGCAAGTGCACTCACGAAAACTTTAATAAGATATAACGAATAATTGTAAACTATGGTACAAGTAACTTAATTACCCCACATAACTGTATAATATTGTTGATTATGTGCATGATTTTTCGACGTTAAATATTGACCCGGGGTCATTTTTCATCCCTGAAACCAAAAGTCGTTAAATCTATACCCGAGGTCATTTTTAAGAGCTTAAGAAAAAGATTTCTCTAAATATGATGACTTTGACACCTTGAAAATTAACCCTGTTGGGTTTAAATGAAAATATATAGTAGTTACCCCATATAATATTGTTGGTTATGTGCAGATACCCGATGGGCATGGTCATAATGACACGAGGGAGTGTATTTTCTTAAGCTCTTAAAAATTACCTCGGGTATAAATTTAACGACTTTTGGTCTCAATTTTCAGGGATGAAAAATGACCCCGGGTCAATATTTAACGTCGGAAATTTTTTTTAACCCGGGTCAATATTCTTCGTTACACCATCTTCTTAGGTTTTATTGATTATAATTTCCTTTATTCAATTTACTAACATATTACTACAATGTGTAGTTCTATCATTTAAAAATCTGTGCAACCTGAATGCCTCCATCGGAAATCTTTGTTGGCCAGTAGCAGTTGAGGAGCGATCAAAACTAATATGGCAACCAAATGCTTTTATAAATTCATTTCAGCTTTTTTTTCTCCAAATTCTACAGTGTTTATATTACAGTATTGTATCATAAAGCAACAAGTGTCTTGCTCTACCTCATCGAAGTGTGGACCTGCATTTCATTATTAAGGTATACAGATAATTTAAGGCAAAAGTTTTGTTGCAGTTGAAGGGTATCTCCAACACCAATATAGCATGAAGTTCGAGATAATGAGGTTTGACCTTTTTTCAGTGTCTAACTGCATGGGTAATTAACAAGTAATTTTAAGGTGGTATGGGACACTTCCATATTGTGACGTACTGTTTATCGAAATAAACAATTAAATCAAGTGTTATTTTATACACAGATTCTTTCACAAAACAGAGCACCAACAGCGTAGCGCAGTGGGTTAGATTCGAATCTGTAAGTCATTAGTTCGACTCCCGCTGAGGTTTTCAAAACTGTTACCTTTCCAAATATTTTTAAAACGTATTTTTTGGCTAAATATTATAAAATGTAAAAATTCTAAATCGGTGAAAATATTTAAATTATAATGTACTTTAATCCACATTAATATCGACAGATGTCCCATACCACCTTAACACAGGATTACAGTGGGTCTTGATGAAATATTTTGTATGAATGATAATCTTCTTTTTGTCTCTCACTATTTTGCCTCCTTTCTATTATTGATAAAAGCTTACTCTACCTTTGTCAAAACAGACTAAGTATTTATTTTGAATAATGAAATACCAAATACCAAATTACCATTTTTTATTATCATATTTTCACAGTTCAAAACATAATAATTTAATTTTGGTTGTAACGCCTCATTTGATTGGCTGATACAGATGGAGGGACATGTATTATATTGTATAACATACCTTGGTATGGGGACACACCCCCTTGACAACAACTATCCGGCACTACTTTTTTTTTTACATGTAAACCTTACATGTACACATGCATGCATGTGTATTACTATACCAGAGTGAATAAATAGAATATGATTAAGTTTATCTCTTTTCATTTGCATAATATAAATTTAAAATAAAATGTAATTAATTTATTTTTTTTTTATTAAATTCTGCTCCAATCTTTCCAAATTACAAAAAATTTTTTTTTAAAATTCTCACAAATTATTGAACTATAACTGTGTTACAACTTCAAGACAGAAAAAAATGAATTTCTACGAAAAGAAGCACAAAATGGGAGGAGGGGAGTTGAATCTTTTTCAAGGTATGTAAAGGATAAATAAAAAAAATATCAATAAATTTTAAACCATAGTAAAAATAAACGCCTTATTTACCAAAACACCAAATTTTAACCCAGAATGGGATTTGCACCCATATCTCTCTTTTCAGAGCGCTTTACTTTTAAGCTATCTAGGTTTATGATGGTATTTTGGTGTGGTTTTAATATTCTGATGCCTCTTTTCATAGAAACATTTGATGAGCAAACAGATTTCCATCTGATTGAGCTAGCTACCCCCCCCCCCCAATTGCTAACGTTAGACTGTTAAAAAATGATTTATAAAGCGTAAACTGGCCCAAGTTATGTTATATCGTATAACATACATCAAAATTAAATTCATTCCTTAAATAAATGCAAAGAGAGATTGTGGCATCAATCGTACTCTCTACATGTGGAGCGGCCCATTACCGCATCCGACTTTACACTCACACAGGAAAATATAAATATATGCATAGAATAAAAGTAATCTACGTGTGGAGCGGCCCATTACCACATCTGACTATACACTTGCACAGGAAAATACAGTGTATAAATATATACATAGACGAAAAGTAATCTACATGTGGAGCGGCCCATTACCGCATTCCACTATACACTTGCACAGGAAAATATGAATAATCATAGAAAAAATTATACACATATCTTAAATTAACATTTACATCACCTACTCAGACATTTTGCAAACATCACACAAAACAAAAGTTGATTCTCTAAATTGTTTTACAATCAAACACACAGCGTGATGCCAAGAAATGGCACATCCATCACATTGAACCTGTAAATAAAGCAAAATGTTTACAGTAGATCTTAATAAGTAGAATTTTCTCAAAAATAAGCCTTAATGATATGTACATCATTTAAAATAAAATAATCTCTTATGTAAAATGAAAAATTGTTCATTGAAAAATCATAAGTTTTTAGCCGATCAATCCATTAGAAGCTTTGGTAAATCATTCTTATAATACAGATTTCTTCTTGACATCAAACTTTAAAAATTTGAATGCAGACAGTAAAATGACATATTTTTTCCCAATGAAAGAAATAATTGAATATTTTAATTTTTATAAATGAAACGTTTACTCACCCACTTGATTCTTTTCACTTTGCTGTTAGGGGGTTCATGCCACTAGCAACATCTGCATAAATTGCTAGTGTCCTCATCTACAAAATATAAACCTCTCATGTAATGCAATTTTCTTTCTAGGAGTAATTAATTATTTTGAAACATAATTTCCATTACATTTAAAATTTCATGTCAGATTTTTTTTTACTCTACAAGTGTTAATTGATAATGTTGAAAAAATTCATAATTCTTAAGTTTGAACTTTCCTGGCACTTTAAACATTGCATCATTGTCAGTGAAGTCAATAACAAGAACTATTTTATTTCATAAATCCTCAATCCTTTCACTTATTTGAAAGATAAATTGCAGCTCCTCCTTGATGTAGGAAAAAAGAGATATTTCAGCAATGATCAAGATCCAATGATCCAGTACCCATATTTACTAAAGTTCGTAGACGTAGACGTAGACGTAAACTTAGACGTAGCGTACGTTTACGTCTAAAACGATATTCACAAAATGACGTTGACGTAAAATTACGTCATAATCTGACGTAAATCTACGTCTGCTCTATAGGTACACGTATCTTTATATTAAACATGGCGGCTATTTTGTTTGCGTTGGCAAGAGAGAAGAGTTTGAGACGTCAGAGAGTCTTTCGAGACCGGACCAACCCTTTGGATGTCTTCAGCGATAAAGAGTTGATATCCCGCTATCGTTTCCCGAGACATACCATCCTAGATTTTGTTCAGCAGGTGGACACTAGACTCGGAAGACCTACTAACAGGTCTCACCCTCTGCCTGTTTCGTCCATGGTAAGAAATTTCTCTGATATTGAGCCCGATGTATTTATAATTGCATTATAATATTGTCTCCCAAGCATTTCAACCCCCCCCCCCCCAAATGAAAAATCCGAACAAATACATTCATCACCATGACATTGATGTGATAAAACACAATGTTACAGATGCTCTTTGGTTGATTTATTACTGCCAACCAATGATTAGTGTCATATACAAAATCAATCAATACCCTCCTTCTATGGTATGAAATTTCCAACATTAATATAACGGGAATCCCAAGCATTTCAGCCCCCCCCCCCCTTACAAAAAACCTTTTGATATAATGTATAATCATCATCATGACATTTATCTGATAAAACACAATTTTAATGTTACACATACTCTTACTAATGAACAATGGTTACTGTTAATTTCTTTTTACAAATACTCATAATGTCCCCCCCCCAATTTTAGGCATCAACTTTCTTACAACAGTATGCACAGACCCTTAAAAGGAGGGATATAAAATTTTTGTTTTACAGGTGGAACTGTGGAAGAGGTTTTGAGACCTATTTTTAAAATGCTATTTGATATTTTACATGAAATTTTCAACAAGTAGAATAGCTGTGCAGTTAAACTCACTACCGGATATTGGATGAACATTATATGAGATGTTTATGTAACATGTTGTAATTTGTTGTTATAGATGACAACGTTCTGTATTACACAGTAGTTCCACATACATGAACTTATTAATAGTTCACAGCTGTACTCCTAATTTAAAGCAATATATATGCATGTAGTCTTGAAGACTTCTCTCTGGACAATGTGCACTGCAGTTACATCTAACAAGTAGTATTCAGTCCAACCTAAGCATATGCAACTGCATACAAAGGACTGTGAAGTTCCTGGTTCTAATTCCACCAACATGTATAATTCTTTCATTTAGAAACACAGAAAATTAATTTATAACAAGATGTTTGTTGTTTGGACAACAATGCAGAATTAGGGACATTTGATAATTATTTTATTATAATTTCCAGGGAGTATATAAAATTACAGTACAACAAGAAACAAGAGGCAAATAGGCCTTTACGGCCACCTGAGTAGCATAACTCATACACAAACTTGCCAAGGAGTCTCATATATGCATTTAATTAAGTAATTTGTAATGACGACCACCTCCCTGCCTAAAATCTTTCAAAAAGGACTATAATTTTAGTGAAAAACTTAAAAGATCATAAAAGAGTGCATGACCTGATATTGAAAAGGCGCAAGACTCCGATAAAAAATAATTTAATAATAATAACAAGGTGGCTATTATTCATGTTTTATCTAAATCAACCTCCTAAACACCTGTCCCAGGGGTAATAAATTTCAGAATTTATGTAGAAGACTTCATGTACATCATATCCATGCATTTATTTTTTCACAAATAGCTATGAGAGTAGAGAAGTTAATACATTTTTACTATATGGCCATAATGGCCCCACCCTTGAGCCTGAACCCCTGACCCAGGGGCCATGAATTTCACAATTTTGGTAAAGGGCTTCATTGACATCATAACTATGTATTTAGTTTTTAACATATATCTATGGGAGTAGAGAAGAAGATTTTCTAAGATTTAATACATTTTAACTATATGACAGTATTGGTCCCACCCTAGAGCCTGAACCCCTGACCCAGGGGCCAAGAATTTTACAATTTTGGTAGAGGGCTTCATGGACATCATAACCATGCAATCAGTCTTCCCTCACATGTGTGGGAGTAGAGAAGATTTTTGAAAATTTAGCCGTTTTTTGCATATTTGGCCCCACCTGTGGCAACCTGGTGGTGGTAGAGCCACCAATTTCACAATTTACATTCCTTTTACCATAGAGATGCTTCGCACCAAAAATGGGAACAATTGGCCATGTAGTTTTTAACGCACGACGACGGACGAAAACAGATAGCAATAGGTCACCTGAGGTCACCTAAAAAACCTATCATTACAGTGTATCATTCAAGTGTATTAGATAATAAATGAGAGCAACTCTTGTGAACAAAAAGTTAGATTGGTGTGGCCTCTGGCACTCGTTGATTGACATTTTAAATAAGCTAGAAGGTAGTAAAGGATAACCTGCTAAAGAGCACTTAATTGTTCAAACAACTATTTTATTATAGACATTCTGTACCAAAGAAAAGTCAAATACATTTATCTATATTTATTGAAACTTTAATTTAAATCCAAATAAGCATAACATTAACACATGAGAATTAAATTTTAAAGGTGTTGGCAACTCTGAGAGTTCTGGCCAAAGGAGACTTCCAGTCCGAGGCTGCTGACATCCACGGAATTTCTCAACCCTCGTTCAGCAGAATGTTTATGGGAGTCGTTGATGCTCTTAATGCCAGCTTGGACAATATCACTTTTCCCATGGCGCAAGAAGAAATTCTCAAGACCAAGGAGGATTTCGTGAGGGTGGCAAACTTCCCCAATGTAGTTGGTGCTATTGACGGAACTCTGATTCCAATCATCGGAATGTCTGGAGATGATGAGCACATTTTTGTGTGCAGGAAGGGATTTCACGCCATCAATATGCAGGGAATCGTGACAGCCGACCTGAGGTAAATAAAAAATAGTATACTTAGGTGGACAATCAGTGAAATTACTATGTTGGGTATAAAAAACTATCAACATTTTTTTATTGTTTTCTTATGACTGCATTTATATACCAACAACTCATTTCAGATTTACAAACATTGTATGCAAGTATGGGGGTGCAACACATGATGCATACATACTTACCAACTCGAGCATCCCTGAGATAATGAACCAGCTGCCAGGTGGAGGATGGCTTTTAGGGGACAGTGGCTACCCCCTTCGCCCATGGCTGATGACGCCTTTCCTCACGCCCCAAGCAGGACAGCAGGAGAGATATAACGCAAGTCATATCAAGACGAGAAACTGCGTTGAGAGGGCTTTTGGTGTCCTAAAGTCCAGATTTCGGTAAGTATAGAAAAAATAGATTTTCAAATATTAGACTTGCAGAACAGACTACCGGTTAAAACATAAAGCACATGGGTAAAATTGCTTACCTGGTTAACACTTCTCTTTTTACTTTTCTTTTTTTCTTGAATTTATCTTTTTTCTGAGACTGCACTTCAATTGTGACAACATGGCTTCCCCATCTCATGATGATAAGCTTACAATGCAGAAAAGGGAGAATTAGATACAGAACACCTAAATCATAAAATTATTTCAGATTTATTTTTTCAAAAATTATTTTTAAAACATCACCAACCCATTCACAATCGGGCCACACTAATAGATGCATAAAACATGCAAAATTCTTTGAAAAAATATTAAAAAATGCATGGGACTTGACAATGTATAAACTTATACTTTCCAACAAACGCACGACTCCATGACGGATCAATTATCCTTATCCATGTTTAATGTAACATCAATATTCTGTTACAGATGTCTGCACAAAACAGGAGGAGCTTTGGCCTACACCCCAACAAAATGTGTTAGGATCATTGAATGTTGCTGTCGCCTCCACAACAGGGCCATTGAAGACCATATTCCAGCACCAGCAGCGGGACAAGTACCCATCTATTCCAATAATGACACTTTAAACGCTGAAACTATTGCCAATACAAATGCAGTTAACATCAGAAACATCATTGTTAGAAAGTTTTAATTATTTAGTGGAATTGTCTGTTTATTTTCTTTGTTTTGATATATTGGCCTGTCCAATAGTTAATAATTTTGATTAGTTAAATAGTTTGATAAGTAATATGCAACACCCTGTTAAATGTATTTGATATTTAAAATTATTCAAATAAGTGATACTTTTTTCCAATTACAGGTCATTATCTTTGAATTGTACAAAAGTTAGCATGTTAAATGTGTTGTATTTCATTCATTTATTTTAATCTCAACACCATTGTACAATGGTACACAGAGATAATAATACAATATGTGGTATTTCTTACTAATTAACAACGCATGCGTAAGCGAGAGAGAGAGAGAAAATAAAAAATATAACATGTACAAGATCCACGCTGACTCGTCAATACAAATGTGAAGTATGGGGGTTCTAACCTGGGGAGCATTTTTTATTTATTTTTCTAATAAAAGCACATAATTTCCTTAAAGAACAGTGTTTTGTACTAGACATTATAAATTTAAAACTAATAGCATTTTTTATTTTGATATGTGATAAACATTGACTGTGTTCTTGCTGCAACGAGTTACAGCTAAGTATGTAATGGAATTCATCTCCTATTTCGCACTTATTGCAATGAGCACAGAATCTTTCATGTCTAGGGATATTTGCCCAACGTCCACTTTCAATGGGTAGATGGTGATTACATGTTCGGAATCTACAAAAAGTAATTGCATCTTTTTTTGATAATGTATCAAAATAATGTTCAAATTTTAATTCTTCCTTAAAAATCCTATAATTTAGAGCTTTTGCGGATGATTGCAGAATAGATTGCCAATTTTGCTTGAATTGGTCTATCAACGTAAGTTTTATTTTTGCCTTTAGCCATTTTGAGTTATGTATAGTTTGATCAATCCAGATATTAGATAAACCTCAGATAGTTAGAATATGTTTGATGTTTTCATACCAAAGCATTTTCCCCCCAATTTCGTGATTCATACAGATTCCTAGATCATATATTAATTTTGCAATTTTTGTATCTTTTCCGGTAAGTATTCTTGACCAATAAGAAATAATGCGTGTTTTAATTTGAATTTCAAGTGGGTATCGACCAAGTTCACCATATATCATGAAATCTGGAGTTGATTGTTTTAAATGGAGTAGAAGTTTACAAAATTTGAGATGAACTCTTTCTATAATTGCAATATTTGAAAAACCCCAGACTTCACATCCATATAACAGTATAGGTTGGACAATTTTGTCAAATAAATCTAGTTGACACTGTATTGATAGGTTATGTAATCTCCCCCTTTTTAACACTTCATATAATGCTTTTGTAGCTTTTTCGGCTAAGATTTTCGTTGTAAGATTGATGTTTTCCCAATTTGTTATCTAAAAAATCATGTTCTACATTGTCAACTCAATTATGGTAAACAATTTGGTCATTGTTTTAGATTCGTTTTTATTTGATATTTTTAAAAAGAGGTATCATTTAAAGCTGCCATCTTCTTGTAGAATTGTAATTTTTTAATTCTCCATCTAACTGAAACATTTTTTCTTTATCTACAGAGTCATTTCATTTTTTTCTTAAATCAAAACATTAATACTGTTCAACACATCAAGATAATGCCAGAGTTTGACTTACTGTACTTTTTAATTTATACATTTTGTATGTATTACTGTTAAAGTTGTCTTCAGATGGTACACTTAAAATAGATTTATGAAATACAGTCATCGAGTCCTTTGAAATTTAACATGTGTTTATTTGTTATTTAATAAATTTAAAAATGATCAAGTATATTTTCCAAGACAATTCATTCATGTACTTAATGTTTTCACATTCTTTAAAATATAAACAAAAATATTCTAGTCAATACAGTGGATAATTATGATAGATATAAACTGTAAATTAAAAATGCTGCTTCCATACAAATAATTGTGCAAATAATGGTCAAAACAGGCAGAACAAGACATCTGTGAGCCAATGCTCGCTCTGATGTGAATATGCAAAATGAGCAAAGTCAACATTTGACTAAAAGCCGATGTCCGATTGGTACAAAAAACAAGAGGCCCATGGGCCACATCGCTCACCTGAGCAACACAACACTAGACATAATAAAATCAGCTAAATATAAACCTACATCAAACTTTGAACCTTATATGTGGCACAAGAATTATCCAGGTCCACAGTCTAAACAACTGAGAATCAACAAATATCAATATGGTTGCATATTAGTAATACTATATACTAAATATTTTTGAGAATGATAAAATTTATTTCCAATGTAAAAATTTGACCCCCCCCCCCCCCGCTTTTTAGTTTCATTCTTTTTTATTTGATTTTTAAAGATTTTTCTCTATATATACAACACTACCTGAGAACGCTTTCACTCAGTGGTTCTTGAGAAGAAGATGAAAATGTGAAAAGTTTACAACAACGACGACGACAACGACAGACAATGGACAAATTGTGATCAGAAAAGCTCACTTGAGCCTTTGGCTCAGGTGATCTAAAAACCAAAAAACGAACATATATATGCCTAAACAAAATCCTGGAATTGGTTAAAATTTCAAGTATCTGTGATGAATAGTTGCTGAGAAAAATGTGACAGAAATTATTGTTACGGACAGACAGACAGATAAAAGGACAGACACACAAGAGTAAAACAGTATACCACCTTCTCCTTTGGAGCAGGGTATAAAAAAAAAACATTGGTCTCACAGAGCGTGGAGGTTTCACGCAAGTATAAATGAAATTACTAATTAAAACTCAGACAAAAGATTACAAACAGATTGAACATTTGAAGAAGAAAACAAAGCATAAAAGTTCTTCAAAATCTCGAGCCTCTCTTTTTCTATTTCCAGTCTCTGCTTTTTGATTGAAAGCTTCTCCTCCTCAATTTCAATGAGGCACCGAGATCCATAGCTGAACTCATTAAATGTTTGAGCTTTCCGCTTTCCTTATAAACGGAAAATAAATCTTATCTCCATATAGAGTAATGCCAGAACATTTTGTTTGATCTTTTTCAAATCTTAATATAAACTAGATTTTTTAAAAATTTCTAATTAGGAAAAAGCTTTCACTTTTAACATATGTAAGGCAAAATAGACTTGTGTTTCTATTTTGTGTTTGTTTTTCTTGTTTTCATACCTTTAGAAGTGGACGATTCTGACAAAGAAGATTCTTCTGTGAAGTTAAAGGAAATTTTAAAGACAAACTAACTAGAGGTACCATGAGCATGCAAGCTCACAAATGATACGCCATGTTAAGAAAATATCATAATTCAAGTTATTTAAGAAACAAGGCACCGCTAAGCAGAGCATCCCCTCGCAACATGACATTGTAGGGGGAAGACATTATTTAGGAAAATACATGTAAATTTATCAGATCCAAATTAATATGACGCAAGTATTTCTTAAAACCACTCTTAATTCATAATATCTATTTTATCCCAATCCCCAAGCTTTGTGGTGTATAAATTGGGGGGGGGGGGGGGGGGGGGTACATTTACGTGGTTGTACAGTTTTCCTATTCCTAGCAGAAACTCGACACCCATGCTTTAAAGTTTAATAATTTAGATTCAGTTAGTGACATTCGTTGAGATATAAGCATACATGAACGATCCGTGTACATTATGAAACGTAGCTCTGATTGACGATTCTAGTTGCTTGTCATATGTTAATTAACCCATAGTAGTAGATATGCAGCCATTATTAACATGAAACAATTTCCGTGTGCTAAATGTGCGATATCTGTCAAAGTCTCTACTGAATTTTGGACTAGGCCTAGTTCTATTGTAAGTAATATGGGAAGAAGTGTACAAAGTTTGATGGATATTCATGAGAGGGTTTTCTTGGAATTTTGCTAAAGAGCTGACATTGGTCACATACATACACACGCACGCACAGCAGCGATGCTATATCCCCCTCGCAACAAGTTGCGCCAGAGGATAATAAACAGCAAAGAGAAAAGTTCATTGATGAGCTTCTTAACATTGCTGTTTATTACTTATATTTACATTTGAGAATAGCAAATTGATCAGAATCATTAACATAATGATGATTTTACATTTTCAATATTGCAACCATCACATGATAAGTGGATGCAATAATCATCAACATAATGATGATTTTACGATTTCAATATTGCAACCATCACACGATTGCACAGACAGGGGACACAGGGAAAGACAGACGGACAAGGTAATTCCTATATACCCCAATCATTGTTTGCAAAGGGTATAATCATATTTGCAGTGGGTTACCAGGGTATAATTATATCAATCTGATTAAAATCAGATCTCTGATCCGCTATGACAAATATAATGTCGCTACACAAGAGATCTTTGTAGCGACATTGAATTTGTTGGAGCAGATCACATATCTGATTTTAATCAGATTGATAATCTTATTTGCTTAAACCAACAATTATAAGCATTTTGATAAAGTTTGAACTTTCCTTGGGGAGAAGGATCCATATCAATTTAATACCGGTAGTTCAAAATGTAGAATTGTTTGAAGAATACTAAACATACGATATATACTAACCTTCCGACTGAGAGACAACTGGGACATCACTATTAGTGTCTACATCATTCTCGAGTTCTTCAGCTGGAACTACAACAAATGTTGTTCTTTATTTACATGTATTTTTTCAATCATACTTTTAACCAGAGGCATCTGGGTTATATTAATGATATTTTTTTCATTTGCAATGGAGAAAAATAACCACACAGTGACAATAACCCTAACCTTTGCAGTTAATGAAAATAACCATGCAAAGCTCTTTGGTGGATAAAGCCTTGAATAAATCTAAGTCTTGACAGATGTAATTAGTTGTTTACTCCTTTATTTTTAATCACCTACTCATATGGTATAATAATGCAACTCCATATCTCATAAGACTAATCATGTAGAACAGACAGACAAACACATGGACAAAGTGATTCCGAAAAGATTCCCCCTCCCCTTCCTTAAACTTCATATATGGGAATATAAATACCATAACCATTCATAGTGATAAACCAACATGATCAATGAATGGTAAAAAAAAAACCCAACAGATAGCGAAGTATCGAACAACTTAAAATCTTACCCTCAGTGACAATAAATGACGGTACCTCCAGGCAACTTGGTTTTTGTGACATCAGAGGGGAAGACCTGACTTGACTGGTGTCCATCCCATCCTCAATTCCAGATATGGCCGACTGAGGAATCAACTGCAATATCTAAAATTGTCATGTAGTTGAAAGTACATATTTCCTTACTATAGTCTGACAATTTACATTTCATTCCATAAAGAAGAAGGAGTTGAAAATAAAGCATCTTGTCAGAAGCATTTGAAAAAAAATCATTTTCATTTGATCTTCATTTTCTTGTAAAACAAATTATTTAGATTTTAATTTGATGTTAAGAGAAAAAAACAAGGAAGAAATAAAACAGCATGCAAACATAACAGTTATATATTAGTTGATACTTGGAGACCTACCTTTACACTACTTGAAAACACATTATGCAGTAGTGATGGGATTTGAACCCATTATCTCCTAAGACAGTTATATACATTTAGGGTACATATAAGGACAGACAAGGACTGACAGGGATCAATACTTGTTCACAGAAAAGCATCAATTCTGGTTAGTTCATACTTACCCACAATGATCTCTCTTCACGGACATTTACAAATTTAAACCCATTATCTTCCAAGACAGTTATATACATTTAGGGTACATATAAGGACAGACAAGGACTGACAGGGAACAACACAATGAACACTTGTTCACAGAAAAGCATCAATACTGGTTAGTTCATACTTACACAAAATGATCTGTCTTCTCGGACATTTACAAATTTCAAGTATTCATTCACTACATGACAAAACCTTAGCATGTATCTAAATATTAATTCATATCATATTGTCAATTATACCCCCAAAACAATACCATTTGGGCTTTTTGTATGCTAAATCAATGGACCAGTACACACAATAACAGCTTGTTTTCGTATGTAACACCATGGATATCTTCCAACTTGAAGTTTATCATTTCATTGTTATGGACCTACCTTTCCATGTAATGATCACATGTAACAATTTAACATACATGTATAATACAACAGTATAAAATACTTCTTGAAGGTTGGCATGCCTTTTAACACTGTAAAGATTGAAATAGAATAATGGCATGATTAACAAACTTTCTCCTCCCAAGGCTTCAACATGGGGAGTTGCGAAGGCCCTCCTCCAGTTTGTGTCAAGTGTTTCCGCCTTTGGGCCTCCTTCTTCTTGACAGCAGACTGCATGTCCTGCCACTTTTTTTTGATTTCCATAACCCCTCTTGTGCATTGCAGACTTACGGCATTTACTCTACATATGTGCACAAGTGCATATGAAAAGAGCATAAACAATAGCATTGCTACACTTAGTGTACTTGTACAGGTATTTAGATTAAAAGTTGTTAAAGTATCATGGGAATACACTGTAAGAATTAAATTTCTAAACTTGAAAATTAATTATCGGAAAGTAACGATAGCCATCAATCTCTACCTGTTTTTACTCTGACCAATACATGTGAAGAGGAACATTTCTAATTGGAAAAAGAAAACATACTTTCCGAAATTCCCCAATTCGCAACACAATTGCATGTAAACAGTCTACCAAATTTAGCCACTTGAAATGGGTGTATCTGTCAACATATCTACATATACACCTATGAACTGCATGATTTTATTATTATAATCATTAATGTAATATGTATGTGTCCACAGTCAGGTTGTCTTTTTAGATATAAATTTTTTAGATACAATTTTTCTATATTGAGAAATATAATGTGTATATTGTCAGGATTGTCAGGTGATATTCTGACTTGTGATAACAGAAAACGCATTATGCACAAATCTATCCAAAAAAAAAAAAAAATTGAATGATAAATAATCAAATGAAAATCCATAAATGATGGACTAACACATTACAATGTATAACGTTAACGTTACAGTTAAATTATATTTTTGATCTATATTAATCAAGATTATCTTCATGATCTTAGTTTATAAAATCGACCTACTTCTCCGTCACTGACTCCCATGCCATCGTCTTCATGTTATTTGTCAGACACGGCGAGAACTTTCCATACAAAGTCTTATAGCTAGTTCCCACCGCGTCGACTAGTACCTCCACCTCCACATCACTAAAATTGGCCTTCCTCTGCTTCTTCGCGTCCATCTTTCTTTAATTTTAGTCCGGCAGACGATAAACAAAAAATTCGCGCACTTCATATGAAGTGAAACTAATTAATGCGCATGCCTAAGAATAAATCGTACCTCTAAGAATTCGTAACCTACGTCTACGTCTAAGAGTAGCTTAGTAAATACCATTTCACGTGTTCGTAACTTTAATCTTACGTCATTCGTAACTTCTAAGTCTACGTCTACGTCTACGAACTTTAGTAAATATGGGTACACTGGTGTCTTCCAATCTTAATCAACCTGCACACATACAGGTTAAACTCTAGCATATGCAGTGTTAAGGCTTTACTTTTAAATTGATGATTCTGTTATATGACTACTTTCTAAACATTTCAGTTTTCTTTTCATAACTAAACAATGCACTGTACCTTGATTATTTATAATGGTCTTCATAATGTTGCATCTCATTTCCTGCACAGTGTCCTTTGGAAGATGTAATGATTTTTTCAAAACAACTGCTTCTGCAAACTATAGTATAGAACAATTTTATTTGATGCATAAATCTTAGTTTTTATTTGGGGGGTGGGGAGGTTGGGGAGTGAGTAGGGACTAAGAATTTGCAATTTGAAATCTGGCTCTAAAATTAACAATGTTTTACCTTCATGCAATAAACTCCACAAGAAACACTGTCCTGTTGCTTGGAGTAGTGGATGGTATCAATTTTCCACCCTTTGGCATCATGTTTTTTATGTGTCAAGTAATTACTAAAAAAAAATTAATTCTGATAACAATTTTTAACTTGACACCTCCATTTTTAAATCTTAAATGTGTTATTCACATCATTATACAATTCAAATAAAATCTTATGCTTACTTACATCCACAATTTAAATATTAGCTGGCATGTTGTTTTGTTCTCTCCCATTGGATTAATAATCAACAGAGATTTGTTCTGTTGATCAATAACCTTAGAAAGTAACAAACATCATGTATTTATATTTACATTTGCAAATATGCTTCCTTATATGAACCTATAGAATAGCGAAAACTTTCAATTCTGTGTGAACGTTTCCGTGACATCACAATGATAACCGCACCCGCTTATCACTTGTCGCTTGGATTATTGTAAACATAAAATCTCGGTAATTTTAACAGTTCTGAACGATTTGTCTCTCTCAAACGTAAATATAAGTATTAAACAGCAATGTTAAAAAGTTCACCGGGATATGAAGTTGGTTGGTACTTGATCAAATCTACTGAGAAGCCCTTCGGGCTTCACATGATTTGATCACGTGACCAACCAACTTCATATCCCGGTGAACTTTTTAAATTGCTGTTTATTTCTTAAATAAACACACACATACATACATGTATATATAAATAAACACAGTTAATCACATTAAATACTTGTATTCCTGGAAAAAATTGTCTGGATTGTTGAAGCATGCCATTTAATACATGTAGCTGACATATAAATTTTCTTCGAACTTTTGTCTGGAATGTATCCATAGTTTTGGCATTTGAGTCGGCTAAGATCCAGTCATAGCCTAACAGAAAAAAGATTAAATTCACTTCATATGTAAGAATCATTTTACCAGCAAAATCCAGTGGATTTCTCTCCTATTAACAATGGCCAGCAACGCTTTTCCTTTGTTCTCATTAAGGACCTAGACAAAGAAAATTACATACCATAAATTTTGAAATATTATACAATCTAATAATTACGAAATCGGAATAAATAATATAATGTGAATTGAATTTCAGTTATGTTTTCATAAATACAATAGTTTTTACACTTTCTTAATATATTTGAAATGAAGCATATTACCTATAAGACAAATAAAAAGTAAAGAAGTAACATACATCTGCAACTTCGTTTTGATGCCGAGGATGAAAAATCATTGATATCACACTGCACGGCACATAGAAGAATTTGTTGTTTAGCTTTAAAAAAAACAATAATAGATAAAAACTATAAATATGCAAATAAAAACATAATCACATACAAGTACTTTAGTGTATGCATACCATAAATCTGAATATCTTTACTGCCAATAATTTTTTAGCAACTTAATATTAACACACATAATACAAATGTATATGAACAAAAATATGTTTTAAATAAATCTCCCTTTTGTTTGTATGAACTTTTTGAGTATGACAATGTATGCCTCTTTTACACATGCATCAACACTTATTTTTGAATTACCAAATTACCTGCTGATCCTTGGTTTAAATATGTGTGGCATTAGTGTTATAGAGGTTAAATGTGTGGTGCTAATACTAGAGAGGTTAAATGTGTGTGGTGCTAATGTAATAGAGTTAAGATATGTGTGGTGCTAGTGTTATAGATGTTAAATATGTGGTGCTAGTGCTACAGAGGTTAAATATGTGTGGTGCTAATGTAATAGAGTTAAGATATATGTGGTGCTAGTGTTATAGATGTTTAATGTGCGGTGCTAGTGCTAGAGAGGTTAAATATGTGTGGTGCTAATGTAATAGAGTTAAGATATGTGTGGTGCTAGTGTTATAGATGTTAAATGCATGGTGCTAATGCTAGAGAGGTTAAATGTGTGTGGTGCTAATGTAATAGAGTTAAGATATGTGTGGTGCTAGTGTTATAGATGTTAAATGTGTTGTGCTAGTGTTATAGATGTTAAATGTGTGGTGCTAGTGCTAGAGAGGTTAAATATGTGTGGTGCTAATGTAATAGAGTTAAGATATGTGTGGTGCTAGTGTTATAGATGTTAAATGTGCGGTGCTAGTGCTAGAGAGGTTAAATATGTGTGGTGCTAATGTAATAGAGTTAAGATATGTGTGGTGCTAGTGTTATAGATGTTAAATGCATGGTGCTAGTGCTGAAGAGGTTAAATATGTGTGGTGCTAATGTAATAGAGTTAAGATATGTGTGGTGCTAGTGTTATAGATGTTAAATGTGTGGTGCTAAAGTTACAGAGTTAAGATATGGGTGGCATTATTGTTATAGAGTTTAAATGTGTGATGCTAGTGCTAGAAAGGTTTAATATGTGTGGTGCTAGTGTTTTTGAGATAAGAAAATTGTTTGACCCTAGTGTTAAAGAGGTAAGATATGTGTGGTGCTAGTGTTATAGAGGTTAGATATGTGTGGTAATTATGTCATTGAGTTAGGATATCTGTTGTGCTAGTGTTATAGATGTTAAATGTGTGCTGCTAAAATTTTAGAGTTAAGATTTATGTGGCATTAGTGTTATAGAGGTTAAATGGGTGGTGCTAGTGTTATAGAGGTTAAATATGTCTGGTAATTATGTCATTGAGTTAGGATATGTGTAATGCTAGTGTTATAGATGTTAAATGTGTGCTGCTAAAGTTTTAGAGATAAGATTTATGTGGCATTAGTGTTATAGAGGTTAAATGCGTGGTGCTAGTGTTATAGAGGGTAAATATGTGTGGTGCTAAAGTTATAGAGTTAAGATATGTGTGGTGCTAGTGTTATAGATGTTAAATATGTGGTGCTATAGTTATAGAGTTAAGATTGATGTGGCATTAGTGTTATAGAGGTTAAATGCGTGGTGCTAGTGTTATAAAGGTTAAATATGTGTGGTGCTAGTGTAATAGTTAAGATATGTGTGGTGCTAGTGTTATAGATGTTAAATGTTTGGTGCTAAAGTTATAGAGTTAAGATCGATGTGGTATTAGTGTTACAGAGGTTAAATGCATGGTGCTAGTGCTATAGAGGTTAAATATGTGTGTTGCTAATGTATAAGAGTTAAGATCTGTGTGGTGCTAGTGTTATTGAGGTTAAATTATGTGTGGTAATTATGTCATTGAGTTAGGGTATGTGTGGTGTTAGAGTTGTAGAGGTTAATTATGTGTGGTGCTCGTGTTTAAGAGATAAGATAATTGTTTTGCCCTAGTGTTAAAGTGGCAAGATATGTGTGGTGCTAGTGTTATAGAGGTTAAATATGTGTGGTAATTATGAGTTAGGGTATGTGTGGTGCTAGTGTTATAGAGGTTAAATATGTGTGGTAATTATGAGTTAGGGTTTGTGTGGTGCTAGTGTTATAGAGGTTAAATATGTGTGGTGTTGGTGTTAAAGAGAATAAATATGTGTGACGATAGTGTTTTAGATATTAAATAGGTGTTGTGCAAGTGTTATAGAGTTTAGACATATGTGTTGCTAGTTTTATAAAGGTTAGATATGTGTGGTGAGTGTTATAGATCGAGGTTAAATATGTGGAACTTATGTCATAGAGGTAAGATATGTATGGTGCAAGTGCTATGGAGGTTAGAAATGAGTGGTGCTAGTGTTATGGAGGTTAGATATGTATGGTGCTAGTGTTTAGAGGAAAGATAGTCAGAAATATCTCACGTCCTGGCTCTTTTTAATGCGTTTAATATTTTGCATGCCTGAAAAACGAGAGCTAATTTAAATTTAAGCCAAGAGTTTTAACAGAGAATGTCGCATTAAGTTGAAGATTGCGAATTTCCAGTATTCGTAATGGTGCCAGTTTTGGCATTTTCCTGGGAAATAAAAATATAAATATATGGTTAAAAAAAAGACAGGAAAACGTCAGATATTTCGGACTAAGGAAACGCTTGTAGCAATGTATGCTGCTTGTGGTAATGCAAAAAAAAAATGTCTGTATGCAACTATGGTGCTGGTATATAGGTTAATTGATAAAACCAACAAACTTACTTGCATTGGCCATTCTTTTGCTAATACTACGACACACTGATTATAATCTGCAATAGACAGTTCTTGAATAGTGCACATTACATATCCCTCCAATAGAGTCTATAGACATATATCAGGCCCATAAAATTGAGAGTGTTTATAGAGTGATTATAATTTAATTCTGGCAAATTCTGGGGTGTGCTTACCAATATATGGTAGGACTAAATCGTAAATAGAAAGGGTAATATGAGGTTGACGCCAAATTTTTCCCTTTCAAATTTGAGCAAAAATCCGAGATATAAATGTATGGATTCTACGATTGGGTTCATTTTCAAAGAAAAGTAAAAGAGTTTTGTATTTGGTTATATTCTCAAACAAATTTTGTTACTATAATAGGATATTGTCATTAATATAACAAATTAAGAACAAAAATACCTCTTCGTTTGAATGTAATGGTTCAAAACAGAAAGTAGGAAGTACGCATGTCATATGACCCACCTTTACTTTGCGCATGCCCTATGAAGATGGTGCTTAGGCTGGTGCTAAGATAGTGAATTGTACTACTATAATAACTCCGATAGCTGCGAGTAGTCGCATTCGTTTAAATTATGTGATCGCTCGCTATTAGTGGTTTAAAAAGTAAAATATTTAAAGTCGGAAAAATTGGAAAATATATTGTTTTGCGTGTATGATTGTAGACTTTAGATAAAACATATTCTTTTTACAAGTAATAGCTTTCCAAAAAGCTTGCCTGACTAAACATATTTATTTCATTGCAAGAACTTGGTTCTATGAATTTTAATCTGTCTTTGATTTGTAGTTCGTTCTTCTCGCAGTTTTCCAAATGCGCATCTTTAAAGTTGGACTGTTTCAAATTATCTTTACTAAGGGGGGGGGGGGGGTACTTTAAATGAATTTTACATATTATTTATTTTAAACCTAAAATATTTTGCGTACATGTAATTTTCTCTTAAAACTTTATTTTCCGCCAACAAAATAAAAATATAGCAATTAAAACTTAATTACGAACACAAACGCGTAAAATTATGGACTGCTCCTAAGATTTTGACAATATGGCGCGCCTGTGCCTCCTTTGGGTGCATTCCATAATACCCGTATCTGTGGAGTCAATAGAACTCTTTCTGGCATTTGTTTAGTAACAACTTTTATATTTACTTGTTATATATTAATTTTACTTTAGTTTAGCAAGAATCAATCGATAACTATGCACTTATTATTTACATTGAGTAAAACACGGAAGTTACACCCCCTTTACAATGAATGCAATCCCTCAAAGCACAGTAAACGACCATGTTAAGCTAACGTAACAATACTTAGTAAATACTTTAATACAAACTGACAATTTTGTTTAGAAATGATAACCGAACACAATTATAGTTTACATTCTACAGAGTAATATTATAATCATTAGGTACAACTTGTAAAAAATTGCGACCCCCCCCCCCCACCCTCATTCACCGTTCAAATGTAGGGGCCGGATTGCACACGTGTACAGTGAACATGCTCAATGCTGCTTTTTACATCCAATACAACAATTTTGTTTTTCTTTAAAAAAAAAAATAATATCAACCGATGCATGTTAATGTGCCGGCCTTTAATTGCCTCGTTAGGTAATAACTTGTGATGACACCCCCTCGATCCCCTTCAACAGTTCAAATTAACAGTGCTATCTATTTTTAAGCATGACAAGGTTAGCTTTTTTTAAATGCTAACTGAGAAAGTCAGCCAGCGGAATTTTACTTTTAAGGCAAGAGTGAATACACAATCTTTTAAAATACTAGGTAAATAGTTTCCAGAACAATATAATAATATGCGGGTGCACATTTAGTTTGCAGCCATATTTTTATGGCTGTACATGTAGGTGACGAGACATGCATGTAGCGGTGTACATGCAATGTATGACTGCACACCTACTTAATACTTATAGTTGTAATTTTGTTGACATAGCTCTCTGATTTTTATGGTTTGGTGGCAAACTACTTCCAATATGGGTATATCCCTCTAACTATTTTTAGAATCGGTAGGACAACAAAGAAGTACCTTTAAGCAAAATAGTTCCTATTCTTGCAGAGTGTATATACATTTATAGGGACATTTTAAATCAGAATGCTTGACACATGTCAGAAAAGAGGATTTGCAATTTTAAAAGCAAGTGTCAAAATTAAATTATCATTTGAAGGAAAGAATTGAAATTGTTTGATGTACACCCTTTCCAAAGCTGTGAAATTCCCTACTTTTACTTTCATTTTCAGAGTTTTTCAATACAGACGCATTTTGCCGGAAAACGAATCTGACTTCACACCACGAAATTTTAACAGCAGAGAGACAATTTGATGAGCTTTTATTCAAAAGGTCCCTCGTTGCTGAACGAAAATTAGGGCCGGAGCTATGATCCCGAACGTTAACATTACCGCCTATGGAAAATGCATTAGTGGACTATACCCATATATTTACTTTTCAATCTCACTAAGAGAGTTGGGAAGATATACGCGGACTCCGGACTGTGGCTGCAGACGATTCCCAATGACAGTCTTCCAATACATTGATGCGCAGTTTGACCTAGAAACTGACCGGTTTCATAACGTCTTCGAATATTTCTAACACGAACTGTCTAATTTCTTCCCAGAATTCCCAATTTACGCAAGCGCAATTGAAGTTTCATCCTAACTAATAATAGTCAGCCCGAATTACACACGTGCACAGTGAACCTCTTTTTAGCTTTAAACACTTGCTCACTATTGCTTAATTGTTACATCCATTATAACGTTTTCGTTAATTGCGAATTTGAAGGTCGTCACATTATTAATATGCACTGATAAATCTTTTTTCAATGAAAAATGATATTGCTAGCTTCCAATATTGTTGACTGCACTGTTTCGGATGTTGTAACTTTTAAACCTTAGATATGCCTGACGTCATGACGTCAGGCAATAATTTAAAGAGATATAAAGAATTGTTTAACTATTTAAAGAAAAATTAGCTAAAATAATTGTGTCACGAACACAAAAAAACTTGATTTTAATCTTTCCTGCTATATTAATCAATTTGTTTTAATGTTTAAGAATAGATCCAGGGCAAATTTTGGGTATGTCACCAAACGAGATGGTTAAAAAGGAAAGAAATACCACTGTGTAATTTTGTGACTCACTGTTTTTTATACATTGTAAGATTTAATTAGTTTTTGGCATTATTTTCTTTAATATATTTCCAATTTTATCCGAAACACAAATATTTAAGCTGCACTGACCTAGATAAACGATGCGATACACAAAATTTAAATGTAAATGTCATTTACACGTTTTCCAGAATCAAAATATGAGGGCTTGCGAAGAGAAGTGGATGTGGGCTATGCCTGTCCACTTCTCAAAAGAGAATAACACAAGGGGAAATAATGGCGGAAAAAAGTGTGGGAAATGTGAAGAAGAGAGGAGGCAGAACAGCGACACTAACTGGGTCTGAGAGGAAGAGAAGAAAGAGAGAGTATGATAAGAAGTTAGCAAAAAGTAGAATATATATAGGCGATACAGCGGAACGATGGAGGGCACTGAAACATAAGACCAACGCCAAAACAGACGAAGACATGGCAGACATGTTAATTGAACGGTGAGTACAGTCGTTTGACCAATTCCTATGATTGGGTACAGAAACCGTGCGGTGCTGTAAATGTACTCGGGTGTTATTTTAAATCTTAATTTTTGTCGAAATGCACAATCTATGGTCGAAGGCCCGACGGTGTTCGTTTTGTGTTTATAATGTACACCCCGTTCTCACAGGGTTTCGTTTTTTTTTTGCACAAGATACTATATGGTAGTCTAACTTTGAACTGACCAAGTATTTATTAAAATTCATTTCAAACAAGAAATTAACTCTTGAATTTTTCCAATCAAAGAAGAGAATTTCGTTAATCCACCTTTACTCTGAATTTAAATCATCGTACAGTACTACAACAGGTTGGGACCACTCACCCAAAAAGGATACAAACCTTCTTTGGGATATAATCTGATAATATCACAAATGGTTTATAAATTTGAATTGCAAAAAATAATTGCTTTTTATTTTAGAAAAGGCTTAATTTCTAACCAAAAATTGTAGCTTTTGATATGAATATTTTAATATTACAAAACAAAAATCTTAATTTATTTTCACTTCAAATTTATGTCCCATTTGAGATATTACTTGTATAGCCCAAACAGGGTATTATATCCCATTTGGGAGATTTGTCCTAACCTGTACAAAGTAACATCGGGTTCGAAATTCAAAGAGTCAATGGATAAGCAAATTATAAACAAGTTCCCAGATAATTAATATGTCAGGACATCTACGATTCGTTTCAAATTCAGAGGTACTGTAATTGTTAAAAGGATTAGATAAATTTAATAAATACAAAGAGAGTAATCAACTTAAGCATGAGCGTGCTGAAAACAACAATGGCAACATGGCCTTTACTGGGAAAAAGAAAACAGCCTTCCGAAATTTCAGTAAGCCCTAATACAGATGTAGTAATATTAAATATATAATATGTAAACAGTGTAACCGTTGGGCCGAGCACAGATTATTTGGTTAAAACAGAGACGGTACTGTTTGATTTTTGTAAAAGAGATAATAAAATTCATTGTCTGCTTCAAATCATAAACCAAAGTTAGACTAGCAGTGGCTTGCTCAGTGTACAATATGCCATCATGTTTCCACATTAAAAGCATGTTTTGTCGGAAATAGCTGACAAAATGTACTTGATATTTCCGAGAAATTTCCTCTGTCTTCTTCCAGTGCATTTAAATTTTATGAAAATTTTGCTACTTAATTTACTGTTCAAAAGATTGGTACCTTCGTGTTTATGTTTTTATTTTTCACCCAATAATCTGACAAGACATTCATAAAGCTACGCAGGACAGTTAAGGCAACATTTTGCTTTCAAACAGCACTAAAAGGAGGTCGTTCGTTTTAGCTTTATTTTTTCTGCATGATATGTTTTTCTAAACTATTTTTTGATTGATTTTGCAAAGATATGGGTCACCTTAACTTGACCATGTCTTAATTTGACTGTCACGTGACTTTTCAGTGTCACGTGGGCGTCTTTTAGACAAGAAACGTCAATGCTAATTTGAGACAAAAAAGACAAGGGCAAGACAAACAAAGCTTGGAGTAAGTAATATGACTACTTATTCAAAATTATCTATACATCATAGAAATCAATGCTCATTCAGTTGTAAAACTCGTTTATATTGCAAATTCGTAGGAAAACTGGCTAAATGTTGCAAAAATAGTGCATTTTTGTAGATTTCGATAAAAATTACAAATTAAACCTTCATTTCTCAACAAATGAGCATCAGTTTTCATGAAGTACACGTAAAAAGAAAGAAAATCATACCAAGTTCAATAATATATATAGCCGCCTTGCCCTTGTCTTTTTGCATTTAATTTGTCAGTCAGGAAGGTCTCTCAAATCAATACACATTTCAAACGCACAAGTGATCCCAAAAGGGGAGATAACTCTATAAGCGGTAACTCTTCTGAAATAGGCGCGGTGTCATTGTTTCGCCTAATCCGAATTTATTTTGAGATAGAATTCATCAGTACATTATGCAAATGATTATTTAAACATAGTGTTTCTGTTTTATTTATATAAAAAGGGACAATATGGTTACTATGAAACACCCGCATTTCCTCTGTTGTAATTATAGATGTAAACAAAAACAGTTGTGCATCATTTTTTAGGTTACTGTATGCGCGGAGTTAGTAATTTCTTAATTTCTGGGGGAAGGAAAGAAAAAATATATGAGACCTAATTGTGCAAAATTATTTGAGGGGTGGGTTGGCTTGGGTGAAGCCCCTCTATAATAAGACAGACATATAATATGATTTAATTTTTTCTCATAATATAAAAAATAACCCCTACCTCACTGTACACTGTATTATATGGTCAGGGGTATGTTTTGATTATAAGAATATTTAATGTTGGGTGCATGCCTGTGCCTTATGACTCCATATTTATATACAACACTGTTGTCTTGAGACATTTTCCAGTAGGAGGGGTGGTCTAAGGAATTTATTTGCAGGTGACCAGGGACCAAGCCATTTTACTATGTGAAGTGTGAATAAAATTAGAATTTTCCAGCCCCAACTACTACATTCCTCCCTCCTTAAATAGTCTTCGACCCCGAAGACACAAGTCACACAACACAAGTTCACCTTGTCAGGACTTATTATATTTATATTGCCTGAACAAGGAAGGCCACGGCACCATCTGTAGTAGGAAAGGAGGAACGAGCATATACATACATTGAAAACATATGGCTGGACCGGGAATCGAACCCGGGACCCCTGTATTTCTAGTCAGGAGCTCTACCACTGAGCTACCCAGGCCGATATCCACGGTCCATATAGCCCCAACTACTACAATTTTAAGGTTACTCATTTTCTTTTTTTTTCTTTTTTTTATGGGTGGGGGGGGGGTGCATATATATTTATTCACAAAATAAATTCCATTCCAATATGCATTTTTCATTGCTGAGACTAAAAGAGGGTGTGTAAATCCTGCAAGTAGGCAATCAAAAGCCATTTTTGGTTCACATCAATATATAAAATTTAAATAATTCTGAACTTAATCTTATGCGAGGGGATGAAGACTCTCTCACCAATCCCTTTACATCTGTTATGCATGCAAACAGCCTATAGCAATTTAATATACTGTAGCTGACTTAGGTAAATGTTCCTCTCCTCCACTTCTTTATTAAAATTATGAATATAAAAACAATTAAACTTGGTTTATTTGTTTTATTCATTTATACTAAGAAGATAAATGACTTTCTGAGAGAATAATAATGATAATATTTTCAGTGACAACATTATTTTAAACTTGATACATGTATACCCGTATATGCATACACACTCAACAAATTCAATTTCTTTTATATATGATAAAATGTCAATGTGTTTATTGTATGACTCCTTAGTTTGACTCCTCTTCTTTCTCCAAAAGCACAGTCTTCCTGTTCTTTAAGTCCAGGTTTTTATTTTCATCATTTTCATATTTTATATTTCCAGGATAAGAGTGTGTATAACTTTTCACAAATAAGAACCTCATTTATGCAAATCCCAAAACATAGCAGGTACCAGCTGAAATGAAAATGATTTTTCAGTGAGTTTAACATGTAATCAAAATGACTGAAAGATTGAAATGAAAGAATTATTTTCTACAATTTGACAAACAATGGAATTTATTAATCTTAATAAACATTTTGATTTAGTTAAGATTTGCAATCAGGTTTTGCACATGTTCAAATACAGCTTTAAAACAGTTTTTTTGATTTGATTTGAAATGATCGACACTTTCACCCCTGTTATGTGAAAGATTACTGTGACCCCTTTATTTTACTTGCCATAACCTTAACAGTGTACTTCTCTCTCTCTCTCTCTCTCTCTCTCTCTGTTATATTAATGATTTAGGTATACAAGATTTCTATCAAGCTAGTGCAGTTAGTGATATCATACCATGTTTTGTTGATATATGTTAAATGTTAATGAGCAATTTTTAATCATGAAGTATTCAAAATTGTAGGTTTAAAATAACATAAATTTTAAATTTAATCATTTTAAAACATGACACCATTCATACATGATAATGTTTTTTTTCTACTTGATCTGTCTCATACAAAACAATCATATTAAGTATTATCAGATTTATCATTATTCCAGTGATGAATTATTGTACTTATAATATGTTATTAACAGTACATGTACTTACATTTTCTTCAAGCCTTTTTTTCAAAAATCATTCTGACAATTTTTAAATTTCTCTGCAAATAACAAAAATAATGGGAAGTTATACAAATTTACATGCACACATACATAGGCCTACATGTCAACAATTTGAGAATTCTGTTAAAGGTCTAATTTGCATGAATGGGTAAAATGACAAACACTTTAACTATTATTTGAAAGTTTCACATGCACATTCTAAACAAACATACCATGTCCATATATACCTCATTTAGAGAAATCAGATGAAGTATGTGACATGTAATTCAGTTATTTGTATATTATAAGATTTCAAACAGTGTTATGCTCTCAGTGATATAAAAAGCTAGTAATGATAATTAATGTGCATGGACATTTTATATCAATTGGATGAATATAATATATATAAAAAAAATAAATATTTTAAACTGTCATAGAAGAATGTTCAAAACAGAAGAAATATGTTATTGATCAGCTGTTTATCAACGGGTCAACTAATTTTCAGAAAATCAAATCAGGTGTATATAATCCTTTAGCCTGTACAATAACCAGATCAGCTGTTTTCACACAGTCTCACTTTGTTTACATACAAACAACTGTAGTGAGACTGAGTGTAGTGTAAAGCTAAGTATTGTCTGTGCAACTGCTATGAACTGATTCGATCGTGTCGATTGAACTTTCTGAAGAAAATGAGTAACAATTTAACGGACCGACAATGAACCTATACATGTATATTGTACAGTATAAATGTAAACAATACGTAGTCTCTTCTCATGTTTTGAACCAAACAACACAATAAGTTGATCAGAAATTCATCCACTGTATAAAACCACAATAAAATAGTTACTTAGTTATCTGGTTCATTACAAATACACTGTATATCTATTCTACATACCTGGTAAATCATCAAATGATCGTTATCATCGGGAACACCAGCTACACGTGTTTACATCAAATACAGCGTCTGACGAGCGCTTTCGGGACGCAGATTCACACCCATACGACATATATGTTATGGACATTCTTCGTATATTCTCGTTGTTGTAAATTATTAGATACACATAAGAGTAATTCGTTATTAAAGGTTTTCCCATGAAGTATTAAATCAACCGTATATTTTGCCAAAACCGCTGTTTTCGGTATATTTTCCATATATGGAAATACAGAGGCGGGCATGTATTATGACGTCATATCTCATTATCCCTTCATTAGCATATCAGAGCGATGTGTAGCCTTATCTGTACTGCGTAGTCATATTTCTTGATTAAAGCATTGTTGATACTTATCTGGTTTGCATAGTCATTTATTTATCATTTAAATTACAATTACTTTGGATTTTAAAAGTAATATATTACAAGCTGATTACATCCAATTTTAGAAAAAATCAATTACATAAGATTACTTTTCCTCCTAGTAATCATGATTACTTGTGATTACTTTAGATTACATTACCAGTATTTGGGTGTCCCCCTCCCAATATTTTTTATCTTAGTTTCAATGTTTAATGTTTAGGAAAGGAACAGTGACAAAGGAAATCTTGTTGCATTAGAAAACATTTACTTTACTCTATGAAAAATAATCAACATGTACATACAACTAATTCTACACATTTATGATATATAGGTATGAATCGCTGCCATCACTCAAAGAAGACCAGTCTGTACCGAGCAAACAAGATGTTTCTATCATTGGAAATCAAAGCCCTCAAGTGTCAACAGCCTGTAGAAACAGTTCAACACCTGCTTTCCTAAACAAAGTTATATCTACACTGAGCCAGACCCAAAGAACACCATCTGTCTCAGAAATCTCAGCAGAGTCTGAAGTGTGAGAATGATGGATCTGCTTATGTCATTAATTCAATAGGATGATAAAATATTACTTGATTTTTTTAGTTACATGATTTATGAAATAATGGGAAATAATTATTTTTTTTTTTTTAAATTTAGAGAACTTATGTCAGGAATTGAAGAGCTGCAGAGATCATGTGTAGAGAATACAGAGTAAGTTCAGAGTAAACTTCAAATCTTTCAACTTAATTTAGGGTTATAGTTGATTACTTGATTCAACAATTTATTCAATTTCTTCATGATTTTGTTGTATTTGCAATTGTTTAAAAGAATATTTTTATAACATAGGAGTAAAGTGGACAGTGTGGCAACCCATCGATTTAAAAAACCAGTTCAGTTGTCAACATCAGTGTGTGATCCATTTAAGTAAGATATTTGTACCTAAGTAAAATATATAAATTTACTTTTATTAGCTCACCTGAACTGAAAGCTCAAGTGAGCTTTTCTGATCACATTTTGGACCACACCCTTTTAAAAGGGGAGATAATTAGTAATTATTGAAATTTTTTATAGAATTTTTTATAAATCTTCTTCTCCAGAACCATTTAGCAAGGAAAGCAGAAACTTATGTAGAAGCATCCTCAGATAGTGTAGATTCAAATTTGTGAAGATCATGACCCCAGGGGTAGGGTGGGGTCACAATGGGGGGGGTCTAAAATTGTAAAACCCCAGTGGGGTATGAAGTCATGACTAATTACTCTTCATTTTATTGTTTATTTTGATAACAATACATCACAACATGGAGGTGTCCCATACCACCTCAAGCGGAACCCTCTGTACATGTTTATAGAGAAAATCTTTAAAAATCTTCTTCTCAGAAACCAATTGGCCAGAAAAAAATTATTTATACAGGATCTTCATGTATTATACCACATTGTCCAGATATTTTGTATTATGACTCCATTAAGATGATTTTATCATGCCTATTGTTGCCCAGGTGAGTGATGTGGCCTATGGGTCTCTTGTATTTAAATTGAAAAGTTTTTTTTGTCACCTGAATTTGTCATGAATTAATATTTTTTTGTAGTTTGTCAATTGACATCTCCATGCATGAGTCAGAAGTGGATGCTGATGAAGAAGATGATGATGACCCAGACTATCAGCCTAGTTTTGATATCACAGCTATATTGTGAGCATTTTGGTATTATTTGGAGCTAAGGAAATTTATTCATCAGACTATTGTATGAAATATGCTTTTTTAAAGAACAAGAATTCTGGTCTCAATTTCTTAAATGCATACATACTGATTAATTATAACAATGTATGACTTTGAGAATTTCTTGTATTATTAAACTGTTAGCTTTTGTTGAAGAATTAATTACATGTACTGGTATGTTATGTTTCAAAAATATATTTATTAGGTCAGATGATATGAACAACATGGCAGAAGATGTTGCGTTTGAAGAGTTTGAATTTGGTTATGAGGTGCCTGGAAATGATGGTGTCCTTGAGGGTCCAGACATTGACAAGGAAATTCAGCCTGGGATTCAAAAAGTCTCAGATGATGATGGATGCAGACAATTGACAACAGCCACAAAATGCATTGCATTTACAAACCAGATACTGGAATTGACAAAGATAAACATTCCAGAATGCAAGGAGCTGTCCTGTAAAAAACAAACTCGAATAGTAGAGTCATTTGTTGGATCCGCAATGTATTTGAAGTGGGTATGTGTATATTTAAAAAAGTATATTTTGAAAATGCATGTAATGAATATTCCTTTTTGTTTACCATTTTGTATTTCATTCATACTTCTTGATGTGCACAAACTTTACTGGAGCTGTAATTGAGATTAACATTCAAATCATTTTATCAATTCATAGATATGTGATGAAAACCATATAAGTCATCAGTGGTGTCCCCAGCCACATCTCAACCGACGACTGCACAGCGGAGATTTTCTTATTTGTGGGAGTATTCTGACATCTGGTAACAATTATGGAAAGATGGCTCTCTGGCCAGAAATGCTGTCCTTAAAATTCCCTTCAGCAGACCAGTTCCACAGAATTTCAAGCAGTTATATCATCCCATCAATTGACAACTTTTGGAATAACCACAAGA
This sequence comes from Magallana ariakensis, assembly GCA_020458035.1. Classification (NCBI taxonomy): domain Eukaryota; kingdom Metazoa; phylum Mollusca; class Bivalvia; order Ostreida; family Ostreidae; genus Magallana; species Magallana ariakensis. The sequence continues at coordinate 38,558,573 of CM035816.1, forward strand.
GAGATCTATTACAAGACTTTCGGGACAGAGATGTTGTTGTTTTAGGTATTGAGTACAAAAATTGTTGTTTCATTCAATGTCATGAAAAATGCAGTAACTTAATATGTCTCAACCAATAAGGAAAATGTTGACACATTCATTTTTTATAACTTGAGAAAATATCCTTTCGTTTTGATAGGGGATGGACGCAATGACTCGCCAGGGCACAGTGCACAGTATTGCTCTTACACACTAATGGACAATGACACCAAAAAGATTCTAACCATCCACACGTTGGACAAAAGAATGACAGACTGAAAGTCTCCAAACATGGAAAAAGCGGGTTTTCAAGCTGCAATGGATGAATTATTGGAAGAAAATGTAAATATAAAGGAGGTTGTGACAGATGCACACTTGGGAATAGGCTCTATCATGAGTAAGTTAGCAGAATAATATATGTTGACAACTTTTGTACAACAGTTTTTTAGAGAAACATTTTCTTTTAAAATTGAAGTCAGTGACTTTCCAACTTTGTTTTTTGACCTATGTAACTGATTTTGCAGAGAAACAATACCCTGACATCCATCACTCCCATGATATATGGCATGCTGCAAAAAATCTGGGGAAAAAGATTCTTAATGTGAGTGATCATTCTTTGAAAGTAAGATATGGCAGTATTTTAACAAGTTTTAGCTCACCTGAGCTGAAAGCTCAAGTGAGCTTTTCTGATCACATTTTGTCTGTCGTCCGTCCGTCTGTCTGTCTGTCTGTCTGTCTGTCTGTCTGTAAACTTTTCACATTTTCGACATCTTCTCAAGAACTACTGGGCCAATTTCAACCAAACTTAGGCAAAGGGGATTCAAAGTTGTGAAAATTAAGGACCAAGCCCTTTCTCAAGGGGAGTTAATTAGGAATAATTGAGAATTTTTGAGAAATTTTTAAAAATCTTCTCAAGAACCATTTGGCCAGGAAAGCTGAAACTTGTGTGGAAGGATCCTCAGGTAATGTAGATTCAAAGTTGTAAAATCATGACCCCGGGGGGGAAGGTGGGGCCACAATGGGGGGTGGAATTTTTACATAGGAATATATAGAGTAAATCTTTAAAAATCTTCTTCTCAGAAACTAATCAGCCAGGAAAACTGAAACTTGTGTGGAATCATCCTCAGGTAATGCAGATTCAAAGTTGTGAAAATCATGACCCCTGTGGGTAGGATGAGGCCACAATGGGAGGTCAAACTTTTACATAGGAATATATAGAGTAAATCTTTAAAAATCTTCTTCTCAGAAACTTATCAGCCAGGTGATTCTTTAGAATTGTTTAGATTTTGGCCCCTTGGTGATTCTTGGGCCTCACAAGGGGTCAGAGGTTGATGTAGGTTTATATCCCATACATAAACAATTGTTTAGGATCTTTTTGAAAACTGCAATGCTCAACATTGGTTATGACTATAAAATCACCCTGTTAGAAAAGGGACTAATGATAATAAAAATAAGAATATGCAGGGGGAAAAATGAATTTTCATTTATACAGGATCTACATGTATTATACTACATTGTCCAGATAGTTTGTATTATGACTACATTTATAATAAGCTGATTTCATCATACCTATTGTTCCTCAGGTGAGCGATGTGGCCCATGGGCCTCTTGTATTATTTGTGATTAAATTATTGGTACACGTATGACCTTGAGATACAAATACAAGCTTGATTTAATATCCATTTCCCAGGTGGGACAGAAGAAAGGTAACGGCATTCTGCTGGGATGGTGTAAGGATATTGTCAATCATTTTTGGTTTTCTTGCCGAGAAGCCAACACCTAAGAAGAATTTGTGGTGAGTTACCTACCTATCATTTTTTAAGAAGGATAAGCCTTTCTCAGAAACTGCCATTCCATTTTGAATAATCAGTACATGTATGCGTGATGAACAAATTTCAAGACACTGAGATACATTATACACTTTTTAATTACTAGGGCATATGGCGAAGTGTTCTCCACCATATTACCAATACACATGAGTGGGTTATACCACATGGGGGTGTAAACCATTGTTTGCATGGGAATCTTGATGAAGAGAAGAGAAAAAAAGTATGGCTGTCACCTACAAAGGATGCCCATGTGCTCAAGGATTTAGCAACTGTTGTGCTGGACAAAAGGCTCTTGAATAATGTTGGATACCTACTGAACTTCAGGTAAACCTTGGCTAGGGTTTAGATGAATTTCAGGATAAAAAAGTTTTATATTTATTGAAGTGATATACTTCAGAATAAAGATTGGCATAAGTTTGATATGACTTTCAGGAGTACAGCAGAATTGGAAGGCTTTCATCAACATCTTCTTATGTACTGTTCAAAGAGATTCGCGTACACTCCACCAGTGTACCGAGCCAGAAACAGACTTGCAGCTCTAGACCACAACATGAATGTGGGCCGTCCAATTCAGAAGAACAAAGATGGAAAAACGAGGTAATTTTGATCCTAAAAATTGTAGGACAAAAAAATTTCATTCAACCCCTCGCAGAAATCTTGAGAAAAAGAACTAAATTTAAATGATATGTAAATGATTAATAATAGGAATTAAATATACTAAGCTTTGTGAGCAATTATTTAAACGAGCATGTTGAAGCATATGTACATGTATTAACAACATAACTTGTTTGTCTAGGTATCACAGAGTTTTCAACAAAAAAAGCGAACGATGGACTGTTCATGCGTTGAAAACAAGAAAGCAATACAACTTCATTCATTTGCTTCTAGCTAGTGCTCTAATTTTGCGGATACATGACAGGGTTGGGATGAAGTTGACCACGTTAGCACCTGATGATCCACGTGTTATTTCAAAACATTTGGCAGCCCTGGAACCACCCAGTACAGAGGAGCTAGTAAGGCAGCAAAAGTCACGATTTACAGAATAGTTGATCTACTCAACAAAACATTATTTGTTTGTCTTAACAGCTTTTAAGGTACCTCACTGCATCTAGACTTCTACTTCATTGAATACAAATGTTTGTTTTGTATGCATTACTACTATAAGTCTTGTATATTTACTAGAGAACAGATGTATATCCTGTTTTTAAAAAAATATTGGAGAAGTTTGGAGAAACAGAATTCAGATTTCTGTAGATGCATGTCTCCATCCCAAAGCATAATATTCAATTCATCATTATGTTTTACAACTAAATAAGTCTCTGTATGGATATTCAATTGATTTTGTTGAAGGCTGCACTAATTTGTGAATGATTTACATGTAACAAAAGTTGGGGTAAATGGGTAAAAATTCTCTTTTTTAATAATAACTCAATGCATAACGTGATTTTGCAGAACAGGATGCGATCCTCTGGCGCAGGTGAAACATACTCGTAACATCGTAAGTCACTTGCGTAGTTGAAATATACTCGTAAACTTGGCCTGCTGCAAAATCTAAGCTTGCTTCTGTAGTAAAAATTTTAATACATGTTGGGTTGGGGTTTTTAAAGAATGGGACACATCTTGGTTCTTTATTTTTGTTAATAGCTTAAATTGTGATATGTTGTACTGCTTTATAAGGTACATGTAATGTAAACGATATTATTGATATTTGAAATACATGTTCCAAATTTCATTTTGAATAGGTCTTTCTGAAGAAAAAAACTATACAGCCTACTGTATTGTACTACTTATTTTTTTATATCTTTATTAATACAAATACATGTAATTGTGATCCTTGCCAGTTTTGTGATCATTTGTATATAACTTTTTTGAATCTCATATCCTAGTAAATTAATTATTAAAACATAATTACTGGTATATAAAATATAAATCATCAACTTGAAATTTTGTAAGAATACTTTATTATAAGGTTGAATGTCAAGGAAAAAAACAACAATGAAAAGGTTAAATTCTACTATGATAACTTTTGGGCACAATTGACATGTACATGTAAAAGAACATCTAATTGACCAGCAATTTCAAAGGTTATAAACAAGTCTGTAATAAGAGTGTGCACATTCATATACAGGAAGAGGATTGTAACGAAAACAAATCATCCCAATCTACCAGGAACAAATCCTTTGTACTGTCCGAAAGGATCCGGGTATTTATCTCTGATTTTCCACACACAGCAGGAAGGTATAACTCTCCTGTCCCCTGCCCCGAGTCGCCCATGAGACCACAGGATGTACTGTCTGTAACCTTGATGTCTGTTGGCTCTGTTCAAGTCAGCATCATCATCAAAAACCAAAATGTCTCTCCTATACATTCTGCCTAGAGCTAACACAGCTTCATCAAGGACCAGTACAGAGAAATCCTACACAGAACACAAAAAATAATGTCACAAACAATACTGTGATGTTATCTATATGTATAACTTCAATGTCATTCAATGTTTTTAATCACAGAGGTGGCTATCAAATTAAAAATTGAGGCGTCAAGCAAGCATTGTATGATGTTTGGCTTTATTTATGTGGGGTTTTTTTTGAGATCTTTTAAAAAACAGTTATTCAGTACAATCTTACCGGTAAAAGTGTAATGCATCTCTCTTTCCTGCAGCACACCTTCTCAGCCTCTGTGGGCATTTCCCTGCATTTTCCACACACACACCAGTCTGGAAAAGCCCCTCCAGGCTGAGGATGATACCCTCCTTGTTGAGGTGCTGGCCTTAAGATGTCGTGGACAAGGCTCGGATGCTTCTCAGCCATCCTAAGGCAGAGTTGTCGCAACTCTTCCAATTCCATCTTGGCGATTTCATCCTACAACATAACATTGGATGAAAAGATCCACTTACCATGTGCCAAGCAACACAATTCAAAATTAAATATTGCATTGCACATGCTCAAATTTTGACATAAAAACATTCAATTAATCTTGAAAAATAAGTTGCAACAGTGAGTGTATATATTATATTCCAAACAGACTTTGGAATACTATTGCTTAACTTAACCAACTTTTATTTTAAAGTAAAGTACTTACTTGTAAAACATCTTGCCGTCTGTTAATTGCATCTAATGCTATTGTGTCTCGATTTGGTCCTTGGCCACGGCCTCCTCTTGATCTGCTTCTTCCTGGTCCTCTAGGCTCTAGTTCCTCTCACACCTCTGACTCCTCCTCGACACCCCTTCTTCTTCCTCTCCCTCGACCTCTTCCCCTTGACTCCTCCGATCTTACATTCTCCTCATCACTACTCTCGGCTATGCTTGCAATTGAACTTTCCTTTTGCCAGTGAAAAAGAGTGATAAACTACTTTGTTATTTCATACTATGATGCAAGGAAAGGTCGAAACGGGGGATAATTAACGAGATGAAATGTTATTTTGTTAACGAGTTATTTTTTACAATAGGTATACTCTGTCCCAAGTTCTGCTTCAACCACTTTTTGATCATTATCTCGATTATTAAGGTCTTCCGTTTCCAACGGAAGACCTTTAAATTATTGTGCAGATTAAGATTATTTAAGGTCTTCCGTTTCCAACGGAAGACCTTTATATTATTGTGCAGATTAAGATTATTCTTATTTTTTTTTTTTTTTTTTCTTCCTAGACGCGAACTTTGAGGCTTCATATCTTGCTCATTTCTGAACGGTTTTTGCTCAAATTTTCAGGGCTTATAGACTTTACAAAACACTATCTAAACCATTTCATAAATTTTAAAAATCCTCTTCCGTTAACGAGTTATTCCCCTTTTTAAAAAATTTAGGGCCTTTCGTTTCCAGACAAAGGCTCCGAGACTATGATAGCAGGGAATGGGAATCCAACGAATTTGAATAACAGAGACATTGAAGTTTTGCACATCGGTTTTTGTTTTTGGATTACTTTCTTTATTTAGAAAAAGGTAGGGGGTCAAAAAACAGGGTTCCAAAAAGTGCGAAAATTTAGACATATTTTCCTTTGTATCTTTTAAACGAAAAATATTTTGTTAAGATATGTAGAATAAAAGTTGTGCAGAATGTCAAGGACTTTCATTTGACACCAATAAAAAAGGGCTGGCCCCCTAAATTAAGGGCCAAGGGCCCTTGAAAGTTTTTGCTAAATAACTAAAAAACGGCTAGGATTTTGATATAGCTGTCGCTGGAAAAGTTGTTTGTTGGGATCCTATAAATGTCGTTACAATGTTATTTTGTTGGTGAGTTGTGTAGTATGAGTGTAAAAAGCTTTACATGTTAACATGTACCTGTGTTTATTTGGCAAGTTAACGAAAGTCATTGTGCGTACAACTGACATTAAGTTACGACAGACAGTATGCCTGTTTAAAAAGGAGGCTTTAATTCACAAAAAAAAAAACAAAAAAAAAAAAAAAAAAAAAAAAATAAAAAAAATTTAGGATACATGCTTTTATGTGAGGAGTTTAAGTCATCTTCGTAAATTCTGCACAATCCTAAAAAACGAGAAACAGAAAATATAAACATTATTTTTCTTTTCTAGTAAATCACACAAACTACCGGAAAAAAAATAAATCTATGTGATACATTTTAGCTATCATGCTGCGTGCATTTAAAATATATCTGGAATCAGAGCTGTGTGTGTGAACCATTACGTAAGCTATCCCTCGCTTGCGGCCGAGAAAGTCGGTCGCCATGGTCGCGGCTGGACTACCTAGCGGTCAGCGGTTATCTAATACACCGGAGTCACGTCTCTCAATTTATGAGTTCATTTAGCCGAAAACAAGAATTGTTTTAATTTTGATCACACATAGACGTTTATTCTTCTCAAATTGAATTAAATGATAGAGTGTCAATTAAGAAAACGTTCTGTTAATTAATAAAAGAAATGTCATTCTCAATCGGAAGTAATATCAGGCATAGATCAATTGTGGATTTTAAGTAAAAAAAAAATAACTTCTATTTGGTAGATTTTAGTCATTATTATACTGCAAACATTTCAAATCTTCCTGGGTTCTGAGCTGTGTGTGTTGTAACTTTACGTAACCTATTCCTCGCCCGCGGCCGAGGAGATCGCGGGCTCCTCGGCCGCGGGTGCACTACCAAGCGGTCAGCGGTTACCTAATACACCAGATTCGCGTCTTTCATGTACTTGTTTTGAGTTTATATAGCCGCAAATACAGGAACTGTTTTAATTTTCAGTTATTAATGTTTTATTTAAAATGAAAATTAAGAAGTCATTCTGAAAATTATAAAATCCGATATTATTCCTAATCCAAAACATCGTCAGACATAAATCAATGGTGGGTTTGTATAAGAACTGTACTAATAATGTTTTAGATCAACAACAAAAACCCACAAAGATTACCCCTTTAAATGATGATCATCCCTCGCACGCTCGCACATGGCCGAGAAGATCGCGCGAGAGGGGACATCTACATGTACCTTATCACACGTGTATGTTTATTGATATTTTGTACGAACACAAAACTATTTGTTTATTTTATTTTCATTTATATTGGTTTTAGATGAAAGATGAATTTATCTCCCTTATTCAGTTCATTTAGCGTTGATTTAAACGTCAGGGCGAAAAATCTTATAAAAACCTATCATTAATTGAATAAAAGTAATCTATCAATTCGATTCTAAATATGCAAGGCCGATTGTATAAATAAAAGATTAAATATAATGAAATTCCGAGATATTTACCGGCATATGTAAAATTGATATGTGTTTAACTTACATGTAAGATTAATATACTGCATCGTCGGAACCCACGGGTTTTCTATCCGTTACACTGATTTCAAGCAATTTAACGGATGGAAAACCCGTGGGGTCCGACGATGAATAGACTGTAGTTACTCATGATCATTTCCGTTAATTATTGCTTTTTTTTTTTACTTTTTACAGACTTTAACACTTTTAAGACAATATTCAAACTTTCCTGGCCATCGAGTCATATATGCACATATACTGATGTAAGAATTAATATTCGACCAACACAAAAATTAAATAGTGTAGAAAGTAAAATAAGTTTTCTTAAGAGTTGTACCAAATTTTAAGAGGGTTGACATAGAAAAAAAAATCATTAATTTTCGAAGCGTTCTAGGAAGTTTAAAAACAGTCTTCTCTGTGCTTCTCCGCCCCCCCCCCCCCCCAGTGATTGGCGAAAATCAATTTTTGGTGACTCCTTATTTGTTAACGTACTTCCTAATGTGTTTCACTTTGCAATCTGTGTGTTTATTCGGCCAGTCTGCGTGTTAATTCAATCACCCCGTGCGACCGAAAAATAAGCACCGCCTTCAAATTTACCTGGTCAGTGTAACCCTTGTTAATCAACTAAATCGAGGCCCCAGTTTGGATGTTAGAAAATGATTGGCATTTGTTACTCGTCCTGTGTATACCATGCCCAGCGCTCGCGACGACGGTGCAATAAACTTTTTTATTTTGATTTGATGCATACCGTGACGATAAATCGCTATCTTTTAGCACTTTAAACAAAAGAAATATTAAAAGATATGAATTAAAAATTTACTCGTACTTGGTTATGTACCACACTAAATGCGCTGATCACCAATCATGTGGTGTCGATCATGTATCCATGAAAGACGTCGTTTATCAATAATGATGTTTGTGAATAATTGAGAATAAATAATTAAATGAAATCAAATATTGCGTTCATGATTTATATCGTTAGTTATCACATTTCTTTGAGAAATTTCACGAGCTGAAACCGGAATAGAAACAAGTACAGACAGCTCTGGTGCATGCGCAGCTGGTATAATTATTGTGCACTTTAATTTAGCAGCTGATCGGAAAAGATTTACAAGCATTGGTTGCAAAGTTGCATTAGTATTTGAGTACGGTGGGGTAATTGTATAATTCACAAAACATCAGGATATATTCTCAGTTAATCCATAACAGAAACTTGTTCAATCAAACGAAAGATTTTGCACATGTCGCACGCGGTTTTTCATGCGTTTATATTCATTTCAACGAAGAACAATTTGTTTTATAAGTACATATACATGTAAATACGATATTCTTTTTAAATAAACGGAAAAACTCTTTTGAGAGCACTTTTATTAATACTCCGTGTAGATAGACATGTATACACAAGCGAGCGTGTTTCCCTCGGGGTTTCACACATCTTTCAATATAGGCTCCATCCCCACCTGAATTTACCTAAGGTAAACAGACCGGTTAAAAACCTCGGCCTTTAAGTGCACACAACCCTGGACACAGATAGCCATAGGTTATTTATGGATGCAGATCATCAATTGTTATGTAATTAAAATACACTTGGAAGTTAGCTATCGCTGTAGTGGTCAATTGTTAAATATAAGTTTAAAGTTTCAAGTCAAAGATGTTAAATATTAATTATTTGTTCTCACGTTTAGAAGTTATGAAATACGTTATTCAATGCAGTCGGTCGCCATAGAAATCATCAGAGTACTGCAAGTGTTGACAGTTTCTTATTTCTTTAAAAGACCTTAGGTCATAATTCACTTGACTTACAGACTAGCGACACAGTTGCCTCCCAAAAATGTATGCACTTCTCAAAGTTACAATTAAATGGTATAGATACGTGTTGTTCAACGGATTTTATTAATTGTTGCATGCGGTCCGCCCCCCCCCCCCCCGAAAAATGAGAAGTTATTAAATTTACATAGTGAAATTATCGCAAATACGACTCGGACCCCCCCCCCCCCCCCCTGGAAAACACATATATGTTTAGGAAAGGCGTCGGAAGCGGAAATATTAAGAGTGATATTGAAAAAAATGCAGTTATAAGCATATTCGCACCCCCACCTCCCCACGGAATAGGCATATCATGAATCAGATTAGGCATATCATGAATATGGGAGAAAAAAATTTTGACAGGTACAATTTTTTTCAAGTTATAGGCATACTACGTTACCTCCACGGATTAGGAATTTCATGATTTTGGGAAATAAGTTTTTTTTTTTTTGTTTTTTTTTTTATTTTTGCTTGTCAACATTTCTGATGAATAGTGTAGCCCCCCCCCCACCTACGTTCAATTCAGATCCCTCCCCCTGGAAAAATTTTCATGATCCGCGCATGTGTTGTAAGTGTTAAAATAGAGAAATCGTATTTTCTGGAGGTTGACATTTTGTAGAACTCTTTTGTTTAAAAAACAAAAACAAATTGCTTTGACGTCACACCATCTCTTTTGGTTTGGTTTAAATATACAATGTACACAGTGCTCTGAACAAAACGCTAGTTTATGCCTTTCTGTTACTCAAGTAAAAAACTGAACAAAATTGATTACTTTTAGGTTTACACGTCACATGTTAATACATGTATGCATAAATATATGATTTTTATCAAATAAATGACATTGTATCTTTAAAAAATTCCAAAATATTATAACTAAAACATGTATATGTGACATGATAGAAATAATTGTAAACCAGAGGTCTCTCTTCCTGTCACACAAAAGTGACAAAAAGGATTTTTAATTCAGTTGGAGTTCTGCCCCCACCCCTGCCAACATTTTCTGAAATTTACATTTAGAAAATTACATTTTGGGGTATTGACACCCCCACCCCCACACACTTTCTAGATGAGCGCTCAAGGCAAAAAAAAAAAAATATTGGGATATTTAAAACAAAATCCTATTTGAAAAAAAATGAAGTTAGAGATGCCTCACAACCCCTACCACTGCCGCGGATTATGATTTTGAAGATTTGTGAATTTCTTTTACTTGCTTGTGAAGATTTCAGATAAATATACTCATCCTTTAAAAAACAAAACTGAGGCCTGTATGGCCAAACATTATACGGATAGTTATCCCTACCACTGAGCACCTCAGTCTCGTATACTAATAGCGCACCCTCAGATGGGAGAAGGCATTATTGTTTATTTACAATTGGTGTTCTTTTAACACTGCACTCTACATAAACTATTCCATGTTTTAGCGGTAGAGGTTTAAGTATGAATATAGGGAATCAAAATGTTTATGAAACATAACACATTTTTCCATGCATCAGCGCAGTGGATTTTGTGTTTTTACACTATGATATAGGCATACCAGTAGTTTGAATCCTGTTATCAGTTGTACATACATGTAAACGTATTTATCGATTTTCTGGTTGGAATAATTAAATACATGTACATATAAGTGATGTGTTTTAAGTTATCATAAATTGATATAACCGTGAAATGAGTGAAAAGGAGAGTTTGTCTGGTAGGAAAATAATACTTTGAAAGTGAGCCTCGTTTTCTGAACTTACTATTATCATATTGACAATCCAGTTTAATGACAGCCCACCCTTTTCTCGTTACACTCAACGGGGTCGGATAGGTATCAATAAGAGGTCACCTTTCTATGACCTTTAAATTTGCATACAATCTAAATATATACCCCTAGCTTATTACAGACATGCCTTTATCTGTTTTATGAGAAGTGTAACTCTTCAATACTATGCAGTCTGGAGGTTGCAGTAATATATAGAAAACAGGCATGAATTAATTTTTCTGTCTCCTTTTGAAGAGTTCAAATTGATTTTCTAAAGCCCTGATTGGTCAGTGTGAAGATGACTTCATATCAATAACTGTCAGACCCTGACAAGTGTAAGAAGAAGAGGGGTGGTTTTATTAAGACTGAATGACAATCCTTTCTTGACTTGCAATCTGATTAAAATTTCTATAGTCGCTATACGATGATTTGAAGAAACCCCACTTGAGGTCACCTCCTGGATAACTTTGCTTTGACCAATGGAATCGTCGGTTCCATTCCTCAGTTACCTGATTTGGAAGTTATGCCAATACTTTCTTTAGATTCCCTAAGGGCGTCTAATATCAAATTATGCTCCATCTCTTACTTGCTGATACCGAAAGATTCACGAACATGTGACATCATTTCGTCGTACAACTCCATTTTTGTTTGTAACCCAAAATTACCGTTTCTAACACTTGCTCTGATTGCTAGAATAACTCATGTATATTTATAAACAAACGTTCAACAGGGGGTGATCTCAAGAGGGGTTTCTTCAGATCCTCTTGTAGCGAAAATAGAAAAACAAGGAGGCCGGGGATCAAGGATATGATTTTAATCAGATTGTCTCGACTTGAAGCTGTAACGGAAGACCTTCTCGTTGCTTGTGCAACGAGCTCGGCTCTAGTCTTATTTTTCTTTTTTTTTTTCTTCCTAGACGCGAACTTTGAGGCTTCATATGTTGCTCATTTCTGAACGGTTTTTGCTCAAATTTTCAGGGCTTATAGACTTTACAAAACACTATCTAAACCATTTCATAAATTTTAAAAATCCTCTTCCGTTAACGAGTTATTCCCCTTTTTAAAAAATTTAGGGCCTTTCGTTTCCAGACAAAGGCTCCGAGACTATGATAGCAGGGAATGGGAATCCAACGAAGTTGAATAACAGAGACATTGAAGTTTTGCACATCGGTTTTTGTTTTTGGATTACTTTCTTTATTTAGAAAAAGGTAGGGGGTCAAAAAACAGGGTTCCAAAAAGTGTGAAAATTTAGACATATTTTCCTTTGTATCTTTTAAACGAAAAATATTTTGTTAAGACATGTAGAATAAAAGTTGTGCAGAATGTCAAGGACTTTCATTTGACACCAATAAAAAAGGGCTGGCCCCTTAAATTAAGGGCCAAGGGCCCTTGAAAGTTTTTGCTAAATAACTAAAAAACGGCTAGGATTTTGATATAGCTGTCGCTGAAAAAGTTGTTTGTTGGGATCCTATAAATGTCGTTACAATGTTATTTTGTTGGTGAGTTGTGTAGTATGAGTGTAAAAAGCTTTACATGTTAACATGTACCTGTGTTTATTTGGCAAGTTAACGAAAGTCATTGTGCGTACAACTGACATTAAGTTACGACAGACAGTATGCCTGTTTAAAAAGGAGGCTTTAATTCACACACAAAAAACAAAAAACAAAAAAAAAAAACAAAATTTTAGGATACATGCTTTTATGTGAGGAGTTTAAGTCATCTTCGTAAATTCTGCACAATCCTAAAAAACGAGAAACAGAAAATATAAACATTATTTTTCTTTTCTAGTAAATCACACAAACTACCTGAAAAAAATAAATCTATGTGATACATTTTAGTTATCATGCTGCGTGCATTTAAAATAGATCTGGAATCAGAGCTTTGTGTGTGAACCATTACGTAAGCTATCCCTCGCTTGCGGCCGAGAAAGTCGGTCGCCATGGTCGCGGCTGGACTACCTAGCGGTCAGCGGTTATCTAATACACAGGAGTCACGTCTCTCAATTTATGAGTTCATTTAGCCGAAAACAAGAATTGTTTTAATTTTGATCACACATAGACGTTTATTCTTCTCAAATTGAATTAAATGATAGAGTGTCAATTGAGAAAACGTTCTGTTAATTAATAAAAGAAATGTCATTCTCAATCGGAAGTAATATCAGGCATAGATCAATCGTGGATTTTAATTAAAAAAAAAATAACAACTTCTATTTGGTAGATTTTAGTCATTATTATACTGCAAACATTTCAAATCTTCCTGGGTTCTGAGCTGTGTGTGTTGTAACTTTACGTAACCTATTCCTCGGCCGATCGCGGGCTCCTTGGCCGCGGGTGCACTACCAAGCGGTCAGCGGTTACCTAATACACCAGATTCGCGTCTTTCATGTACTTGTTTTGACTTTATATAGCCGCAAATACAGGAACTGTTTTAATTTTCAGTTATTAATGTTTTATTTAAAATGAAAATTAAGAAGTCATTCTGAAAATTATAAAATCCGATATTATTCCTAATCCAAAACATCGTCAGACATAAATCAATGGTGGGTTTGTATAAGAACTGTACTAATAATGTTTTAGATCAACAACAAAAACCCACAAAGATTACCCCTTTAAATGATGATCATCCCTCGCACGCTCGCACATGGCCGAGAAGATCGCGCGAGAGGGGACATCTACATGTACCTTATCACACGTGTATGTTTATTGATATTTTGTACGAACACAAAACTATTTGTTTATTTTATTTTCATTTATATTGGTTTTAGATGAAAGATGAATTTATCTCCCTTATTCAGTTCATTTAGCGTTGATTTAAACGTCAGGGCGAAAAATCTTATAAAAACCTATCATTAATTGAATAAAAGTAATCTATCAATTCGATTCTAAATATGCAAGGCCGATTGTATAAATAAAAGATTAAATATAATGAAATTCCGAGATATTTACCGGCATATGTAAAATTGATATGTGTTTAACTTACATGTAAGATTAATATACTGCATAGTCGGAACCCACGGGTTTTCTATCTGTTACACTGATTTCAAGCAATTTAACGGATGGAAAACCCGTGGGATCCGACGATGAATAGACTGTAGTTACTCATGATCATTTCCGTTAATTATTGCTTTTTTTTTTTACTTTTTACAGACTTTAACACTTTTAAGACAATATTCAAACTTTCCTGGCCATCGAGTCATATATGCACATATACTGGTGTAAGAATTAATATTCGACCAACACAAAAATTAAATAGTGTAGAAAGTAAAATAAGTTTTCTTAAGAGTTGTACTAAATTTTAAGAGGGTTGACATAGTAAAAAAAATCATTAATTTTCGAAGCGTTCTAGGAAGTTTAAAAACAGTCATCTCTGTGCTGCTCCCCCCCCCCCCCCACCCCCACCCCCAGTGATTGGCGAAAATCAATTTTTGGTGACTCCTTATTTGTTAACGTACTTCCTAATGTGTTTCACTTTGCAATCTGTGTGTTTATTCGGCCAGTCTGCGTGTTAATTCAATCACCCCGTGCGACCGAAAAATAAGCACCGCCTTCAAATTTACCTGGTCAGTGTAACCCTTGTTAATCAACTAAATCGAGGCCCCAGTTTGGATGTTAGAAAATGATTGGCATTTGTTTACTCGTCCTGTGTATACCATGCCCAGCGCTCGCGACGACGGTGCAATAAACTTTTTTCTTTTGATTTGATGCATACCGTGACGATAAATCGCTATCTTTTAGCACTTTAAACAAAAGAAATATTAAAAGATATGAATTAAAAATTTACTCGTACTTGGTTATGTGCCACACTAAATGCGCTGATCACCAATCATGTGGTGCCGATCATGTATCCATGAAAGACGTCGTTTATCAATAAAGATGTTTGTGAATAATTGAGAATAAATAATTAAATGAAATCAAATATTGCGTTCACGATTTATATCGTTAGTTATCACATTTCTTTGAGAAATTTCACGAGCTGAAACCGGAATAGAAACAAGTACAGACAGCTCTGGTGCATGCGCAGCTGGTATAATTATTGTGCACTTTAATTTAGCAGCTGATCGGAAAAGATTTACAAGCATTGGTTGCAAAGTTGCATTAGTATTTGAGTACGGTGGGGTAATTGTATAATTCACAAAACATCAGGATATATTCTTAGTTAATCCCAAAAGAAACTTGTTCAATCAAACGAAAGATTTTGCACATGTCGCACGCGGTTTTTCATGCGTTTATATTCATTTCAACGAAGACAATTTGTTTTATAAGTACATATACATATAAATACGATATTCTTTTTAAATAAACGGAAAAACTCTTTTGAGAGCACTTTAATACTCCGTGTATATAGACATGTATACACAAGCGAGCGTGTTTCCCTCGGGGTTTCACACATCTTTCAATATAGGCTCCATCCCCACCTGAATTTACCTAAGGTAAACAGACCGGTTAAAAACCTCGGCCTTTAAGTGCACACAACCCTGGACACAGATAGCCATAGGTAATTTATGGATGCAGATCATCAATTGTTATGTAATTAAAATACACTTGGAAGTGAGCTATCACTGTAGTGGTCAATTGTTGAATATAAGTTTAAAGTTTTAAGTCAAAGATGTTTAATAATAATTATTTGTTCTCACGTTTAGAAGTTATGAAATACGTTATTCAATGCAGTCGGTCGCCATAGAAATCATCAGAGTACTGCAAGTGTTGACAGTTTCTTATTTCTTTAAAAGACCTTAGGACATAATTCACTTGACTTACAGACTAGCGACACAGTTGCCTCCCAAAAATGTATGCACTTCTCAAAGTTACAATTAAATGGTATAGATATGTGTTGTTCAACGGATTTTATTAATTGTTGCATGTGGTCCGCCCCCCCCCCCCCGAAAAATGAGAAGTTATTAAATTTACATAGTGAAATTATCGAAATTATGACTCGGACCCCCCCCCCCCCTGGAAAACACATATATGTTTTGGAAAGGCGTCGGAAGCGGAAATATTGAGAGTGATATTGAAAAAAATGCAGTTATAAGCATATTCGCAGCCCCACCTCCTCACGGAATAGGCATATCATGAATCGGATTAGGCATATCATGAATATGGGAGAAAAAAATTTTGACAGGTACAATTTTTTCAAGTTATAGGCATATAACTATTTGAAAAAAAATGAAGTTAGAGATGCCTCACAACCCCTACCACTGCCGCGGATTATGATTTTGAAGATTTGTGAATTTCTTTTACTTGCTTGTGAAGATTTCAGATAAATATACTCTTCCTTTAAAAAACAAAACTGAGGCCTGTATGGCCAAACATTATACGGATAGTTATCCCTACCACTGAGCACCTCAGTCTCGTATACTAATAGCGCACCCTCAGATGGGAGAAGGCATTATTGTTTATTTACAATTGGTGTTCTTTTAACACTGCACTTTACATAAACTATTCCATGTTTTAGCGGTAGAGGTTTAAGTATGAATATAGGGAATCAAAATGTTTATGAAACATAACACTTTTTTCCATGCATCAGCGCAGTGGATTTTGTGTTTTTACACTATGATATAGGCATACCAGTAGTTTGAATCCTGTCATCAGTTGTACATACATGTAAACGTATTTATCGATTTTCTGGTTGGAATAATTAAATACATGTACATATAAGTGATGTGTTTTAAGTTATCATAAATTGATATAACCGTGAAATGAGTTAAAAGGAGAGTTTGTCTGGTAGGAAAATAATACTTTGAAAGCGAGCCTCGTTTTCTGAACTTACTATTATCATATTGACAATCCAGTTTAATGACAGCCCACCCTTTTCTCCTTACACTCAACGGGGTCGGATAGGTATCAATAAGAGGTCACCTTTCTATGACCTTTAAATTTGCATACAATCTAAATATATACCCCTAGCTTATTACAGACATGCCTTTATCTGTTTTATGAGAAGTGTAACTCTTCAATACTATGCAGTCTGGAGGTTGCAGTAATATATAGAAAATAGGCATGAATTAATTTTTCTGTCTCCTTTTGAAGAGTTCAAATTGATTTTCTAAAGCCCTGATTGGTCAGAAGTTAAGGTAGTGTGAAGATGACCTCATATCAATAACTGTCAGACCCTGACAAGTGTAAGAAGAAGAGGGGTGGTTTTATTAAGACTGAATGACAATCCTTTCTTGACTTGCAATCTGATTAAAATTTCTATAGTCGCTATACGATGATTTGAAGAAACCCCACTTGAGGTCACCTCCTGGATAACTTTGCTTTGACCAATGAAATCGTCGGTTCCATTCCTCAGTTACATGATTTAGAAGTTATGCCAATACATTTTTTAGATTCCCTAAGGGCGTCTAATATCAACTTATGCTCCATCTCTTACTTGCTGATACCGAAAGATTCACGAACATGTGACATCATTTCGTCGTACAACTCCATTTTTGTTTGTAACCCGAAATTACCGTTTCTAACACTTGCTCTGATTGCTAGAATAACTCATGTATATTTATAAACAAACGTTCAACAGGGGGTGATCTCAAGAGGGGTTTCTTCAGATCCTCTTGTAGCGAAAATAGAAAAACAAGGAGGGGATCAAGGATATGGTTTTAATCAGATTGTCTCGACTTGAAGCTGTAACGGAAGACCTTCTCGTTGCTTGCAACGAGCTCGGCTCTAGTTATAAATACATTTGTGCCCGAACTACGTTTATCCACTAGAACAAAATCAGTCCAGATTATCTGTTTTTTAATTGAGAGGCTCCCTCTATACTGCTTCATATACGCAACCAAAAATACATAACGTTAGTCAACGGGGATTTTGCATTGCAAACAAATGAAAAGTACCCAATTGATAACGTTAAAAAATTGTGCCAGGTGTTATAAATAGTTCCGAACGGAGAAGATGTAAACATTACCCATTATAAATCTTCGTAAGAAATTTGTTTTCGTTCATTTGAGTGTCGATAAACAGACCTTGCATACATGTATTTTCCCTTACATCGATTGCAATTCGTTTTCATTGATATGTATGTGTATTTTCGTTCAAACTCATCAAAAAGTAACTGAAATAGTAACCTGCAGCCCTGTGACAGACTATAAACAAACAAGCGTGCATGTCCCACATGCACATTGAGATCAAATTGACATTGTTTTCATACATTCACATTTACTTAATATCAGGATATTTATATATTCATAAAAATATATGCCTATGTTACACAATCATAAAATAAATCCACGTAAAAAAATCAATAACGACAAGAATAAAATAATAGACATCACAACTTACCGACGACATTTTCTTTTCCTGTCACAAAGATGCGCGCGCATTACAAACGTATGCAAATTTCATCTTCCGGAGATGGCCGAGAATTAACTGGGTAGTGTAAATTGGTAATGTTTATGAGGAATTTTCGTCGTTTTTGAAGTAGACACAGTAAACATTACATGTTGTATGGTCTTTTCATATCATTCTCGATAAATTTATTGTATGAACACAGACACTAAAAAATATGATTAAGCGGTACGTATGTACCTTTAATTAACGAAATATATCTTTTTTTTTTGGGGGGGGGTTAAAAACAGACTGAAATGATGATGATGATAGGTTAGAAAAGCGAACTCAAGGTGGTAATTCGTACAAGGTTATACGATAAAAATTCTAAGTACCAAGCAGGCAATGTAATCCCCCCTCCCCATCAGAACCATCCCTGTATCCACCTTATGGAAAAAGAATGGACCTAAAACAAGTAAACATAGAATATGTAATAAAATTTAGTCAATATTCTACGGGGTCATTTTTCTACAACTCACACGGAGAAAAATGACCCTATGGCCATAATTTCTACGATGTAATCCAAGTATTCTACAACTGAGTCTACGTAGAAAAATGAACCCCCGGTCAATATTCTACGGGGGTCACTTTTCGTTGTTACACCGGAAACGGACGAATGGAATTGATTAATGAAAGTCTGTTTTACTTGTTAAAAATATGAATTGTTTGTACCCTTCCAGTGAGAACCGGAAGTGACTGTTGACAATATAAAACCTGTTAAACACATCTTCAATCAAATTTGTATCATTCAGAAAAGTTTCGTGTCTCAATCACTTACATGTACACTGACTAAAATCTCGCGAGTATCAAATTTGTAAAAAGGAAAGCTACCTAAGATATTTGATATATCTCACTGGAATTAGAATATGTTTGCTTATTTAACATTGTATAGATGACATGTATAAGATTTTATACTGATATATTCATTCCATGTAAAATAAATAAAATAAGAAAACAATAATTTTTGAAGTGCTTTAGGTGACGACCGGAAGTTACGACGAATCAAACAAATAATGTAAACATAGATACAAACATAAGGCTATCATCCCACAAAGTTTGGTTGTTCAAGTCGTCACCGTTTTTGAGATTTCGTAGAGTCAATGTTTGTTTCTTTCTTGACAGGAAACGGACAAACGGAAGTGCTCAGTGAAAATAAAAGTTAGTTTGTTTATTCAACATCGCATAGATGACATATGTAAGAATTTATACTAATATATTCATTCTATGTAAAATAACTTAAAGACGTAAAAAAAAAATGATTTTTTAATTACTTCCGGTGACGACCGGAAGTTACGACGAACAAAACAAAATAGTTAAAACACATCTACAGACATTGGTCTATCATCCTACAAAGTTTGGGATTTTTAAGTCCGTGTCGTTTTTGAGATCTCGAGGAAACAAGGTTTTTTTGGGGCAGGAAACGGACAACCGGAAATGAATTTTTAAAAAATGGAAAAAACGCCTGGTGATATTATCACAATCTATTATTCCTGAAAATTTCAGGAAATTCTATTCAGTCATCTCGGAGATATTCTAACAACAAAAAATGGGGGGGGGGGGGGGGGAAGAATAACAAAATTAGTACCCAAATTTCGTGCCTCGTTGAGCTCCAAAAAATGGCGCCACTGGCATAAAACTTAAAAGGGCACAACTTCAAGCTATAGTCTACATATTCCGTCCGATTTGTTTTATATGAAACGATGAAATATCGATACTCTCTGCCAAATCTGAGATCCTGTTGAAACTACATGTATGTTCTTTGTCTCGGTACCGGAAACGGAAGAACGGAAGTGATTAATGAAGATAAAAGCTGGTATTTCTTGAACGTTTGCTTAGTGTACATCAATGTTTATCAGGCTAGATGAAACACCCAAGAAAGTCTGTTAAACTTGTTAGAAACATGAGTTGTTGAACCTTTTGGTGAGTACCGGAAGTGACGGTTGACAGAATAAAACCCGTTAAACATATCTTCAATCAATTGTCTATCATTCAGAAAAGTTTCGTGTCTCAACCACTTACAGTGACTAAAATCTCGCGGGTATCAAACAAATTTAAAAAGGAAAGCTACCTAAGATAATTGATATATCTCAACGGAATTAGAATATGTTTGCTTATTTAACATAGTATAGTTAACAGATATAAGATTTTATACTGATATATTCATTCCATGTAAAATAAATAAAATAAGAAAACAATAATAATTTTTGAAGTGCTTCCGGTGACGACCGAAAGTTACGGCAAATCAAACAAAATAATGTAAACACAGATACATACATAAGGCTATCATCCCACAAAGTTTGGTTGTTCAAGTCGTCACCGTTTTTGAGATCTCGTAGAGTCAATGTTTTTGTCTCACGACAGGAAACGGACAAACGGAAGTGCTTAGTAAAATAGAAGTAAGTTTTTCTTGAACAATAGACAACTGTACCTTTTTGTTTATTAATTTAACTAAAATTGTCTAAGGAAAACAGTTAAACTTTCAAACAACTTGATTTGTTTTAAACCTTCCGGTGAGGACCGGAAGTGACGGTTGACAAAATGAAAGCGGTTAACGAATTGTTAATCAAATGTCAATTTTCCTTGTAAGTTTCGTGTCTTGATCACTTGCACTTTCTGAGATCTCGCGGGTAAAACATTTGTTTATTAAAAAGCTACCTGAGATAATTGAGATCTCACCGGAAGCAGAACTTTTTTGTTTATTCAACATCCCATAGATGACATATGTAAAGATTTATACTAATATATTCTTTCTATGTAAAATAACTTAAAGACGTAAAAAAAAATATGATTTTATTAATTACTTCCGGTGACGACCGGAAGTTACGACGAACAAAACAAAATAGTTTAATTACATCTACAGATATTGGTCTATTATCTTACAAAGATTGGATGTTCAAGTCCTTGTCCTTTCTGAGATCTCGAGGGAACAAGGTTTTTGTTTGTCGTGGGACAGGAAACGGACAACCGGAAATGATTTTTTTTTAAATGACAAAAAAGGCTGGGAGATATATTCACAAACTATTATCCCTGAAAACTTCAGGCAATTCTATTCAGTCATCTCTGAGATATTCTGCCGACAAAACAGGGGAAAAAAAGAATAACAAAATTCGAACCCAAATTTCGTGCCTCGTTGAGCTCCAAGAAATGGCGCCAGTGGCATAAAACTTAATAGTGCACAACTTCAACCTATAGTCTACATATCCTGAAAATTTCATAGTTATATCTTTGATAGTTTCTGAGATCATCTCTACAAAATAGGTCGTAAAAATATACAAAACGGCCAATACGTCGGTACCGGAAGTGACGACAGCAGAAAAGTATGAAGTTTATATTAAGTCTCATCATCTGTGAAAAAATGGCTGAAATCGTTCGAATAGTTTTCGAGAAATCGCGTGCACAAAATTTGTGGGAAAAAAATACTCTGTAATGATAACTAGAGCAAAGCTCGTTGCAAAGCAACGAATGGGTCTTTCGTTAATGTCGAATGTTCCTGTAAGAAGCAAGCTTGAAACCAATAACAGGAGTAATTAAAACAAAAAGATACAACAAATCGAATAATTATTGGTACGACTTAACAAAATCCGAATTAACAAATACCTTAACGATTTCAAGAATGACTTGAGAAAAAAATCCGAATGTGTTTAAGTACGACTTAACAAATATCGAAACATTTTAGGTACGAGTTAATTTTACTTTGAACTGTAGACTATTTTCTTAACCAAGAACGTGGAATCAAGTTTTCCGGAAAAATCATTTTTGAACCCCAATATCTCCGCAATGCCTTGTCTGATTTAAAACGGATTTCAGTTTCGTATTCAACATTATAACTTTACAAAGCTCATTACTTTTTGAAATTAAAATTTTGAAAAATTTAAATACTTCCGGTTTGGACCGTAATGACGGAATGTCAATTCCAGCCTTATTACCAAATAAAAATGATAAATGAATAAACATTGAAAATTTCAAGTCATATTTGATCCTTTTTGAAAAATGCTTCGGACAAAATCACTTTTTGAAAGTTTTAAAATTGACGTAACGTAAAAATGGAAGTGACTTTGTGATGGACACTTTAATAGCTTAAAAGGCACAAAATGTCTTCAAGATTTATTTGAAATCGGTTGAAAACTTTTTGAGATATGAAGCTTCAAATAAGTCAGAAAAATAAAGAATAAGAATAATAACTAGAGCAAAGCTCGTTGCAAAGCAACGAGAAGGTCTTCAGTTAGCTTAATGTCGAAAGTAAAGCTAGAGGTTCCTGTAAGAACCAGAGATCTTAAAACAATAGCAAGATTAACTTAAACAAGAAATTGAATAATTTCTGGTACGAATTAACAAAAACCTTAACGATTTTATGTACGACTTAACAATTATCGAAGTATTTTTTGGTACGAGTTAACTTAACTTTGAATATAAGACTATTTTCTGAACCAAGAGCACAGAATCAAAATTTCCGGAAAAATCATTTTGTGAACCCTAATATCTAAGCAATGCATCGTTGGATTATAAAACCGATTTCAGTTTTGTATTTAGCATTTAAAGCACTACAAACAACATCAACTTTTGAAATTCACACAAAAAATTCGAAATTTTGAAAATTTTAAAATACTTCCAGTTTTGACCGGAAGTTACGGAAGCTAATTTTCAACCTAAAGTCCCAATAAAAATGATAAATGAATAAACACAGAATCTTTCAAGTCTCTATCCTAAAGCATTTTTTGAAAAACGCCCTTGACAAAATAACTTTTTTTAAATTTTAAAATTAACGTAACGTAAAAATGGAAGTGACGTTGAAATAAAAACTTCAAAATCTTTGAGGGACAATAGTGCTTCATTACCCCTGAAAGTTTTATAAAAATCCATTGAAAACTTTTTGATATATAAAGCTTCAAAAAAGTCAGAAAAATAAAGAAAAAGAATAATAATAACTAGAGCAAAGCTCGTTGCAAAGCAACGAGTGGGTCTTCCGTTAATGTCGAAAGTAAAGCTAGAAGTTTCTCTAAGAAGCAGAGTTCTTAAACCAATAAACATGAGTAACTAAAAAAAATCGAATAATTCTTGGTACGAGTTAGCAAAATCCTAATGATTCTAAATACGAATTAACAAAAAGCTTATCGATTTCCAAAACGACTTAGCAAATATAATAAATAACAAATTATATCTCAGCAAAGAGTAGTTATAAGAAGACTTTTAAGCCTTCTTCTCCCTCTTGGCCCCTAATTTGAGGGGCCAGCCCCTTTTTCTTGATATGAAATGAAAGCCCGTGAAAATTGAAACAACTTTTGCATTACATGTTTTAACAAAATATTTATACATCAAAAGATATTACAGAAAATGTTCGAAAATTTCGTTAAAAAATTTGGTGCCAATTTTCGAGCTTCGGCGTTTTTCAAAATATCAAATAAATAGGATTATCTACAGACATTCATCTACTATCACCTGAAAATTTCACGTTTATATCTTAATTAGTTTTAGAGGAGTATAGTCGACAAAATCGTCTTTAAAAATTCACTAAATTCTCAAAGCAAAGAACGTTGCAAAGCAGCGAGTGGGTCTTCCGTTAATGTCGAAAGTAAAGCTAAAAGTTCCTCTAAGAAGCAGAGTTCTTAAACCAATAAACATAAGTAACTAAAACAAGAAGAAAAAAAATTGAATTATTCTTGGTACGAGTTAACAAAATCCGAATGATTCTGGGTACGAATTCACAAAAACCTTCTTGATTTCAAGAACGATTTAACAAATACAAATCTGAATGTGTTTAAATTTAACAGTAAATGTACATTTGACATTGAAATAACATCTGCTATGATAATTACTTTTGAAATGAACAAGAAACAACTTATTTTTACCTTTTTAATGTATATATGCATAAAAAATTGAAGAAAAGCATGTCAAATTTTGAACATTTTTCATGGCATTCTCATTCGTCTTCAGCTTTCCGGTTATGTTTTAATTTAATTTTAATCTAAGGCAGATGTCTAACTTGTAGGTCTTGCTGTTTTAGCATGGTTAAAAGGAGACTAGAAACCAGAATAGATTAGATATTCACTAAATATTATTGTTAGCTTACTTTTTTCATGGAAACAAGAAGTGACATGCAGGACAGCATGCCTATTTGTTAATAAAATGCTACAAATCATCCAATAAACAAAAAAAAAAAATAATTTTTAAGTATCATTGATGATTGTTTTTAAATATGTGTAAGAAGAAATGACCCAAAGAAATTGCAAGTTTCATAAAACTAGGTGAAAGATTTTAAACCATGACTTTTTTATGAAAATCAAAAGATAGGGGGAGGGTATACATGTAAGGGCATTTCTAAGCGATGGGATGCTTTTATAATGATAATATCATGTAGATGTATGTAGTATTGAATAAGGTTTCTTATTAATGGAGGTTAAACAACAATTGACCTCTTAAAGGTCAGGTAAAGATGTTTTACTATGGAAAACCCTATGAATCTGTTGAATAGAGGAAAGTGGAAATGGTGGGTTCACTTAAATGGCCATATTTTTCTTAAACCTCAATGGAATTGGCAATATGTGGTATACTTTTTCTCAGAATTGCATTAGCTTTCCAATTCTTAGACAAAATGTCTTTTCATAAAATGTTAGTGTACTAAGTTAAAGGTAGCAAGGGACAGTTTCGGATAAAGTTCGTGTTAATATTTTTGTAAAATTGAGAGTTGCTGTTCATGAAGGCTTATGAGTGTTGCAGAGATTCATGAAATGAATTTTAATGATTATCATTTAGGTTAGAGGGAAGTCTCTTGTTGGAATTAGTATGCAAATATGAAGGCCCCTAATGTTAAGTACATGAGAAGCAAAAATGAATTGTGAAACTTACGGCTATGACTGTTGTGTTGACTTTACATAGTGAAATTGCAGGTTGGAGGTAAAATAACACAAATCATTATACCTCTGTGAATATTTTGTATGTAAATAATTTACAATGAATAAACATGTTACGGTGTATTCTATCTAACTGTGAAATTGTTTCTGTGCTATCTGACCATGGTGAATAGTCATCGAAACTATTAACCGGCGGCATTCGATTTCCCCCCTTTTTAAACTCGGAACACCTCTGACGTAATCCGATTGCTACGTTAAATTCAAAATCCGATAACTCTAATTTGTTTATCATCAATAAATTCCGCACCACCGACAAATAAAGTTTTCTTCTGTATGATAAAATTCCTATTTACTGACTATTCGAACGATAGCAAGTTTATTGTCCCCTTTGACAGCAACTATTTACCTCGGCTTCGCCTCGTGAAATAGTTGCTGTCTTGGGGGACAATTAACTTGCTATCGTCCTCTTAGCCAGTAAATGTAGGTGGATGGGACATAGTAAACTTAGAAAGGATAATCTTACCGTGACGAGGCTACGCTCAGGTCACAGTAAGAATTCGTCCCATATACTCGTAATGTAGCAGCTGCGAAGTGGATCTGATTCGCATCGATTTTAAGTCTGTTAAAAATAATCTGCAGGGGAAAAACACATTTCTATACATTACAAACCTTTATAAACATGCATATGATTATGTAGTTAAATCCAAAAAATATCCATTTAATGGGTCGTACCAAGGCAATTTTGTTAATATACACGTTTGAATTTGCCTGCCATTTTGTCGGAAATCGCACTCGGAATATCTCGGATTTTATCATTAACATGGCGACCGTAAACAGCAAATTTTCAAACGTGATGTTGAAAGTGACAGTGATTTCGTTGCAAAAACAGTTAATGTGGTAAAATGGGAATTATAAAAGAGCAATATTGTAGGTATTTGAGACTAATCATATGAAACTTTAGGCGAGATACAGCTCTATCGTTAAACCGGGTCCGTAGGACATCTGTCATTTTAACGATAGAACATTCTATCTATAGTTAACTATACACCGGTTAGTTTCTGACATGTGATAGTGCAACAAACACACAGTACAGAAGGTTAACCTTTTGAAAAGCAGTGTAGAGGAAAATTTGCTTAGAAAAATGTTTTAAATAAAATGCTACATAAAAGTTTTTTTGTTGGTGGCCCCGTTAAGGAGTTTAAAGGTTGGCCCCTAAAACACAGTTGTTCAGGTATGTCTTAAAAGGTCAACATTTCTTAAACATTTGTTGACAAAAATATGTTTATATTTATGAGACCTTTTAAAAAGGGGGCTGGCCCCTCAAATTTGGGACCAGGAGGGCTCTAAAGTCTTTTTATAATAACTTTTTCCTGAGTAATAGTTTGTTGTTAATCATAAACGCAAAAAGAGCTTATTAAGCTTAATTTAAAACTGAAATCCGTTTTAAAAATCGGACGATGCATTGCAGAGAAAATTGATTTTTCCGGAAATTTTGATTTCGCTTTCTTGGTTAAGAAAACAGTCTTAAGTTCTATGTTAAATTAACTCGTACCTAAAAATTCATTGCTAAGTCGTACTTAAACACATCTTTTTTGTTAAGTCGTTCTAGAAATCGTAAATGTTTTTGTTAATTCGTACTTAAAATCATTCGGATTGTGTTAAGACGTATCAAGAATTATTCGATTTTTTTTATTTATCTTTTTGTTTTAGTTACTCTTGTTAATGGATTAAGAACTCTGCTTCTTACAGGAACTTCTAGCTTTACTTTCGACATTAACGAAGACCCACTCGTTGCTTTGCAACGAACTTTGCTCTAGTTGTTTTTCTTATTTTGTTTATTAAGAAGATCCATTCTATTTGCAGAAAGAGTTTCTTGCATAAAAGGTTCAATTTCTGATTGTTTGTAACCTTTTTTTTCTAGATGAGTTTTGAAATCTTTGAAAATATTTAGTAATACAGCTTGATCACTAGTATTTCTCAGATGTCTGGTATTCTCCTTTAATTAGGTCCTTGAAAACTGATGAGGAATGAGCACTTTGTCTGTGCAGGTATTGGAAGCTGTTAGTAGGTTTGATATATGAGCGAATGTCTAATCGCTGGCTATCTGAGAATCTTGTTCCTTTGTATATGGTCGTGTCTAAAAAATTGACACTGGTGTAAGATAATTCATAAGTAAATCTCAGATATTTATGACAAGAGTTCCCTATGTCAAAAAATTCTTTAATTTCATCCGGGCTTCCATTAAATAGAACAAAGCGGTCATCTCTATATCTGCCGTGATAGATAAGTTTGTTGGCATGTTGAAATTTAGATATTACATCATCAGTGATGTCTTTCATACGTATATCTGTAATTTCTGGTGACGGGCGTGCCCCCATCGCCGCGCCTATAATTTGTTTTTAATATTTTCCGTTAAACTCGAAAAAATTATTTTCAAGTATGCATCTAAGAAAAAAGATTAGATCAGAACTGCAAGGTCGAGGTAATTCTAGACTAGAATTGTCTGCTAAATATGCTTTCTCGACAGAATGAAGTTATTCATCAAATTCCAAGTTGGTGTACATGCTGGTCACGTCATAAGTAACCAAGATGACATTTTCAGGTACAATCAGAGATTCGATTTATAGTATAAAATCAGACGTGTCTTTGATGTAAGAATTCTGTTCTGAACAATGGGCACAAGGAAATGATCACTGTAGTGACCTATGTTTTCCGTTGGTGTGCCGCATTGAGAGATAATTGGCCGACCAGGTGGAATTTTTCGGAGGCTGCATTGGCCTTTTAAAAGTGCATCAAGCACATGTTTGTATACAGAATTGCAAACACGACTTCGATATAATGTTTTAAAATTAGCATGAGGTCATTTTAACACAATTGACATGAGTTTAAAAATTTACCTTCCCTACTCGGAATTTCCAGAAAATGATTTTTCTCGTGAGGCTAGACTATCATGTCCTGTATCATTCCTGAAAATTTCAGCTTTCTATCTTTACTCGCTTTTAAATAGGTGCATGGACAAAGAAAACTCATGGAAAATGTGTCCTATATTTAACCCTAGCTAGCTTCCGTATTCGGAATTTCCGGAAATTGATTTTCCTTGTGAGGCTAGATTTCCTTATCCTTTACCATTCTGTAAAATTTCAGCTTTCAATCTTTACTCGTTTTTTAGGAGATGCGTGGACAAATAGAATTCGTCAAAAACGTGTCCTATATTTTGACCCCAGCTAGCTTCCGTACTCGGAATTTCGGATTTGATTTTCCTCGTGTGGCTAGACTATTATGTCCTCTATCATTCCATAAAATTTCCGCTTCTTATTTTTGCTTGTTTTTGAGGAGATGCCTGGACAAGGAGTATTCGTCAAAAACGTGTCCTATATTTTGACCCCAGCTAGCTTCCGTACTCAGAATTTCCGGACAATCATTTTCCTCGTTAGGCTAGACGTTCATGTCCCTTATCATTCCTGAAAATTTCAGCTTTCTATCTTTGCTCTTTTTGAGTAGATGTGTGGACACGATTTTTTAAAAAAATGAGAAAATGGCGGATAAGTCAAAACCGGAAGTGGCTTTTACAAAATCCAAAATGGGGTACAAATTCGATCTATATGAATAAATGTTAAAATAAGAATAGCTGTAGAAGGTTATAATATCCTAACTTTAGATGATCCTAAGTTACCGTCGAGCGACATCGTAAGACGTGCCCTAAGTTGATTTTAGGATGTTTTTTTTTTTTACTTTTTTCCTAAGTTATACCTAATGAACACACTTAGGTCATATCTTAGGAAAGTTTCGTTAACATGCCTGCAGGTTACTAAATAACGGAATTTTGTTTATTGGCGATGAAAGAGTAGACTCTATATTGGTCATGCATTATACATGTACTTGCATTGTCATAATTATCATTGACGTTGATAATTTCCCACTACTTAACTACTGGATATGTAATTGCAGCACCAAAAATTAATGATTTAACCAAAATTATGAAAAGTTTGCTCAAATGTAAGAAATTATTACTCAAATGATCCATCTATCAAATCTTAAGCTCTAAAAACCTTGTTGGCAGTCAAAACATTTATTTACGTTTCACTTAAAAATTAATAAAAATTCACATAAAGTAATTGAAAGCTGATATATTGGTCTCTGCTTTGTGAAATCAATTTTTAAATTTATCATATATTAAAGTATCTGTTAGATATAAGGGTTAATTTGTTGACCACTGAGCATCCCTAAATTAACTCAGTGTAAGGTAACACATTATACCGTACGTACTTCAGTCCCTTCACGGTAGCTGCAGAACTGTAGCTCCACGGAAAATCGGGTTGACGGACCGTGGAGCTACAGGTCCACCCATATTAAAAAATTGTATATTTATTGCGCACAAAAAGTTGCGCGCGGTTTTGGACTTATTCACCCAATTAAGGAATATATTCTGTGAAAGTTTCAATACTAAAAAATTCCTGAGACATTATACTTAACATGTCATTACTTAATTTGCCTCTGAATATCTTTTAAACACTCTCATCGGCCCCTTAAAGTGAAATGGTGTGGTTTGTTTACAGGCAAAAATGGCGACACTTGATCCCGATGTGAATTTAGCATACTTCAATTTTCGAGGTGGGTTAGGCTGCTAAGAAAAACGTTTTGGGCAAGTAAAGAAGTGAATCAGTAGAAAATTTTCTCAGGAAATTTTTGGTATGAAAATATTTACATTGTACATAATATGTTCCAAAACTAGTTAAATAAGTTCAAAACCGCGCGCAACTTTTTGTGCGTAATAAATGTACAGTTTTTTATTCGGGTGGACCTGTAGCTCCACGGTCCGTCAACCCAAATTTTCCGTGGAGCTACAGTTCTGCAGCTACCTTCACGGTGATCACAGATGCACTGTAAATGTATTTACTTTTACATAAAATTGCAATTGAAAATTTATATTTATAAAGAATAAAATATATAATGTGAACTACCTCTAAATGCATTTTTTTAACCTTATCAACATCAAGTGTGTTTGATACGGAAATGAAAAACTATTTACATTGTACAGCGATTTCTTAACAAGTTCAGTATTATTTACTTCAAAATCAGCCGAGTCGAGTGAAATTAAAGTAATTCAAAAGTCGATTGCGATTTTGAACCCCTCTTGGGGCCTCAGTATTAGTTCGGGGTCACAATGTTAACAATTTAGAATCTACATTATTTGATGATGCTTGCATCATGTTAAACATTGAACCCATCTTGGGGCCCAAGTATTAGGTCGGACTCACAATGTTTACAATTTAGAATCTACACTTGTTGATTGCATATTGAGACGAAAATTTTAAAACAGTTTCCCAATATAATTCTTTGCTATATTTTGAACCCATATCGGGGAACAATGTTGACAATATAAAATCTTCACTATATATATATATATATATATATATATATATATATATATATATATATATATATATATACATATATATACACTCAAGCTTTGGTGTAAATATTGGCATTTCTGGTGCTGTGGCTGTCGAGAAGAAGATGTTTTAACAAACACCATAAATTCACTGTTTCGCAATTATCTCCCATTTAAGAAAGGTTTTGCTCTTTTTTAGAATCCTCTTTCCATAAGGATGCTTTGTACCAAGTTTGGTTAAATTCAGCCATTGGGCTATAGAAAGAAGTAAAAAAAAAATTAAAACGTTTACAGACTGACGAAGGACAACGGGTGATCAGAAAAGCTCACTTGACTCTTCGTTTAAACCTTTGTTTAAAGTTATTGCCAATTGTTGCTCATATTAGGAATGTGGCCCCTGGACCTCTTGTTTATTGATGCAATCTTTTCAGTACTAAATGTATTGTTTTAAGATTTTTGATACACGTTTAAATGCTTTAAATAAAAATGTACATATATAAGTGATCTTGCCACTTCTTTATAAAATAATAATTAAATTAAAAGAATTATAAACGGAACTCATTTTGTTGATGAGCACGACTCGTCAAAACTATAAATTTTGCAATTTCGAATATCGTCATAAAAATGTTTATACATTATTCGGGGATCATTTTTCTTCTTTACCTCGACTTACAGATGTATTCCATGGTATCGGTATTTAAATTAAATTTTTTTTTAGAAACATCCATTGTTGTAATGTATTTTCATTTGTCACTAATGTTACTTGTTTTCTGACATGTTATGACTGAAAATAATTACAATATACATGTATGATTTATGTTTATTTAAGGAATTATATAATAATAGGAACTATCTGAATTCTTGAGATCAAAATATGGAGTTTTGTGAGCCGTGTTCACCTATAAGGATATATGGGATACCTCTATATTATAACGTATTTTCGTTTAAACAAACAATGCAATGAAAGTATAACTTTTTTCTTTTGGTAATTTGGTGGCAGCCACTGAATCGCAAGTCATGAGTTCTAAAACCTCATCAGTTAAATATATGTCATTTTAAAAATATGATTGAACACATTTTATTGTCCAATTTTATTTGTTGGTGTAAGTATTGAACATTGAATTTTGTTTTGTTTTTAATTTTACTACGATATACGTTCATGCACATTGCTGTATGAAGATGTCCCATATGACCAATAATCCGAACTCAAGATATAATGCATCATGCAACAAAGTGCATACAATGCCCAGATGTTAGACTTCTTCCAGTGGGTACCTGTCATTTTTAGCATTGTTAAATACGTAAATATAAAAAAGAGATATTATTTTATTGCATACAAATTCTTGATTTAATATTAAGAATTTTTAAGCATAGATCTAGAGGCTTTACCTTTCGTTTTATAATTATGATTACGTTGTTGTGAACATATATAACACAACAGCATAAAACATTGTTTGGTATTCAGCAAACCCTTTAATAATCTATGATAAATATACATCAGAAGTAGGATTGAAAAGGACCACTAATAAGATGTAAATGTTTCCATTGATTTCTATTACCATTATACACTAAACCAAAGTTCTAAGTGTTCACCCAAACGTTTTTGCCATGAGAAAATAATACGAAAAGCTTTGAATTATGAAATATGATGCATGTTTCTAATTAATGTTGTAAGAATACAGCTAAGTGCCTTATATGTTCTACTGTTTGAAAAGTTGCATATTAAAACCTGATTCTTCACTATAAAACACTTTCGGTGGGGTTAAATTTTGGATCTTTTAAATTGGCATGTGTTGCTGATGCAAAGACGAGCCACATAAAGCAGAGAAAAAGTTTTGAAACATTTTATAACACCGCAAAGTATTTTTCATTTAAAAGTAGACTGTTACAAAAGACTAATATAAATCCCCAAAAAGTAGTCATTTAACATGAAGCACGCGTTGGATAATACAAATTTCTTGTTTTGAAATTTTGTCAAGATTAATTTATTTCAATCGGTTACGCTTATTTTACATGTATAAAGGCACATCGTTTAATGAATTTTGAAAATTTCATATTGTTTTACATCGTGGTTTTCATATAACTTTATTTTTAAGAGTGAACAATTAGAAGTTAAGTGAATAAATAGTACCGGTAAAATACATGTATGCAAATGCATTTAATTTAGAGCCAAATTGTACTAACTTGGATCGATTGCAGCTTGTAAATATTTGTCTCCCGCACCAGATGTATTCTTCTGTAATTTAGAAATGGTTTTAAAAATTAATGCAAGCACAAGCGGTTTTGTGATCCTTTAAACATACAACAAAGCCAACTTATAGATTACATGTACATTGTAAAGAATCTGCTCATGTGGGTAATTTAACAGTCACACACATTGGGTTAAGAAATGCTATGACCTTATAAAGAAAAGAAATGTACATTTATTTCTGTGTCAATTTATGTTCTTAAGAAGGCCTTTTCTATTGGCATGATATCATATTAAATACTGTGATTACTTAAATTTGTACTCATACAAGGACACCTTTAAAATAGCAATTAATCAAACGCAACAATATAAACACAACCGTGTCGTGTATTTACCTGTCAATCTGCACAGGTATCTTTAGTTTGGAGAGAGTAGAATCAAACCTCTTTAGCTGAATCCCAAACGCACGTGGTGAATTTGCTATTGTAGTGTTTCTTCTGTGCTTTGTGTTTTTTGGCATGTGCTACAACGTTTAAAAACGAAGAATACTTTTGATTGTTTGACGCAACGGTCGATCACAGCTTAGAAAGATACTAATAGAAAGAGTACAGGATTGGATCACAAGAAATTGGTTTTGAAGAAAAATTTAATTGTAATAATGCAGACATTTTGGAAAACAAAAAAGTATGAATAACAGATGAAATATTTTATAGGTCTTTATGACTCACTTAGAAATCACTTCTTCTTTAAAGAACTCTTCAAGTACATTTTGGACAGATATCTCTTTTCTTCCCCTGGGTATCTCGGCACTCATTAAAGCTAATGTGTCATGTCTGAGAGGACTTGTCTAAAATATCAATTATGTCTATCATTTTACAAAAGTGGAATGCATTGTTACCTTGGCATTAAACCGTATAAAAACAAATGAGAAATTGAAGAGAAAGCATTCAAACTCCTTACATTTTTACAGCTGAAACATTGATGTTTGTAATGTAATACAATCTGTTCGGTTTTTCCAAGTCTGCCTAGGTGTGCTATGATTTCATTGGTGATCATAGCTGGATCTTGCTGTTCACAGCCTTCTCCAAGATATTCACTAGTGGTGCTGATTATATCCTGTTATTAATAGGTTTTTATGAATAATATAAAAAATCACTTAGATTTTTAGTGATCAATTATATGAAATCTTACCAAAATATCATCGTTCTAGGGAACGAAGTGGTCCTGGAGACATCAAAAATTGTATTTTAGAAATACACGTATCCATTAGAACATCCCCTGTATTGCATGGTTCTGCAATGAAAAATATAACCAGACATAATGAACAAATCAGAGAACTACATACGTTGTCTCAACAAGGGATCACTAGTATGACGCCAACATAATAAATTATTATCGTGTACATTCTATCCATTACAAAATATAAAAAAATAAACAATATTTCAAAAACATACATACATTTTAGTATCACGACTATCATTTAAAATTACTTTTAATGTATTATAATAAAATACATTATAATTAAAATATATACGTGATCATGGTTTACCATCGAATATTGTGGTTTATGATATTATTTGAAGATGTTTCTTTTGTTAGGGTACCGTTTTCTTAAATAATGATATGAAAAAAAAAATTAAGTTTTATATGATACATTTTCATCCTTTTGGATTTTGAATTAAATTGTCTAATGTCTTTGTTCGGATTTTTTTTTATAACAATTGGCACTTATGAAAGAAAATCATACCCGATTAATTAAGAATGTTTTAGTATGAAACTAGGTTACCTGTCTTCGTCAGCAATCTCCAAACAAAATAAAAGGGTTAACCCATTAACCCAAGTCAATATTTAAGTTTATTTTTGACACAAATATGTCGTCAATATTACAAAGAGAATATTAAAACTTTCTTGAATGTATTATTT
The DNA here is from genome assembly GCA_020458035.1 of Magallana ariakensis. Lineage (NCBI taxonomy): Eukaryota > Metazoa > Mollusca > Bivalvia > Ostreida > Ostreidae > Magallana > Magallana ariakensis. The sequence continues at coordinate 38,593,333 of CM035816.1, forward strand.
GATTAGATGTTTTGTCCCGAAAAAAAGAAATTTACCCCAGTTTTTGATTAACGCAAAGTCTAGAAAAAAATATTACATATTTAATTTAATTTTACAAATCAAAAGATGATGTAAGGCATCTTCTAATAAGTTTGATGAGCAAGGGATAAATAATATATGATTTGTGACCTCATAAAAGTTTAAAAGGAATTCAGGCCGTCACAAAAGTGTGAATGAACCTACCCTTCTCATGTCTTGATGATTTTCGAAAAAATCATGTATTCTAGTGATGACTTTTGAAAAAGGGAAAACCATTTAATTCCCACTTTAATTAATCAATTAAGGAATGGAACTACAGGTGATTGAAAATTTGTCGAAGTTTGAAATAAAATAACCTGAAGAGAGCAGATGATAAAAGGCTGTGAAGGATTGCAAAACCGCATTCAACCAACAGTTATTTCTTGTGTTCAAAATGCCATGCCTAGATAGTGGTTTCTGATATAAATATGGTTGATTAACTAAAGCTTCATTGGGATACGCATTTTCGTCGAACAATTTTTGTGGCAGAAAGCGTTTTTTTCGTGATCGTTTGGACAACTTCAATTCAGGCAGTGAAAGATCACCGATTTCGTAGAAAGTTGGGTTTTTCTCAGAAGAGGGAGCAACACATTCATTTACAATTGAAAATTTTGAATCTTCATTATCCCGTGCACTTGGTTCAAATGGTGTTGCATTTTCATCGCATGTATATTTGTTGCCTTTCTTCTTTGGAGTTTGAAATTGTTGACAGTTTGGGTCCTCTAAAGTTTCTGTTCTATCACATTTAGTCTTTGGACTTTCAGTTATCTCAATTGGCTTGCATTTTAAATGTCTTCTTCCTTTGTACAACTTTGGAAATATGACTGCCTCTTGTGAAGAGTCTATCTTCGATGTATTGTCCACACACTTCATTGATGATTGTCTGATGTCTTCATCCTTTTCTTCTGATAACACTTGGTTACTGTCTATTTTCCACTTCTTTTTCGAAGTAGAGCCATTTGCATCATTTTTTCTTTTCTTTTGTGGCTTAGGGAAAACTTTTGGGCTGTAAAAGTATTTTCCTTTTTTCTTAGGTGTCTTCGACCACTGTTCTTCGGAAATATCAATATTTCTTTTACGTGTGGTTTTGCCTCTTAATTGTTGTTTTTGATTCAAAATGCTGTATTCTCTACACCTTCCAACAACCTGTGTATGGGTTTTCCTGACAAATGACCCTGGGGTTAAATGTTTCTCTTTACAAATATATTGTTTCACTTGGCGAAACCAGTTTTCCACCAAAGAGTTTGTGTCTCTAGTAAGTCCGTTTTCCAAAAACACGGCACTCCATAATGGAAAAAGGTAAAGGTACATCTGTATGATGTTCAACATGTCAGGACAGTGGTATTCGTTGTCATTATCAAATGCATGCTTATCATGATCACATAGAGCCCTTTCTCTCAACTTGGTAAAATGCCTGTCAAAAGGCGACCTACTCCTAATGGTTCCCTCTGTGAGAATACCATAATGTGTTTTCTCCTCGGGATCCATATGAAAAACGCACTCGGAAGCTTCTTCTGTTTTCTCAGGAAGATTCTCTACTAATCTCTTTAAATAATCAATGCTTTCGTTGCATTCTCTATTTCTTTTTCGTTTCCTAAAGCACGACATATGTGCGTATATGTATGACTTCCCTCCTCCAACGTTTTGGACATCATCATTAAAGCGAATGAAAATTTCCCAAATTCTTTCAGTTTTTTGTGTATTTTTAAGTCTCTAAATTTATATTTCATTATTCCAAGCAAATGGAAGGCACACAAATGGACAACCGAAAATGAGGGCCTCTCTTCTTTTTGGGTGCATGCTTCACAACATTTGTGTAAATATTTGATTATGCTTTCTGCATTAAATATTAACAATATTGAGTTGATGATTGCCCATGAAAAGTCTACCTCGACTCTGACAGGAAGTATTGCTCTGTTGAATAAAGTAGTTGCAGCTTCTTTAATCTTACCAATGAAAAAGGGTGATGGTAACCGTTGTATTTGAATTAGTTATCATTTCCGCAACAGGTATGGTTGGACATCCATCTTTCCGTAAAACTAGGGCATAATAAAAAACACGTTTTGTTTGATTTGGAATTTTGTTTACGATAGATCCTGTTGCATCAAGATGTAATGGAATATTAGAATTGCATGCTTCTCTATACAGTCTGATTGTGTCCTCCGTAAACATGATGACGGTAAATGGGTCGACAGAAAAGAAATGAATATAGCCAAGAATCTTCTTGTTCTGCGTGTCATTTTCCCTCAAAATTTCTTTAATCATATTCATTTCGGTGAGTGGATCGTTTGAAAGAAGAGTAGTTTGAGTCATCTCCGACGATATCTTGGAAAGCGTTTGTTTGCTAGGACAGGTAGTTAAATTGCCACCTTTGAGTGCCGTTTCTGAAATATTTTGGAGGTTCGTGTAAAATGTATTTAAGACGCCTTCGTCTTTTAATACACGTTTCATGTTGGCCCTCTCATTTCATTTCAATGGACGTCGTTGTGTCTGTTGTTCATGAGAAGAAGTCCCTATTTGCTTCACAATAACTGTTACTTCATCTGGACTAACACCCGGATCCCGGGGAATACAAAATGTGTATTCACAACATTTTTTAAATTTACAATTTGCTTTTCCCATGAATAATTTGGCCTTCTTTTTTCTTGACTTTACTTTTTTTACGCGATTTTGATTGAATTGGAGTACACACACATCGTTAGTAAGAGAAAATTTATCATTGAAAATCTGTGTCAATCTCCCACGAAGCCGCCTTTTCGGACATGATCTTTTTTGCTTGGCTTAATTTTGAGCCATTCTTTGCGATTCAAAATGAAGGTAAATGATTTTGGATATGGCTGGTTATCTGTTTTGTCGTTCACTTCTTTGCATATCTCTTTCTTTTCCTTTTCGGTATCTTTTTCTTCATTGGAAAATTTTACGCTGACTGTTTCGTTTATTGAGAGATCAGAACCGAACTCTTCTTGAACGTCTTCTTGAACGGTGGATGAATTTTCTGTTGTTTTAGGGATTTTATGGTCAAATATGAAACTCTTATTATCGTTTTCCTTTTTTTACATCTCTCTTCTTACATGAGCGCTTAATACAATGCTCAGTGTCTTGTTCGTCTTGGCTACTCCAACCCCCGGTAGATGAGGTTGGAGATTGCTGATTACCCTTTTCATCCCAATCATTTGCTTCATTGAATGTGTTTTCATTTTCATTATCTGAAATTTCATCAGAACATTCAATTTTACTGGCAATTTTAGAGCGTACGCTATGTATGCTCTGTTTGTCTTCAGAGGAACAGAAACTTTCTGATTTATGTGGCTTATCTGAATTGAAAATGTCCCCCTTTTCATCTTGGTTAGATGCATCAGTACCATCACATGTCCTGTCCACTCTGTGGCATCCAAGATAACGTCGATACTTGACGTATATACGAAGTCTGTTTTTTTAACATTTTTGAAATGAATTGCCTGACATATCTCCCCTAGGATAGAATTAGACTGTTTCCAATTTGAAGGCAATATTTGGATGTTTCTTTGATTCATTTCCTCACTAATCTTCTGAAATAATTCCATAGCGCTCTCGTGATGTCTGTAATTAAAAATATCGCCTTTAGTTCTACATACGCATACTACTCCATAAAATTAACTCTGTTTGTCTTCTCTACATGCTTGTCAAAACAAAAGCAGATAGAATAGTTCTCTAAGTATGACATTTTTTAGTTTGAACATTTAACCGATATTTAAACGATAAAGTACTTTTATGAAGGATTGACGATAGACAGTATAGCCATCAGATCAATCTAAAATGTTAGGATATTAAATTGTCAAGCTATAATCATTTATTATAACTAGACTCTTGTTGCTATAGCAACAAAAAGGTCTTCCGTTCGTCGTGTATTAATCTGTAAAATAAATGCATTTATCTAATAAAAAGAAAAAGGATATAAAAGATACTGTGATAGAATTTTCCAGTAACTATTTATATGTAAAACAAAACAAAAAAGATAAATTGTCATTTTTGAGTACTTGCTCTGACAACCGGAAGTTACGCTGGATTAAACAGAACATGGTAAACATATCTTCATACATTGTTCTGTCTTTTCTTAAAGTTTGGATATACAAGTTTTTGTCAGTAATGAGATCTCGTTGAGAAAAGGTTTTTTGTCTCGGGACCGGACACGGACAAACAGAAGTGATTAAAGAAATTAAAATTAAGTATTTTCCGTACATTTATTTACAATACATAACTGTTCATTGAGTGAATAAAAAAATCAAAGAAAAAAGTCTCAAGTTATTAAAAACTTCATTTGCTCGTACGCTTCCAAAGAGAACCGGAAGTGACAGAAGACAAAATGAAACCCTTTAAACACATCTTGAATCAAATGTCAATCATCAATGTAAGTTTTGTATCTTGATCTCTTATAGTTTCTGAGATCTCACGGGTACAAAATTTGTATAAAAGAAAGCTACCTGAGATATTTGAGATATCTCACCGGAAGTAGATTTTTTTCATTTATTTAACCATGTGTAGATGACCAAATGTATCAATTAATGAGAAGTTATTTCCATGCTAAATAACAAAAAAAAAAATTAAAAAATCAAATTTTGGAGTATTTCCTGTGACGACCGGAAGTTATGCCGGATGAAACAAAATAGTGTAAACACGTGTACACACATAGGTCTATCATTCAACAAAGTTTGGTTGTTCAAGTCCTGACCGTTTTTGAGATCTCATAAAAACAAGGTTTTTTGTTTCGGGACAGGAAACGGACAAACGGAAGTGCTCAATGAAAATTAAAGTTAGTAATTTTTATATATTTTCCTGTCGTACATTATTGTTTATCAAACTAACTGAAACTATCAAAGAAAAACAGTTAAACTTATAAACAACTTGAATTGTTTGAACCCTTCCGGTTAGGACCGGTTAAACACATCTTCATTCAAATGTCTATCATGCATAAAAGTTTCTCGCGGGAACAAAATTTGTTTAAAAAAAGTTACCTGAGATAATTGAGATATCTCACCGGAAGTAGAATATTCTTGTTTGCTTAACATCGCATAGATGACACATGTAGGGATTTATACTATAAGATTCATTCTATGTAAAATAAATTAAATACATAAATATAATAATTTTTAAAGTACTTCCGGTGACGACCGGAAGTTACGACGAACAAAACAAAATAGTTAAAACACATTAACAGCTATAGGTCTATCATCCCACAAAGTTTGGATGTTCCAAGTATTTGCCGTTTCTGAGATCTCGAGGGAACAAGGTTTTCTGACGTGGGACAGGACACGGACGACCGGAAAATTTTTTTGAAAATATGAAAAAAAACCGCATCGAGATCATTCTCATTATCATTCTCAATCATCCTTGAAAATTTCAGGAAAATCTATTCAGCCATCTCTGAGAAATTCTGCCGACAAAAAAGGAGAAAAAAAAATAATAGTAAGAAAGAAAGAAAAAACACTACAATCACTATAAGGTCTTCCGTTGGAAACGGAAGACCTTAATAAGAAAGAAAGAATAAAACACTACAATCACTATAAGGTCTTCCGTTGGAAACGGAAGACCTTGATTATTAATAAGAAATCTATATGTTTTACTTTCTGAATTTTGGTACTTTCCTATATTTTTATATAGAGTCTTTCAAAAGTAAATCAATACAATATAAAACATAGTTAATCACAGATTACAAATCTCACCGAGACGAGGCATCAACTTTATGAGGCATCACCTTTATGAAACCACCTTTATCATATTATATAAAAATGATAGTGAATGATCTTGAATATTTATGGATACTGATTTGACACAATATCGTATATCATATGTTAAAAAATTGTATGATGATCATATGTTCATTTCATACGGTATTATAAGATACAATGTTTATCAATCCAATAATAAAAAATATGATATTGCATCCTATGATACTTACAATATATATTATATAATACAATATAATACTGTAATGAATAATGATGTAATATGATATTGTAACATATGATATGACATTGTATTGTGTTATACATTATTGTATTTAATCACATAATACAATATCATAATATCTAATATAAATACAATATAGTATTATTTGATACTATATCATATCACATAATACATCACAATATTGTAACATATGATATTATATTGTATACTATAGTATGATATTGTATTGTATGATATTGTATCATATTTGATACACGATATTGTATCATATGATACAATATAATTTGATAAAACATTGTATCATATCATATGATACAATATCATCTGATATAGTAATATATTATTAATATCATATTATACAATATCATATCATACAATATGATACAAATTCATATTATACAATATCATATTATATAATATATTACCATATGATAAAATATTATATATTACAATATCATATAATACAATTTCATGTATTTTAACAATATATTATATAAACCAATATCATATTAATATACAATATTGTATCATATGATATGATATTATATATTATACAATATCATATCATATGATACAATATCATAGATTGCAGTATAATATGAAACAATATCATTCGATAAAATAATATATTATACAATATCATATTCTACAATATTGTATAATGATATACAATACTATACATAACAATATGATAGTACAATATCATATCATAATGTACATTTTTTTTTATACAATATCATATCGTATCATATAACTTTTTACAATATAATGTATGATATAACATTGTATCTTATAAAACAATAATGTATCGTATCATAGAATACTATATAATAGGAATCATGTTTTATCATTTAACAACAAACACATCTATCAAGCAGGTTTGTGTGACGTTGGAGAATTTTTTTTTAAGCATCCTTGATAATGGAGATCAGGCTCTGCATCTGATGCTACCTCTGCAATTCATTTATAATAGTTAAATCAATCATGCAAGCTATTATCTATAAAACATGTATTACTGTTCCAAAAAAACTAAACCTCATCCAGCATCCGAAACCTATGGCTCAGATTCAGCATTCAAGCCTGTCAGATGCATCAGTATCATGAGACGCATCATCCATGCAAGTTTGGTGAAGTAAGACCAGTAATAACTAAGATATAATCATCAGAGGGCACCTGCTCCAAAAACTTTAACCAGCTCTTAAAACCTAAACCTTATCCAGCATCCGAAACCTATGGCTCAGATTCAGCATTCATGCCTGTCAGGTGCATCAGTATGAGTATCATAAGACGCACCATCCATGCAAGTTTTGTTAAGTTAGGACCAGTAATAACTAAGATATTTTTTTAGCATCCTCGATAATGGAGAACAGGCTCTGCATCTGAGGCTATCTCTGCCATTCATTTATATTATAGTTAGATCATATATGCAAGTTTGAAATAGTGCTATTACCTATTAAACATGTGACCCTGTTCCAAAACAACTAAACCTCATCCAGCATCCGAAACCTATTGCTCAGATTCAGCAATCAAGCCTGTCAGGTGCATCAGTATAATAAGATGCATCATCCATGCAAGTTTGGTGAAGTTAGGACCAGTAGTAACTTAGAAATACCTATCAAACAGCAACTGCAACAAAAACTTTAACCTGCTCGAAAAACCTTAACCTCATCCAGCATCTGAAACCTTTGGCTCAGACTCAGCATTCAAGCCTGTCAGGTGCATCAGTATCATTTATAAGACACACCATCCATGCAAGTTTGGTGAAGTTAGGACCAGTAATAACTAAGATATAATCATCAGAGGGCACCTGCTCCAAAAACTTCAACCAGCTCTAAAAACATTAACCTCATCCAGCATCTGAAACCTATGGCTCAGATTCAGCATTCAAGCCTGTCAGGTGCATCAGTATCATAAGACGCACCATCTATGCAAGTTTGGTGAAGTTAGGACCAGTATTAACTAAGATATAATCATCAGAGGGCACCTGCTCCAAAAACTTTAACCAGCTCTAAAAACCTTAACCTCATCCAGCATCTGAAACCTATGGTTCAGATTCAGCATTCAAGCCTGTCAGGTGCATCAGTATTATAAGACGCACCATCTATGCAAGTTTGGTGAAGTTAGGACCAGTAATAACTAAGATATAATCATCAGAGGGCACCTGCTCCAAAACTTTAACCAACTCTAAAAACCTTAACCTCAATCAGCATCCGAAACCTATGGCTCAGATTCAGCATTCAAGCCTGTCAGGTGCATCAGTATCATAAGACTCACCATCTTTGCAAGTTTGGTGAAGTTAGGACCAGTAGTAACTTAGAAATGGCTATCAAAGGGCGCCTGCAACAAAAACTTTAACCTGCTTCAAAAACTTTAACCTCCTCCAGCATCTTAAATTCATGGCCCAGATTCAGCATCCAAGTCTCTCAAGTCCATAAGTAGGTCCAGATGCACCATCCATGCAAGTTTGGAGAAGATAGGACAAGTAATAACTTAGATACAGGACATGCAACAAAAACTTTAACCAGGTCCGGACGCCGACGCCGAGGGTATAGCATAAGCTCCCCCCGACTTCGTCTCGGTGAGCTAAAAAGAAACGACCATTGAGCCTTCTTACTTAAATGTAGTTGATTTAAGTTTTTAGGTTTTCAACTTCCTTTGCATTGACCACATTTAATTTGGGAAGAAACTGGGTAACATTGAAATTAAACTTAAATGTTATAAGCACTACATGAATTAATAAACAAAGTCTGAATGAGTAGTTTTCAAATCATAATTATTAACTAATGATATTTTATATTGTATTCAATATACATGCATTAGCTAAAAACCCTGTTCTTTTTATAAAAATATCAGACATATTGTTATCTTTTTACAGTTCCTTATTGTTAAGTTCAAACATCATGCTAGACTAATTGTTTGCTCTTCTCTATCCAATTTGATCTATTCATTAAATGCTATTTGGGATGAAAGCATATGTCATGCCAAATAAGATGACCCAATGTTCTCGCTCCGTAAAATCCTTAATTATGTAATAATGGAGAAAACAATTGTATTGTATAGTTTAATAACGTTACGATGAACATAACTGCTTTTGTTACGTATGAAAAAATAATTCACATTTAAAAGTTATTACTGTAAAACTTTAAGGTCCTTTAGACCTATAGTTTGAAGAGCCAGCCCCCTTTTCTTGATGTCAAATAAAAGCTCTTGATTTTACAAAGTTTTTGTTCTGCATGTTAACAAAATGTTTTCGAAAAAAAAGATATTTAAAGAAAACCACAAAAGATAACGACGCTTTTTAAATCTTAATTTTTGAGCTCAGGTGAGCTTCGCCGCTTTTCGAGATAATATGATTGAAGACAACTATGCACTATTTCAGTCTTTGTTTCTTTGCCATGAAAAATTCAACATCATATTTTAAATGATATGAGGAGCTTTCCCGATAAAATACCACTTTAAAATACGATGAATCCAGGATATCTCAAAACACGAAGTGACGTCATTAGGCAAACAAATTTCCAACTCGGTTCAGATCAATACCTATCAGATCTGAGAATTTGACGTTAATCGGTTGACCCGTTTTTTTTTAAAATCTCGTGCTTAAAATTGGTAAGAAATAAAAAAATAATAATAGCTTATAAAAGGGAAAAAGAAAATAAGAAAAAGAAAGTGTATATTTAAGAATTTCTAACGGAAGACCCTAATTACACTTTAATTTGCTAGTTCATATTAGTTTTGCATATTTCCTGTTTGTTTTATCTCGCTTATTCATTAAGATAATCGTATTGCACGAATAGCAAAAATATTAAAAATGTTTCAAAATTATAAAAGATACAATATTTAAAAAATGTTAATCTTTGACCTCAAATACTAGTAATCTCTATATCAGTAAAATAAAGTCAAAACAAGTGATTTACTAATTAAAACGTTACTAATTTCTAAATAATTTGTGAAAAACAAAAATCTTAGTAGACAGGTTTACAAAACCTGACCGTTATTATAATTGTTAGAAAACATAGAAGGGCTGGTAACAGAACAAAATTGCATAAATTCCATCTTAGTTTTTTAAAAGGTCCTGGAATATTAGCAAATGCTACTTTTTACAAACTGTAGATTCCCTTCTTAACGCGAGTACTTGATTCAGCCGATTTCCTAAAATCGCTAGAAAATAAAACCGCCAATCCCAATTTTTTATTATACTTTCATGTATTTTACATACGTCCGAAAATAAAAGCGGTATTTTAAAATTCGCGAAATGTTGCTCTTGCGATTTTGACGCGGATTTTAATTTGTCGCGTGTAATAGGAATCTACAACAGTCATCTACATCAAGTTTGAGAATACTATACCGCTTGCAATTGTACAACATCCATTATTCTTGTGGTTTTGCTAACAACGCACTAGAAACGCCGATGACGTGCGGTATAAATGCTAATGAGCACAGAAGAAACATAAATTATTGGCTGCGTGAACACATCAAAATCGACTTATCACTGAGACCTTTGTTCAGGCTCAAAGTGTGCGCCTTCGGATGGTGTTCAAAAATGTTTTTCGCGATCCCACTGCAACAAATTAGGTGCTGTTGTTTTGTTGTGGTACTGTAGCCTGTATGAGACTATATTGCGTGTATCTTAGCGTTTTACATTATTTAAGGATGCAATTTGATCACCTTGAAGACGCGTTTCCAATGTGACAGGGGTTTTGGTTATTCACACACTTTATGTAAAAATGATAAACATTCTGTATATTTGTAGTTGATGCCCACTTTTGATTACTTGCAATATCTATCTATCTATACTACTATATTAAAATAATAGACTCGAATTTTTGGGCTTTAATCAGAGAAGTACTGTCTTTTGTTTTCTATATTTTAAACATCATTGGTACTTGAAGATTACCAATTTGTTTTTATTTTTCCTCAATCAAGCTTCGCTAATTAATAATCAACAAAAATTTCTTTTTAAAAATCCGGAAATCACCAGGATTTTTTTTATTTTACAATCTTGCGCATGCGCATTACATTCACGATTAATCACGGGAGGCTCTTTAGTTCATGTTTCCAAAATATCACATTTGCATGGATAAACTCAGAAACGATAATACAAATACGTGTAAATTTTCATTGGAAATTTGCTATATATTCTGTTCATCAAAGAAAATACGGGAGATAACTCTAACTCAGTGCATTTAATATGAAAAATCCCGAGAGTTCCGAATGTCAACATGGTGTGAAAAAAAAGTTGGTGAAAAAGTGTTGAATTCTTCATTAATATGAATTAAATTTTCAGATGAAAGGTATTTACAGCCTCAACATGGTTTGTTATAAATAATTTGACTGTTATTTTCAATGCAGCTTCATTAGTTTTCTCCAAAATCGTTTCGGAGCGATTCTGCAATTTTTTGCTACATTACGGGTATATGGGAGGCATTTTAACTGTGGTGAAGGCCTGTCCCGAGACACAGTTAGATTATTCTAATTAAACAGAGTGTAGTGAAATTATTAATAGCATTATTGTAGGCCTAAAGCTTGGTTATGTAAATGTCAACAATACGGTATGTCGATGTATCTATTGCGTAAATTTCCGATATGATATGCAATTTCAATCCGTGCAGGCACGGTATGTTTCTTTATGTATGACAACCGAATATAACTTGAGGCAAGAACATGTTTTTTAGGTTTTTTTTTTTGTTTAACCATTGCCATTAACAAGCATGTGCAGATCCAAAAAAATTTCCAGGGGGGGGGGGGGTTGGTTCGGACGTTTATTTGAGTTGTCCAGAGAGGGGGGTGGGGTCTGAGGCATATTTTTAAAGAATTTTGAATAAGCGGGGGGGGGGGGGTTCGGCACAAGAAGAAGTGTTGGATTCGCCAATCGGTTATGTTAAAAAACTTAAGAAAATTTAGAAAAGAATTAGGTATTTAAGTAATGAAATGTGTACCAAAGTAATTTCAGTTTTTTCCATGTATGCAACGTTATGAAATAAATTATGGTAAAGAACTGGGATAAGAAGTCGGATATTGTTAAAAAAGAAAACAAATGTTCTCCAAAGAAGAATATGCAATCAAACTTACCTGTAAATGATGGAATAAATCTGAAATCAGCCGTTCAAAACCGGATATCTTATTAAAAAAAAGAACTTAAATAACAAAACCAAAATGATGTGGTCACATATATCCGGAAAAGAAATTCTGGGGAGAAACATTTCGGCCTTATTTAAATGTTATGGAAACCTTTACCCTTTATCGTTTTCTCTTTATTCTTGTTTCTTAAACGGACATTTCCTATACATCATAACAAAGTGATTAAAAGAATATCGTCATATTAAATCTAATTTAGCGTTTCATGAAACATTGATAGATTTCCTAGATTACTTCATTATACCAGAATGTATTAAGTTTGCGTTTGCTATAGGTCTGCTCTGCGTCCGCTCGGGGTCTGCTATGGGTTTACTCGGGGTTCGCATTCGGGGTCCGCTTTACGCACTGAAGTCTGAAGCAGAACCGTTTTCTATCTTACCGCCCGTAAGCCCCGTCACTTGTATATTCCAAATATACATGCATAGACATTTGATCCTGGCATCGTCCCGTAAACTAAGTGGACATTTCACACCTGTGTATCAATGGTTAATGTGTTGGTATAACACACACAGAGAGAGAGAGAGAGAGAGAGAGAGAGAGAGAGAGAGAGAGAGAGAGAAAGAGAGAGAGAGAGAATGCCTTGAAGATTACGAAAATTACTCCCAAAAGGAGGGGGTTGAAAAGTAATTCTGTTTGCCGGGGGGGGGGGGGGATTGGGTCGGACTGCCCTCCCTCTTTATCTACGCATATAGTTGCCCATTCTAGGTACAGTGGGTTTTTTTTTTTTGGTATTTTTAGAAAATATTTATATAATGTCAATTGACTTGATATACATATACACACTGCCTCCTTTACATACAATGTGGTAAAAAAAAATGAGTAATTGGTCGAAGCAAAGGCATATTTCAGGTGTTTGGGGGGGGGGTTGCGGGGTGGGTTCATTGCTGCTTATAAACTATTTGGATCCAAAGCATAGTGTCGATAAAGAAATAAACAAGATTATGCAACTTTGTGCCTTGCGCGTTTTTTTTCCTAAATATTGAAGGCAACCTTGATTTTCATGTCAACAAACTGATACGCTTTCTTGTTTTGTTTATTTAGGTAGTTAGCATGGGACGGTTTCGCAGTAAAGACCCGGTCATATTTTACAAAAAGGGGTAAATGGGAGGTTTGGGTGGTTATTTGAGGGATATTTATTCCTAGAATATTTATTTCATTTATTTTGTAGATAGAGGAGCTTAATATGTCTATGTCATTGACACATGACACTTCAGATGCGAAATTGGGACCTTAATTTTCACTTTCGATTTTATAATGGAAAGGGGGGGGGGGGTTCAGAACATGAAATCTCACTCGAGGGGAACGTGAAAGATTTCAAATCAATTGAATATTATTGAATATATATTAGTTGAATATTTGCATGGATAAACATTAAGCTGCAAATCCTATCGTAGTTTATGGGAGTCGCCCGGGATTGGAGAGTATAATGGGACCTACGTATATCAAATGAAAAAAGCGAACAAGGGAAAATTCTTGAAAAACTTTTGAGATCGACCCTGGCTATTCTAATAAATGTTTTATGTAAGTTGTACATTTTTATTCTGCAATGTCTGAAATGAGTCCTGACCATGTCTCCCTTAAATGTAAACCAGTTGAAAGAAATTTAAAAATCATTTGACCCCCCTCCCCCCCCAAAAAATACGACCAGTATCTGCTTTAATTTTCCTCAACAGTAAAAAACAGTCCTTTTCAACCTAAATTTTGATACGAATGAACATCTCGTATTTCAGCAAAGACAGAAGAAATAATCAGACATAAATGTGAAATAAATTAATTTCAAATAACAAGGCGACGTGTTAAATATGGTGAAGATAACTTATTTTCAATTCATTACTAATTGCTACAACAACAAAAGACTGGGCTTTCCCGGGGCCCCATCCTCACCAAATATGAAGGCCCAAATATGGGATACAGGGGGTTAGCCAGCCCCTTGAAAGATATCCCATTATAACTGTATTATACGAAATTTCCTATTTTCGCCAGGCTAGCTTAGCCTGTTAATGGCCGTGTAAACCCAATTCCTTTTGAGGGTTTACTGGGCTTTCCCGGGGCCCCATCCTCATCAAATATGGAGGCCCAAATATGGGATACAGGGGGTTAGCCAGCCCCTTGAAAGATACTAGTATCCCATTATAACTGTATTATACGAAATTTCCTATTTTCGCCAGGCTAGCTAAGCCTGTTAATGGCCGTGTAAACCCAATTCCTTTTGAGGGTCGACTGGGCTTTCCCGGGGCCCCATCCTCACCAAATATGAAGGCCCAAATATGGGATACAGGGGGTTAGCCAGCCCCTTGAAAGATACCCCATTATAACTGTATTATACGAAATTTCCTATTTTCGCCAGGCTAGCTAAGCCTGTTAATGGCCGTGTAAACCCAATTCCTTTTGAGGGTCGACTGGGCTTTCCCGGGGCCCCATCCTCACCAAATATGAAGGCCCAAATATGGGATACAGGGGGTTAGCCAGCCCCTTGAAAGATATCCCATTATAACTGTATTATACGAAATTTCCTATTTTCGCCAGGCTAGCTTAGCCTGTTAATGGCCGTGTAAACCCAATTCCTTTTGAGGGTCGACTGGGCTTTCCCGGGGCCCCATCCTCATCAAATATGAAGGCCCAAATATGGGATACAGGGGGTTAGCCAGCCCCTTGAAAGATACTAGTATCCCATTATAACTGTATTATACGAAATTTCCTATTTTCGCCAGGCTAGCTAAGCCTGTTAATGGCCGTGTAAACCCAATTCCTTTTGAGGGTCGACTGGGCTTTCCCGGGGCCCCATCCTCACCAAATATGAAGGCCCAAATATGGGATACAGGGGGTTAGCCAGCCCCTTGAAAGATATCCCATTATAACTGTATTATACGAAATTTCCTATTTTCGCCAGGCTAGCTTAGCCTGTTAATGGCCGTGTAAACCCAATTCCTTTTGAGGGTCGACTGGGCTTTCCCGGGGCCCCATCCTCACCAAATATGAAGGCCCAAATATGGGATACAGGGGGTTAGCCAGCCCCTTGAAAGATATCCCATTATAACTGTATTATACGAAATTTCCTATTTTCGCCAGGCTAGCTAAGCCTGTTAATGGCCGTTTAAATCCAATTCCTTTTGAGGGTCGACTGGGCTTTCCCGGGGCCCCATCCTCACCAAATATGAAGGCCCAAATATGGGATACAGGGGGTTAGCCAGCCCCTTGAAAGCTATCCCATTGCAACAGTATGATGAATATCTTACCTTTTCGCCAGGCTAGCTAATTATGTCAATGTTCAGGTCTGGTCAGCAAGATATGATTTTTAATATATAACTGTTTCTTAACAGTAAAAAAAGGAAAGTTTATTTGGAATTTTAAATTACGTTTATGTTGTTATTATGTTATTATGTTTACGGTAATTTGAATAGCGAACCGACCAGAGAATTCTATTCGCTATTCGAATAGTGAATAGCGAAAAGCGAATAGAACTCCAACTTCTGAATGCCAAAATGTTAACACACATTTTGTTTGGGCATGCCATATGGTGGGATCTATTGTACATGTACCAATCGGGCTTCAACGTCCTGTCAAATGACGACTTTGTTTATTTTTAGCTTGAATTTTCAATCAAATTTTCGTCAAAGATATCTCTGCAACTATTTATTACAGGTGTGTAGCAATCTCTTATGATACAGTATCCACTAATGATATAAAGTTCCATTAGTGATCCGACTTCTTACCGTTAATGATATATCTATATTTTTAACAAACTACCTAGCCGTCCACAAATGATCAGTTACAAAATCATAACATTAAGGGTCAAAATTCACGTCCACTAATGGTATAAGAAAAGAACGCAAAATAAGTACATCGTTGACCTTTTATGATATTATTGCATTAGAGGATGAACTTCAACCATTAATGATGCAATTTTGTATTATATAGTACTATTTTAAATTATACATTTTGCATTTACCTCTGTCTATTTCTATGTTGGCTAAATTAGCGTCAGACAAATTTTCAAATTAACTTTTTTTCCAGTTGTATTTATTTGATAAGTTTTATTCTTTAGATATAGGCCTAAAAAGCTATGTCTTTTTATAAGTCTCATTAATCAGCTGCTTGTACAAAGTTGATTAAAAATGTTAATTTTGCATTGCAAAATATAAACATGGTAATGCTGTAAACTTTTGGATACTGTATCATTAGAGGTTACTACACAGGTGCTTGAAATTTTAACACACTCTTTGTTGGGGCATACCATATTGTGGGATCTATTTTTGTAACAACTGAAAGTCAACTTCCTCTTAAATGACGACTTTGTTTATTTTAAGCTTCAATTTTCAATCACATTTATGATAAAGATTGCTCAGCAACTATTTATCGCAGATGTTTGAATTTTAACACCCTGTTTGTTTTTTATGCATGTTATATGGTAGGATCTATTTTTGTACCAACCCAACGTCAGCTTCCTGTTAAATTACGACTTTGTTTTTTTTTTGGGGGGGGGGGGTTGGGTTAGGACTAAACTTTCAATCAAATTTTTGTCAATGATTTCTCAGCAACAATTACTATTCGTTGCAGATGTTTTAAATTTTAACACACTTGTTGTTTAGGCATGTTTTTGATAAACTATTTTGAACCGATCAGACGTCAACTTTTTGTTCATTGACAAATTTGTTTATTTCCAGCCTCAAATTTCAAACAAAATTTCATCAAAAATTTCTCAGCACTATTTATCGCAGATGTTTGAAACTTTAACACACTCCTTGTTTAGGCATGCTATTTGGTGGGATTTATTTTTATACCAATTGGAAGTCAACTTCCTGTTTAATGTCGACTTTGCTTGCTGTAGAATCGTTAAAATTCGTGGAGGCTAGTTTTCGTGGATTGCTGAAATTGTATAGGTTCGTGGGGACGTAATTTCGTGTACTTTCTAATACCTTCAAAAGGAAACATGACCTAATAGCTCTAATTTATTAATTCGTAAAGTTGTTAATTCGTTCTTGAGAGGAACATGCACCCACACATTCCACGAAATTGAATCACCACGAAATCTATTGAATTCATGATCATGATCACAGTATATTTTGTATATTCACATTAGAGCGGGGGTATTACTAGCAAGCATTGGCTCACAGATATCTTGTTTTCCTATATTTGTTAACTTTCAAGATAGCTATTACGTGTATATATTTTCATGGACAAAATAAAGATGTATCGTGTTTATGTTTTACTTAAATCACCCCAATTCCCATGGCCCAGACAGAAACTTTCCCAATAGAGCAGTTAAACGAATAAAAATGATAATTTGCTTTCTTTTCTCATTTTAATGTTTCACTTGTTCAGTTTGACTCATTCTATGCTGAAATATCATCAGACATTTATACAAAAATCATTGCACACATACCACACATAAGTATTTTGTTTCTAGCTTTTTTTTACTTTTTTATTAACAAGTCTATTTGGTTTCTTTTTTCTTGACAAAGGCTTTTATGATACCTTTTACTGTAATAGACAGCTTCATTCTCTTGTCTTAAAATATGAACTACATTTGTACTTTCTTTCATTAAAATTCAAGATCAGAATAAAATAATTTTAAATATAATACTGTGGTTTCATGAAAATCCTTTGAATACCAACTTTCATGGATTTCGTTGTAAAGTTTATTCATGAAATTAAATGTTCATTGAAGTGCAAGTTCTACTAACAGTTTGTACTGATAGGGTCAATGACCACGAATTTACGTATTCTTGAAACTGTTTCACCTTATCCAAGAAAATTGATACCCTTGAATATTAATGAAACCACATACAGCCCATTTCCTCCATTATTTAACCAGTTTTGCCCCATCCTAGTGTCAAAACCCCTTCCCCGGGGGACATGGATTTTACAAAATTACAATTTTGGTAGAAGGCTTCCTAATAATTAGTCTACACAATTTTGAATTTAGTTTGTTTTATTTGTGAGTAGGAATAGAGAAGAAAGATTTAAACATTATATCCATACGGACTATGTGAACAGTTTTGCCAAGCCTAAGAACCAAAATCCCGACGACGACGTGCAAAAACCAATTGCAATAGGTCAACTCAGTGACTCGATTAATCTAAAAATGTGTATAGCTCAACATAAAAATTCATTAGTTATGAAAATAAAAGCATGGTGATAATTATGTTATTAAATATTGTACAATATTTACAAGATCTATTCCAATAATGACAATGAACTGAATTGATATTTTGCTATAAAAAATATAAGGGAACTACATATAGCGTCTTCACGATAATTCACTTATACTAATCTTTTAAACCTTTAATTTTTGGAACATAAAAATTGCTTAAAACCACATTACGTTTTTTATACATATGTTAATATTAATATGTACATAAACCACTGAACAATTTTTATATGGAACCATGTATTTACAAGGGGATTGCATTTTGGGGTTTATTTGTATATTGCATTTTGGGGTTTATTTATTCCTTTTTAATCACACCAACTGAACGTCGCGTCCTTCTTCTTTTCTTTCTGGATAGGTTCAAGGACGATGTTGCAGCTTCTAAAATTAAAATGATTTGATATTTTAATTTTGGGGATAGTTCCATATTGTTCAGAACAGGTTCATTATGGTCTTAATAAATTGTAAACAGAACATCTCAGTGTATAGTTATAGTTCTTTGTCTTTGTTTCAAATTCTAGTTCATCTGTCAAAGCATAGTAAGTACATGTAAATGACTGAGAGTTTTTTTTTATCTTAAAATCAAACTATCAAGTCAACAATTTTGGGAGGGTTCAGCTAGATTAAAAAACCATTTATCTATGTGTGTATGAACAAGGAATCACATGTGACAGACGCTGTAATAGAATTTTTTAAGATCTTTAAAGTAAAGAGTTAATATAATAGATTAGATATATTTAGAAATAACTTCTCTGAATAATATTTATATTTTTAAAGGCATTTTCAGATAATAGAAATTGCTTCACTTACTCTGAAATTTTTAAACAGTTAAGTTTACAACTTTGAGAATAGACTAGAGTTGGATAAATTTATGGATATTTAATTGAGAATAAAGATATTATAAGGACAAATAAGTAAACCACTTTCACCTTTTTTTGTTAAATGAGAATTAATTGGAAACAAGGTTGTCTTGTTAATTGCTTTAAATAATATGTTTGAAATATTTTGTGTGTTATAAGTCAATAAATTTAGTAAACTTTACAAGGCTGTTTCTTTTAACTGGAGAGTCAAATAGTCTGGTAATTCTAGACATTAAACAAGTATAAATAGAATCCTAACAAAAATTTAAAAAATCCAAGAAGCATCCCCTAGAGAGCGTAACATTATATACCATCTATCGATGATACAAGTTCAAAGTCTGTATGTTTAAGGAATCTCATGTTAAGGTCGGGACATTATTTTTTTTAAATAATAGTAAGTGATCTTGAGACACACGATCGATAAAGGTCCAGGTTTTGGGAGCATGCACTTCTTCTCAACATCATCTATCTATTTTCCTGCTATAAAGTCTCTATGTCAAAGGGTATTTCAGTTAGATCAGGACAAAATTTCAAAGAAGAAGAGGGAAATCTACAAAAAACAACTTGTCTTTCTTTGGATGGGAAGCAAAATAAGATCACAAGAGCAATGTGGACAAAAGCAAGTTTATATACCCCCAAAATCCTGCTTAACATTAAAAAATTTAATTAAGTGAGTCTGATAAACTTTCACATAGCATTATGCAAATATTTGAAAAAGTCTGATTTTTGCAAGAACATTACTATTGAAGTCCTGTAACTAATAAAAACCGACATCACCTACCTCAAAGTTTATTATGTCAATGTAATACTGAAAACATATATAGACAAACTGCCTTATTACCTTTTTAGAAAAAAATGATATTCAGAAAGCTTTTATTCCAAATCAAATTATTTATTAAGGAAAAAATTGCCAACTTTAAATGTATGCATCCTACAGGTTTTTTTCTCTCTTGATCTCTCTATTCCATAACTAGCACAGGTTTTGTGCGCCGTAAACTTTTTATCGTGTATCACGTAAGGGATAGAAGCTCCCCTGTCATCCATCCATTTTTTTAGCCTGGGAGCTACAGATTTGTAGCAATGTGCATAATTCAAAACAATATTTGATGTACTTTTTTCATTAAGCTAAAAATGGTGGTAACAAATGTCAGTTAGGGTTAAATTGCATTTTATGTGCAAAAGGTCCAAATAAATGCACCTTACTCAATAGGTATAAGATTTAAACTCTCTTTTTTGCATTTTTCATGTATGTTTAGTCTTTTAGTTACATACTTCTCAAGCTTCTCAAAATATTCTTAATACAACAACATTGGAAAGTGATATACCGTAAAAGCCCACACAATGAGATTTCCAATTAATATGGGTATTTTTTGTTCAAAAAAGAAAAGCACGTTTTTGTTAAAATATGAAATATAAGGAGGCAGATTATTTTCTAAAACATAAAAATATAACATATATTACACCTTACCATTATCTTCGGGATCGGACTGGACAGTTCTCCTGGAAATCTGCCGTTTTTTCTTTCGAAGACGTTTCGAATAGGCATGTTTCAAACTGCTGTTCATATTTGTTTCACTTAAATATATTCCTGCGAAAAAATAAAAACATTGAACGCAAAATACGTGACAAATGTAACAACCAATGTTGTCAATCCATTTATTTGTTTTGATGAAGAGATATTTGAAAATGTTCACATTTGAAATGAAAAACAGATCATTTATCATAACTACTAATTCTAAAGTTCTCCTTTATCTTGGCAATTTTAACATTAAAAGATCGGTCTTACATGTAATATTCTTTAACGAGTTCTTTTTTGGTTTTATTTAGCTGCAATAAGGTAAATATCTCCCCTTTTATATCGGTTGCTGAGCTACTCCTTCAAAGGAATTGTGGAAGTGGAGAGTGATTCTTTTATCATTACAATCATTACAGGTATATAAGATTTTACTACACTAAAGTTTTTAAAACGTTACAGATATTATATTAATTACATAACTAGCTATGTGTCATTCGATATAAATTCATTCGCTAATGCGTGTTCTAATTCTAATACTATCATGCGATATTTTATTTGACGTTATTAATTGATAAATAATTAACGACAGTAGCAAGTTTATTGTCCTCCGAGACAGCAACTACAGATGAAATTTTATTATCAAGACTCCAAAGCCCACACCTTGCAATATGCAACCCCATTTACGGATACGTTTAGCCTTGGTAAACAAAAAATATATTAAAGGGGGGGGGGGCTTTTCAGAAAGCGCATTATCTTCTAAAACATGATACAGTACCACTGTCTTCGGGATCAGATTGCACAATTTTCGTGTAAATCACAGAACTTTCGTTTTGGAAATTTGTCGAAGTGGCATTTTTCAATTTGCTGTTCAAATTTGATTCATCCAAAGATTTTCCTGCTAGAAAAAAGAAACAGCATACGTAAACAAAAAAACAAGAAACCCAAAGACATTGACAGTCATCCGAGTACCATTTTACGTAGATGGACTAGTTAGAGAGGCTCGTGTTTGAATTTCAAGCTTAATTTTAGAGAATAAAGTCTGATTCGACACTACATGTACATCACCTGAGAATTAGAATGTTCGGTCTCATTTCTGTAGAATTTCAGGAAAGTGATGTTAACAATTCAGAGATCAAAAACTGTCTAATGTTAAACTTTCGAAATGCAAAATTTTGGCAAGATTTGTTTTGTTTAAATCCACGATGTAGTATGTAAATAAAAAAGTTTGACATGGACACAGAGCAGGGAGATAAAACTAGTATGTAAATTAAGAGATTTAACATGGACATAAAACATTTTATGTGGTAATATCTGAGAATTTAAGTGGGTTTGGAGAACATTATGATACAATAATAGTAAATGTGCTTTAGTAAATAGTTTGATTGGTCAAGGGAGATTCTTGTTCTAATAACAATGTGTTAAATGGAGATAGAACATTTTGTTACTGTTAATATTTTCTCCAATCGGGAAACAATTTTGCATTGGATATCATAGGTAGATAAGTTCTTGAACCAATTCTAACGATATGCATAACTCATTTTTTGTAAAGGATGACTGCACTTAAGGACATGCGATATTTGCGAGAAAATAAACTTTTAAAAGAAGAATTTTTCTTTCAATTGCTGAAATGGTCAACATCTAAACTGCAACTTTACGTAATTGCGTTAAATAAAAGTATGTTGTTACCAAGTACAAATTTGTTTTCATAGGCGGGGGTCATCACGATTTCTTGAATCTCCATACGATAATGAGGACGCCCATTTTTAGACTGACTTCATACATAGTCAGCGCATGTTTGTCTATTGTTTTCCGTTTAACAATAGTTGTATATTTGCATTATCAAAGTTATGTCTAAGGGAGATTAATAGACAAACATGCGCTCATGGTTTAAATGAGAAAAAACTGCTTCTTACTTTCGCGTTCCCTCTTGTAACCAAGGGCTGATGAATGTTAAATATTATAAATCGCCACGTGATTTCTCACCTCAGGTAACTTTGTGAATACAAAATTCTATCACGTGACGTGTAATGTAGCATGTTAAGTGCTAACTAGGACAATGTTTTCGAACACGTTGAGGTGTCAAGCATTGATTCAAAGTCTTCTGTACTTACATGGGCGTGGTCTTATTGTTGAAACCATAGTAAATAGTATACTTGTATCATATAGAAAAGATAGGGTTATGATGAAAGATTGATCACATAAGTTTTTATACATGGCATTGTTATTCATTCTAGTCTAATTTTAGTACCATTCTGATAATGTCAGCTCCACCTCTCATGCATATTTTTATCAATCTTATGTTTGATCAAGGGCAGATACGCGAAAATTCTCCTTTTTTCGAAAGTTGTAAGGAAAAAAACATAGAATGAGTTTATTGTATCACAGTCTAAAATCTTAATTCATGTTGGAAATTGACTAGACTCTTTAAAAAATTAAACAAAAGTGATATTAGGTTAAGAAATAAAAGCAACAGAAGCGACCGAAAAGGGCCCAAAACTCGACGCTAAGTGCAGTCATCCTTTGGCAATTGAACATTATAATTCTCAGGCGACGACTACTCTGATTGTTATCCTCGCTTTTATTATTTAATGTTTGAAAACCTTAATTCATGAAAAGAGAGTGCAAAAGTCGGAAGTATCTTGGATTATCTATAACTTAACTCAAGGGGCAAAAAAATGTAACCTTTGGTACAAACAGACATGCGACACCCGGGAGTGTTGTGAGATTTAATAGCCTTGGCGCGATTTTGTAATTGAAGTTGCAATTTCTTATGCTTTTTAGCTTTAAAATTATTTTAAAGGCAAAGGAATTAGATGCATTTACTAAAAAAGCTACTGTGTACAATTAGTTACAAATTGCAATTAAAGAGGAGGATATTAAGAACATAAAAACATTGCATTTAGTTTATCTCACACGACTGTGAAAGTACATAATTAGAAGAAATCATGGACATCATAACCAGCATTCAGTTTATTTATCTCTGCAGTGGAAGATTTTCTAAAATTAAATACATTTTTACTATATTGTCATATTAGCCCTACCAAAAAGCATGAACCCCTGACCCATGGACCATGAATTTCAGAATTTCGAAAAAAGGTTTTACGGACATCATAATTAATGCGTTTAGCTGTTTCCTCACATGTGTTGGATTACAGAAGAAGACTTTTTTTAAAAGTTGGTCTTTTTGCATACTTGGATCGCCAATGATGCCCCAGGTGTGGTAAGGTAATAAATTTAGCAATTTAGATTTTTCTTCTCCTAGAGATGATGACAAAAAATTGCAACATTTTGCCCTTCAGTAATCAAGGAGAAGTTAAAACTGTAAAGCTGTTAACGGACGACTCACTAAAAACGACGCCCGTAAACGGACTCAGCTGACTCAAAAATGTAGCAACCAATCTTGTGTATTCCTATAGTAATTGTATTGAAGCAATAATTTGTAAACGTAATTCTTTGAAGTGATTTTCTTTATAATTACCAATTCCGCCGACATTCTCTATCTTATGTAATGTTTTCACCCTTTTACGAACCACATCACTCTGACCGTCATTTGTTTTAAGATATTTGAGAAAGGTATTGGCATGTCTATCTTTCATCATAAATGTAACAGTAACTAGTACTGATTCGATGTTTAGAGCTGTAATTAGAATTTCTCCAGGATGAGCGGATGTTGTCTTTGCTAGCCAAAGTCTCATATCGTGGACATGTAACGTTACTGATTCTTTTTCAGACATCATTATCTTAAACTGAAGGTGTTGATGTCCAGTACCTAGAAATAAAAAAAAATCTTTTGAAAGTCATTAATATTAGCTTACTTAGCAAAATGAATCAGATTATACCAAATAACATTAAACAAGTATATTATTGTTGTTATTCGTTACACTTGTAGCAGTTTTTAAACTCGATTTAATAATCGATTTTTCCTTAAACAATTTCAGTTTGATTTTTACTTACATTGAAAGCAGAAACAATCCCACTTATGATAATAAAATGTCATCAATTATAGGTTATAGCATTTTGTTAGTAATTGGGTTTTTTTCATTTAAAAAAAACAAGATGACTGCCCTAATACAAGTTAAATGTCATTAATTATTTTATGAATAATTGTAAAAATAATGAAAAAATATTGAAAAGAAAGCAAATGAACTAAATAAAAATCTTTCAGAGTTTTTACTTTATGATTTGAATTTCCTTAATTGTTAAGATATTATTAAAAATAAACTCTTTAAAAAAAACTAAATGAAAGGTAGTGTAAATGTAGCTAAATAGAAATATACCAGTAGGTAAAGTCTACCCATGTTTTATTAAATTTTACAATCAAAGTACTGGTGTAAATTCTGCATCTATTGCATTCATTTCTATAATTGGCGATTTTGTCAACTTCACAATGGCATACAAAAGTCATAGCAACCAACAATTTGGTACAGAGAAAATTTCAAAGGAAATTAAACAAAATCTGACCAAAATGTAATTAACTTACATGAATTATAATTTTGGGAGTATTGTCCTTATTTTTTTTTATGTCACGTTGTGTTGATATATACAAACCCTTTTTTTGACAAAATCATTTTGAAAAATTATATAAGCTATATATGAAATAGAAATTTTGAATTAGAAAAGGTTTTGAAAAAAGTTATTTTGTCTAAATGAAAAAACCTCATATTGAAGAAATAAAAATAAACTAAGTATGTTATACCTTTTTCAACATATTATTTATAGATAAAATATTAATACGTTAACAAGTAAATAGTAAATATTTGTACTATTTGTTATTCCTAAAAACAAAAGATTATTTAGTATGAATTTTAAAATTATTGTTGTCGTTTCATTTATGTAAAAATATGAAAATGTATTTAATTTTTTTAATTTGTCATTTTATAGCATTTTTTTTCCCAACGTTTGTCAGATATTGGTTTTAACAAGGTAATTATGTAGTAATCATCTGTACTAAAATCAAATTTTCTATACAAATATGACATATATGCTGCTTATTATTACTGATTCTGTACAATATTTATGCAAAAGTTGCTTTCTGCTTTCTTTTTTCTTTCGTTCTGCGGGTTCCAAGACAGAGGTTAGTGTATGGTGCTGTCGATTTCCTTAGGGTATGTCCAATTCAGCTCCACTTTTTCCGTCTCTCCTTTATATTTATTAACCCTTGTCCCGATCTCTTCCAAAGTTTTTATTTGAGATCCGTTCAGGCAATTTGATGTTGAAGATGTGCCTTGGACAATTGTTTCCCCCCTTTTATTAACACTATAATTATATAAACCCCTTGGACAATTGTTTGAGAATGTCTGTATCTTCTGCAGGGTTGTGTTCCTCTGATGGGATCATCACCAAATCTGAGTAGTGTTTGGGCAGTGGAGTTTTAGCTCACCTGAGCCGAAGGCTCGCGATATTTTGAATTTGATACTAGTATGCTCTTTTAATCAGAGTTACGTATATTGCTGCTCAGGTGAGCGATGTAGCCCGTGGGTCCCAGACGAATTGTTTTGTCCTGCATCTGACTGTGGTTGTGCAAAAGGAAACCAGATAATCGGCAAAGTAAAAATTTTTGAGTTCGGCCAGTAGTGTCAACTGTTTACCGTTATTTCTGCCTGGTGTGTCAGTTCTCATGATCCAGTCACTGACCAAGAACAAGAGGAAGGATGACAGCAGAATCCCCGTCAATCTTCTGTTTTGACCTTAAAACGATCGGACATTTGGTCAGAATGGGCAACCCTGCATATCTTGCCTTGATAGGTGTTGCGAATCAGAGAGACAAGCTTCTGGGGTACTTCATAGTGCCAAAGTGCTTAGTGTCTTCCACAGTGCCTCTCGGTTCCCGCTGTCGAACAATTTCTTATAGTCGATAAAGTTGATAAATAGGAAGATCGTCCTCTCCCGTAACTGCTTAATGACGATACGCCGACTGGCTATCTAATCAACAATCTTTTTCGGCTTCTAAAGCCAGCCTGTTGGTCTCGGTCGGGTCTACTGCCTGTTTTATCCTCTCAAGAAAGATCTTGTTTAAAAACTTAATATAATTCGACAATTTATATTATATTCTCTCAAATCTTCTTTATTTGGCAGCTTAATAAGGACGCCTTTCTGTAAATATCTTATTTTACGCAAGTACTTAATTCCGCGATTCCGCTGTTTTGTATTAAATTGCGAGAATATAAAATCGCGAGCACTGCTTCTCGCGATTTTACGCGGAAATTAATTCCTCGCGTTTAATAAGGAATTTACAGTATTTTCATTCTTCTGGAATGTTTATTCTTCCTAGATCTTCTTCAAGAGATTATGCAATATGTTGACAGCTGTTTTTTGTCAGCTTTGGTGGCTTTAATGGAATCTCATCAGCCCTTGCCGATTTTCCGTTTTTGAGTGCAGTAATTGCTTTTCTGATCTGTATCCTATATGGTTTGTTGCAATTTTCTTTCGGCTGGTTGTATGTATGCCGGGAAAAGTTTCTGGTGTTTGTCTATTTTATAGCTGTCTAAAGTGTTCTACCAATCTCTTCAATTGTTCTTCTGTTGTTGTGAGAAGGCTCTCATGGTTGTCTGGTTTGTCTGTCTGCATGAATTTGTTTAAGAGCTATTTAGTGACTCTACATAATTCTCTCAGGTTTCCTTGTCTCGCAGCTTCGTCAGCTTGTTTGGGCAGGTTTTCAATGTGGTCCCGTTTTTCTTTCTTAATGGCTAGAATCTGTTCGACAGGCTGAGGTGGAATGCTGTCCTCACTTTTTTGTTTTGAAGACACCTAGGTTATACCTTGTCGTCGTGATTGTCTTGTTCTCAAACCTCTGGCGATGCTGCCGTCATCAAAAGATGGTGGTCTGATGAAATGTACGCTCCTTTCAGTGCCCAGACATCTGTACATGCACTTCGAATTTTCGAAGAAGATGCTTCTTCCTAGTGCAAGCTGAATAAGGGATCAAATGAGACTATTTCTCCAGTTGTCAGTCTTATCTGTCCTGTCTGAAGCCACCTCGCCTAACTCCGTCCTATGAAACAAATGTTGTAGTGTTTCATCTCATTTACTAATTGTGCTGTTCGTCCGGTCCTGTTGTATACATTGTTTCTTCGATGTTTCAAGAAGAAAATTTGATGGTTTTCCTGGGTGTTGGAAAATGAGGACTATTAGAGGCTATTAAAGGCCCACGCCACGAGGAACATTTTATGTACAATGGAAGCTTATTATTATTGCAACCCTTCGGCTTTGGAGCCGTTGCAACGTCATGCCACAGTTTTTACAGTGTTCTATTGTGCCTTTTTCCCCATAGCCGCCTTTTTCCTGGAATGGTTATATTGAAGTCCCATCCGGAAATGGCTATATAGAAGGTCAATTAAGCGGCGAACAACCATATCTTTCTACGATCAAATTCATATTGTGAAACAACAAATAAGGTAAACTATGTCTTTTATGCTAAAAGATATCCATATATCCCGCCCAATTAAAAAAATGCGCACAAAAAACGTTTTCGTATTTTCACAATATTTGTGACAAGGAAAAAAGTAATCATTTAACAGAATGACGTCAAACGAGTATAGCTTTACCTTAAACTTTTTAGCGATGTAACCTTAACAGTTGTGTATAAAAGAAACAGGTCAGGTAAAATTACGTGAATGATGTAATGCTATACGTAATTTTTAAACAATGGATAGAATTAAATTGATATTCTGCTAACTATGTTTGATATATATCAACTATATCAAAATGGATGAAAGAATATAATTGACATCTAAAATGCTATATTCCTGCAATTATCGTTATAAATGTATGTATTTTTAACTTAAGGATTTTTTCTTGAAGAAGGATGGAAGTCAACAAACTACACATCAGCTCTTCTACAATGTATTATTTTTTAAGATAGGTAATATAGCCATATACCATCATTTAGTAAAGAAAAAATCCAAATCGAATTACCTGTAAAATTTGAAATGTTTATGTATAATAAGATATATTTATTCTGAAAATGGCAAAGCCTTCCTTTTTTAATCTAAAACATAATAACTTCAGCTTTTCTCACATTAAAAAAACATAAAATGAATACTTTTGAGAAATGCAATGTTGTCCAAAATGTTTAAAAAAAAATAAAATTTGGTTAAAACTTTTGTTTCATTTCTAAAATCTGACACTTTTATTTTGCTAGAAATGTGGTTGAAAATAAGTAAGCTTAGTGAAATTTAGTGAAAACTACTTACGTGGGGTGAACTTTGTTTCGAAGCATTTTAATTGAAACTGGTTTCCTTCTGAAAATTCTTTACATTTTTCAACAAGATCCCGTTTTTTACATTTAACAAAAATCCATTCCAGAAAAGCCATGTTGTATTCGAGTTTGAATAGTTCTGACATTTTAAAAAGTATCGTAGCTCCGTTTTCCTTTTCGAAACACCCATGGTCTACTATGCCTTTAAAGAGAAAATTACGTATTTTAAAACATATTTTAAAATTATAGAAAATTGCACATCATATAAATATAATCTAATTTGATAAAATGGTGAATCAGTCTTACCAGGTAAAATAGTTAGCATGGATTGCCAAGTACCTTCGGTAATGCAATTTCCAATCCGTATCAAGAATGCGCTGAATTTTTTATTTGTTTTAGTTTTAATAATATCTGAAATAATAGATAATAGACACAAGAAATAAATATGCATCACCTTGTTTGGGTGTCAAAAGACTTTTTTTTTTTACATGAATTCGTAAAATATTTGGTCACAATATTGCTTGCCAGTGTTTCTTGACTGTAAAACGGACAAAGAACAGATCGAGAGCGTTACGGTTTGATAATGAAGATATTTGACCAAGGTTAAATTGGACCCTAAAGTCATATTTTAACGTTGAGTATTGATACCATTGGCGTTGAATTATTACCCTTGGCCGTTGAAGATAAAATGCCTTGCGGAATTTTTACCATAAAATCGGTTTTAAATCAACACAAAAACTTTTATATTAATGAAGCAAAATTTATAACTGTGATTTCTATTATCAACAATTTCAATGAATTATGTTTATTCATTAGATCTGCGTCTCAGTTTTCAATATTTATAATCTTTATAAATATAAATCATTTTATATTTATAAAATGGTTAATATTTATTAATGTAAACCATTTTATTGATTACACCTGGAACGAAAAATATTGAGTGGTTATTAAAACATGTAATATACAAAGTTTACAATATTTTATTTTGTATTTTTTATTTACATCCACTGGATAAATTTTAAAAAGTACAATACAGATTAGCGAAAATTTTCATATAACTCAATTTTTCTGAAAAGTATTATATTCAGTTCTTTGAAATAAAACCTATAAATATTTAGAATTTTAAAAAAAATCTGACCTGACAATTTTAAATTAGAACTTAAAATAAAATTTAATAGAGAAGAGGAAATTAAAAAAAAATCCCAATGTTTCCTTAAATTTATTATTACTCTACATTTCGGAAATGTTAGAGGCTTGAAGTTCTATGCATACTGAGTCATATAACAATATTAATTAATCAAGACTTATTCATTTTAAGACACTACGTCGCAAGATGGTGAATTAAATGTCAGATTAAATTGTTTGTATCCATCCATTGGGTTGAATATCATTATAGCTCAGTGGATAAAGTATGGAGCTTGTGAACAACAGATAACGAGTTCAAATAAGTCTGTGGGCGTTTTAATATTTACTGAGTTTATTTTTTAAATTTTTTATATATCCAAAATTGAACATTTTTGCGCCTTTTTGATATATATACTTATTAGGCGTCATGCTATCTATCATGATCAAGTAATTTTGTGATGATTTCAGAAACTTTTTTCAGGAAGTAGTGAGCCAACTTATATTACATATATTATAATTATATATATCTTGTATAGAATGGTTTTTTAAAAATATTAATTCAGTCTAACTAATTAGACTATAAAGACCGTGAAACATTTTTGGTAGAACAGGGTCATGCATAGAAGCAGGAGCGTGATGCGGACAGCCCCTTTTTAAGAATAGAAATTAATATATGATTAGTTAATTTAAACAAATGTATTATATCAATTAACATACTTGGAGAAGACAGCAGGTGTTGCCTATACAAAAGCCTAATCCACAATGTACATGGTAAGTGCAATACAGGCACTGTAAACAGGAGGTCCAGGGGCCACATCGCTCACTAAAGTAACACTGGCCAAAACTCTAATGAAAGCCACTTATTCTAATCATAGCAGCTTTATAATGTCAAATACAAATATTTAACCTAGTGGTGTTTCAGTGGTTGTTGTGTCACAACAAAAAATCGACAAGGATTCTTTAATACATACCAATATTGCAATCTCTAGGTTTAAAATTAGCAGTTCTTGATATGAATAAATTTTTATCTGTATAATCGTATACTGTTTTTTAATCCTCTCTTGAGACCCATTATAAGTTTTGAGATTATGCATTAAACAATCCAAATTCTAAACGACATATTCCTATATTAACTTTGATTAACTTGATAGTTTAATTTCACAACCTGTGAGCGGTGCTAAATTTCCACTTTGTCGTCATATTTACACATGTATTTTCACCAATAACACCAAAAAAAAAAAAAGAAAGATACTGTATATATATTAACTGTATGTGATGTTGAGAACATAAAGACTTATATTGTGATTTACGAAAGAACATCACTACATTGGAGGTGGAAGAAGGATATATAATGAGTATTTTCAAACTTAAGTAGCGGCGGTTTTGCTAAACGTAAATCATTGTTCAAAAAGTACATGTATATGTTTCATTTGTAAATGTACTAACATAATATTGACCCATTTTATGTCACCAATATATTGGTGGGAAACATACATTGTACAAACATTTGTTCGCGCGTGACATTGGGCACATGAAAGAGTGGACGTACGGACAAACAGATAGATAGATAGATTCAACTTACCTGTGTACCCATAAATCAGATAGATCTCAATTATGATACCAAATAATAATATCCCAATGATAAATCTGAAAATTGAAAAAATAGAGAATATAGATAAAAGAAATAGAGATACATAAAACAATAACGCTCGTCGGGTTTTTTTTTCTTCATTTTTATTTCAGTTTAAAAGCTGTATTGGTGTGTCACTTGAATAGCCTTATTGCCACCATTGTGATTTTCATAAAATTTTATTTTGAACAATTAACATTAGAAAATATTCAACTAAACAAACACATCCTTTTTGAATACGTAAAAAGAAGTGGGCTGACTATGTCAAATTCATGAACTCTAATTTATCGAACAATTGTATCTAAACCTGAATAAGTAATTTCAAACTTTAACACTTACAAGAAGCTAATGTATCATATCGCTCATTTTAGCAAAGAGTAATTGATATATGAAAATAATTTTACATCGTATACAACGGCATGTCAATATTATAATTATGACGATTTTTTAGAGTAATTATCTTATTTAATGCCTCTATATCAAATGAAGTCCTTAACCTTTTTGTTTTAGAACCCTATAATGTTTAAAAGATTGAGTACATTTCTAAAATCTAGAAATTATGATATGAAAAGTATGAAATTTAGAAAAAATGGAGATAAATTTTTTGGAACTAAAGTCTCCATATTTATATGATTCTTTTTTACATTTGTAGACGCTTTATGGAACTGGAACCACATTCTCATTTTTAAATGCATCCTAAAAATGAACCTTCTCTAATCTCGACGAATCAGATATGACTTACTCGTAAAATTTTCATTGTATTGATTTAACAAATCATTGGCTTCATTCTTACAGTGCACATGCTCTATCTATTAGATTTTTCTATGATATTTTAAGAATAACATATTCACTTAGACTTGACATCCTCTGACCCGGCGGGTTATGGTGTGACTAAACGAAGAAATGTTGTGCAGTATCTTCCTCGTATGATAGCTTTACAAGTCAATATCAACATTTTCTTTAGATAACTATGCATCATTTTTACACCATTTCCCCCCACATATTTAGTTTTAAAATGTAATATGAAACACTACTCTCTTTACCCCTAACGAATAATATTGTTTGAAATATTAACATTATGGAAACTACGCATGAAGCCAGTGCCAACACATTACTTTTTTTAAATAGATATTATGATTATACATGGGAAAATTTTAAGGACCGTTCCATAACATCGGGTCAGAATGCATTCTTGTTTTGAAAAGGAAAAGGGAATAAATTCTATATTGAAAATTTTTAGAAATTATACTTGGACAACAACTACGTCGATGGCAAAGAGCAACAGCGACAACAGACAAAAGACTTGCATGAGCCTTTTGCTCAGGTAATCTAAGTGTAACAAAACAAGATAACTGAAAAATAATTAAGGATAATTGATATTCAAGACACATTATTAGTTAATTAGAAAATCTTTTTTGTATTTTTTGTATTTTTTGTATTTTTCATTACAATAATTCTTACTATTAAAAGTTGTGTTTTAATCAACAATAGTAATCATAAGATAGATTATATCTCAGATATCTATAACTACGGACGACAGATAAAACACACTGGTTTATTCAAGTTATCACTTACAGAATTTCTTAATCTCTATATATAACTTTTAATTCAAGTAACAGTGGTAACGAATATAAATATAACAATATTCAAATCACATTATCAAAAGTGAAAAATTTAAACCAAAGTATACAATTGCAGTTTGACTAAAAATAATACATTGCTTTGCACCGTTATAAAAACTGTAAACGCATAAGGCTATACTTACATGACGTCTACATAAAATGAATGTTTTGTATTTGTTGCATAGCTGTATGGTGATATAGGAAACCTATAAATAAAGTCAGGTCATAGTTGATGAAAAGATTTTTAAAAAATAAAACAAATCATTCGTTTTTAATTCACCAATAATATTTACATGGTCGGACTAATCTCAGTTTTCATATCATTGATTGCATTGGTTATTCGTGGACTGAAAGGGAAAAATGCTCATTAGATTTGAGATATTATTTCTTAAAGTTAAATAATTGATTTTTCTTAGTTATATATACATATCTTACAGTTCAGTTTGGATTTATATGTAACATTGATCAAAAACCTAATCACGTCTTTTACTAAAACATTTAGATTTATTCATGATTGAAAAATGGATATCAATCAAAATGAATCAGAAGAGCGTTTAACAAATTATATATATAATGTCTGTAAAGACTGTTTAATGATCAATAGATAAATTTGTTCAAATTTTTTACAGTATAATTATTTCAATTCCAATGAACATATTTTTGTGCCAATTTTACATGTTTGTGTATTGATATTTTACCTTGTTTGAATGCCTTAAAACTTTGTTTAATGTCTTTTTGTTAAAAAAATACGTACTTAGTCGATTCTTTTGGACAATTCCTCTCTTCAACAAAGCAACCAAATTCCTGGTTTATTTTAATACATGCTGAATCTATAAAAGTAAGAGTCTTTCTTGCAATTAAAAAAAAAAGCCTGCAAAAGTATCCGAAGCTCATCTAAAGTACGCATATGTTTTCCAGTGTAGTAAACAAGTTCGTTTATGCTAGTGTTTTTGTTCGTATTTTTAGGGGGGGGGGGCAAAAAACTAAATAATTTAAGGATTGTCTCGCACAAACAAAGATAAAAGGTAATGTTGTAACACTGTGCCGGACATTTATGCCAGTGCCATGGTTGCACCCGTCTAAGCTGCATATATCGAAAAAATGTAAATACGCCATATGATAGGCCATTGCTTAAAGAGTTTATAACCTGTCAGGTGAGATATTTACCTTTCAAAAATTCATTCCGACAGAAGAATAATTTTTCCCATAGGAAAATCAATATTCTTATAGGAAAATTGAAATTTCCTATCGGAATACAAGAACTTCCTGTAGGAATTTCAATTTCGATAGGATTTGATAAAATCCTATAGGAAATCTTTATTTACTATAGGAAAACTACCTGTCAGAATCAAATTCTTACAGGAAATACCATTCTCCTACAGGAAAATATAATTCCTGTAGGATTTGTAGAAAATCCAATTGGATTGTCAATATTTCCTGCAGGAGATTCATTTCCTTTATGGGAATTATCCTTTTTTCTTATGGGATATCAATTGTTAATTTACATATTTTACCTGTCCGGTGAAACACATGTACACTAAAACAAAAGTGGTAATGTACTCTCTAGACAATGGTCTATCATTTGGTATGGATTTCTCCGAAACTGCATCTTAAGCGGATGCAAAAATGCCACCGTGGCACTGGCATACTTATCCGGCACAGTGTATTGTCATAACGACTGATATCTTTAAAATAGAATAATTAAATTAGTAATGGGGAGATCACCCTCATTAGATTAGTTTTCCTGCTTGTACATACCTTAAATGACATTATTTGTTTTTCGCAGTTTTCCGTTTGTATTAATGTTTTAGTAATAAAAAATTTGCATTGTTGACAAATCTTTTTTAACAAATTTTATTAAGGTCTTCCGTTTCCAACGGAAGACATTATAGTGATTGTAATGTTTCTTCTTCTTATTTTTTTTCCCTTTGTTTGTCCACAAGATTTCTCAGAGATGGCTGAATAGATTGTTCTGAAATTTTCAGGACTGATAGAGAATGATAATATCTCCAGGCTTTTTTTCATTTTTGCAAAATTCATTTCCGATCGTCCGTTTCCTGTCCCGCGACAAAAAGCTAGTGACATCGTGATCTCAGAAACGAAAATGACTTAAGCTTCCAAACTTTGTGGGATGATAGACCTATATGTGTAGATGTGTTTAAACTATTTTGTTTTGTTCGTCGTAACTTCCGGTCGTCACCGGAAGCATTTCAAAATTTTTTTACGCATTTAATTTATTTAACACAGAATTGAAGTATAAGTATAAATACTTACAGATATCATCTATCCGATGATAAAAAAACAAAAAAATTCTACTTCCGGTGAGATATCACAGATATCTCAGGTTGTCTTTTTTAAACAAATGTTGTAACAACGAGATCTCAGAAACTGTAAGTGACTAAGACATGAAACTTATATGAATGATAGATATTTGATAGAAGATGTGTTTAACAGTTTTCATTTTGTCAACCGTCACTTCCGGTCCACACCGGAAGAGTTTAAAGAAATCAAGCTGGTTATATGTTTAACTGTTTTTCTTCAATATTTTTAGATAAAATGTTAGGCAATTAAGTCACATTGTCTAGTGTTAAAGAAAGTCTAACTTTTATTTTCATTGAACATTTCCGTTTGTCCGCTTCCTGTCCCGAGACAAAAGACCTTGACTCCTCAAGATCTCAAATACGGTAATGACTTGAACAACCAAACTTTGTGGAATGATAGACCAATGTATGTAGACAAGTATACACAATTTTGTTTTGGTCGGCGTAACTTCCGGTCGGCACCAGAAGCACTTCAAAAATTATTTTTTTACGCATTTCATTTATTTCCCACAGAATTGAAATATAAGTATAAACGCTTACATATATCATCTAACCGATGATAAATAAACAAAAAAAATTACTTCCGGTGATATATCTCAAATATCTCAGGAAGTTTTTTTTAAAACAAATGTTGTAACAACGAGATCTCCAAGACTTTAAGTGACCAAGACACGAAACTTACATGGATGATAGACATTTGATAGAAGATGTGTTAAATTGTTTTCATTTTGTCAACCGTCACTTCCGGTCCACACCAATAGAGTTTAAACTAATTAGGTTGTTTATGAGTTTAACTGTTTTTCTTTGACAATTAATTTTTTATAAATTGGTAGGCAATAAAGTCCTGTTTTTTAAGTTAAAAAAATACTAACTTTCATTTGCATTGAACACTTCTGTTTGTCCGTTTCCTGTCCCGAGATTAAAAGCCTTGATTCCTCGAGATCTCAAAAAAAGGTAATGACTTGAACAATCAAACTTTGTGGGATGATAGACCTATGTATGAATATGTGTTTACACTATTTTGTTTGATTCGTCGTAACTTCCGGTCGTCACCGGAAGCACTTCAAAAATTATTTTTTAAGATTATTTTATTTATTTTACATGATATAAATACTCAGTATAAAATCTTAGATATGTCTTCAATACGATGTTAAATAAGCAAATAAATTTTACTTCCGGTGAAATATCTCAAATATCTCTAGGTAGCTTTTATCCAATTTGATGTCTGCGAGATTGTAGTCACTGTGAGTGATTGAGACACAAAGCTTTAACGAATGATTGACATTCGATTGAAGATATGTCTTACGGGTTTTATTTTGTCAATCGTCTCTTCCGGTTCTCACGGGAAGGGTTCAAACAAATCATGTTTTAAACAAGTCTAACTGACTTTCTTGGGTGTTTCATCTAGCCTGATAAACAGTGATGTACAATAGGCAAATGTACGACAAATACCAGCTTTTGTTTTTATTAATCACTTCCGATCATCCATTTTCGGTCCCGAGAAAAAAATATTGTTTCAACGAGACCTCAGATTATGCAGAGACGTGAACAACCAAACTTTTAGGAATGATTGACTTATGATTGTACAAATCTTCAACATGTTTGGTTTGGTTCGGCGTTACTTCCTGTCGTCACTGAAAGTACTTCAAAAATTGATTTCTTTTTCATTTTCATTGTTTTACATGGAAGTAAGTACTGAATATTTCATTCACAAATATTATCATATCAATTATTTTATCTATATGAGAGAAGCAATATCGTACAGTTAAATTGATACATGTATATCAAAACGGAAGACCTTTTTGTTGCTCTTGCAACAAGAGTCTAGTTTACAAACTTTTTTCTTTATACATTATAAACATTTGAAATGTACATTCACTAAATCTGCATTTATCTGTCTGAAGAGCTTCCCAGCAACACTTAAATAAATTCAACAGTTGTGAAACTGGAGACTGGTGTATATTTGTGCAAGTTTTCAATTATACGAAATATTTCACAATTTCTGAATGGTACTTTAAAAGATTTGTACCAAGAAGGTACTGCGATATCGCAGGTCTTTATTAAACACATGGATAGTAATCATGTTGGTTTCAAGTCAAACGCAAAATGACCATTTTATATCTTTTTATATAAACAGACCCACTAAAAAATTTGTTTTCTTAAATGTCAAATAATATGGATGTCATAGATGCTTATTCAATGTGAACTGTTTTGGTATAATTTATTATAAAAAAAAAAATTTTTAATAGACGGCCTTTGCTGAAAGCAAAGTCCTGGTTGTAGAAAGGCAAATCGCCAATGTTACTATAAATAGCACAACTTCAGAAGTAAATAAAAAATCAAACAGCGTCAAAAAAAAGCTTCCGCTTTACCAAAAGCGTTTTACAGAGAGGCATGGTTTGTCAAATCTATTTTTTTTTGTGAATAAATTTAACATCGAGTGGGTTTTTTTTTACTTATTAATTACGTGTTTTAAAACAAGACTTAGCATTTTGGGCACATATACAATGAATTTCCATGAACTAATTTACATAGCATTGGTATTCGGCTGCACATCATTAAAGCTTGTTTCAAAATTCATTGCACTGTTGATATTTTTCAAACCAGACAGACATATTTTTCTTAGTTAAGTTGCCCCACTTCCACTAGACTTATACTTTTTAAGACACTTCGTCACAAGATGGCAATTAAAATGTCTTGTTATTTATTTGTATCAATCATTTTAATCGCTCTCTGACGCTTTATTGACATTAAAAGCATGAGAGAGAGAGAGAAAGAGAGAGAGAGTGAGAGAGAGAGAGAGAGAGAGAGAGAGATTACTAGTCTTTACTACACAAAATGCATAATGACGCATCATAATATCTCCGCTTTCAGTACTTCAATACTTTGATATTCAAGGGTAATATCCTCATATGCAAGGCAAAACTCATTATATGATTTGGTTAATTATATGAAAGGAATGCATCTTAATATTATGTGGAAAGTCAACATATAATTTATACAGAGATAAATTTACATACTAGTGTTCATTCGGCACGCTATGTGTATACTCTTTAAAAGGGTATGGTCACGAATCACGATTTTGGTCATTTTTTTTATTACTTACAATGATTTAGGAATGCATTGTTACAACGCACTTTGAAAAATTACGCACTTTGAAAAAAATTTTCAAAGTGCGTTAAATTTGGGACCATCTTAACGCACTTTGAAAAAATAATTTTTTTTTCAAAGTGCGTAAATATCGACGATATCAACGCACTTTGAAAAAAAAATTGTCGATTTCTTGAACTTTCAGATAAAATTGGTAGTAATTAGTTAATGTTATACCGTCCAAGTCATTCATTCACATATATATATATATATATATATATATATATATATATATATATATATATATATATATATATATTACAAGTTTTCCCGTTTCAAACTATCCTGAAATGTTTGCAGGGCACCAACGATTTAAAAAAAATTGACGTTTGATGAAAGCTATATGTTATTCCATCTTGATATAAAAAATTTCATAAAAAATATATTAATATTTGTCTATATAATTTGAAAAGTGTTGTATCATTACTTAAACTGTGTGCTAGTAATTAATTGTCTTGCCTAAATATTACAGTGTTGGAACTGCATTTTAAAATCAAAGTACTGAAAGTACTGACGAGTGTTTATTTTTTTTAATTACGAGTTAATTCTTTCTGGCTCAAGGAATGGATATTTGCCATTTACCTACTGTGAAGATAATGTGACTCATGAATTAGTATTTAAGTATAGACATGCGATTCTTTTTAAAGCAGTAATTGTAAATCAAATTAATTCCTTTTAATTTCAACAAAGACATAAATGTCAATACGGTATCTCTTTCTTCGTTCATTTTTTTTGTACATAAAGAATACATTTTTTAATAAACAAATAGCCCTCGCTTACATATTACATATATTATAGATCCATATTTCAAAATATTTCAAAATCTCTGTCTACGCGATTCTTAGTACGAATTCATATTTTTCTTTTCGAATTGAAGGGCTATTTCAGCAGAAGGAGTTGTCAAATTACTTAGTGTTAAATTTAAAATTATATTTTTTATAACGCAATTGGCTGAAATGTACATTCAGTATAAAGAATGTTAAAATAGGATTTCAAAAATGAATAAATTCTTCTAATGAGCTATTTTATAATTTTGTTTTCATAATTTGATGCTAAAAGATCTTCTTAACTCCATATAAGAACCGAAATTTAAATAACGACTGAATTAAATTTAAAAGCTAGCGACGTTATACTTAGACATCATGAACTGGGTTAGAACAACGTTTTGAACGTTTATTAATAATAATACTAGTTTGTTTAAGAAAAAAAATGAATATAAAATTCATTGTTTATTCTTTTATGTGGTGTTAAATTGATTTAAACAATCATCGCTTTATAACCCACAAAGTTGGAAAGGGAAAGAAATATGAATGTCATGTACAAATTTTGGTTACCAATATTTTAAATTTTTGTAAAGGAAGTAGGATTAATGTTCTATGTAGGAAGCTCATCCAGTATGGATCAGCGCATGAGAAACGTCCTTGTTAATACGATCTGACGCTATTATCTCCCTTGCTGAAAGAATGGATCGCCGTATCGCTTCATCAAAAACGAAATATCAATTAATATTTCATATACTTAGTATAAACACAACTATATATCTAAATGGTTATAAAAAAAATTAAGAACTTATTTTTTCAAAGTGCGTTAAGTGTCATGATGTGAAAAAATGTTGGTCTACAATCATACCGCACTTTGAAAAAATATTTCAAAGTGCGTTGATTTGGACTAAAATATAACGCACTTTGAAATATTTTTTCAAAGTGCGTTAGTTTTTTCCCAAATTTAACGCACTTTGAAAAAAATTTTCAAATGCGTAATTTTTTCAAAGTGCGTTGCCACAATGCATTTTCAACCAAAATTTGAGTGTCAGTTGTAGAGTCAGTAGAGTCATAAGCAAGATATAGAGCTCACACTTTTTTGTTACGTAGACAAGATTCATGTCATGTTGTTATTTACATTGGTTCAATATAACGGTATAAGTTCTTTTCCAAGCTGGTTTTCTCTATCTGCTAACTCGTTTAGGACATGTATAATATGAACTGTTCCTAGAGTTGTCACATTATTTTCTTTTTAACTGTCAAAATGTAAACAAAAACATGACCTGTTCTTTGTTAACATAACAAGGAATTGTGGCCTCTGTATTCAACTTTTATCTCGGCGACTGACACTAAAATTTTTATTGACTATTAGAAATGACCTACTTAAGCAGTGCAAACACTAAAAACGGAAAATTTAAAAAATATATATAGTTATATCTATACAATATCTATATTTATGTGTCGCTGTTGAGTCATTATAAGATTTGATTATTTCTTTACATGATGTGATTATTTCGTTATATGGTTTGGTAATCTCCTTATATATGCAGTCGTAGCTTTATGTAAATGTTCTAGCTGAAAGTATATATTAGCCCACAAAATACACAAAATTAAAATTTAGTGTTTTAACAGAAATGATTTCTACTGCGTCTATTTACCATTGCTTTTTTGAGAGGGCACAATGTTACAATGTTACTATAATTTCATGACTTCACAGTATCGATTACGATTATCATTACTTGCAATCAGAAAAATGAATATACTTTATATCGATTCCTGAGAATTCTAATTTCTTTGCTTGTTAGCTATAAATATACTAGCGGAAAAAAGAAACTGTGCATTATTTAATATATGAAAAAACATTTAAAAATTACAATGAACAAATTTTATTTTTTGTAATACTGTTAACACATGTATTCGTAACAACATCTCATAACACATTAATGTCAACGTCGAATAACGTCAATTTCAGGTCAATCGAAAGTCACTGTTATTTGAAATTGAATTAACAAAATTAATAACGCCACCATTTGCGTTCACTCATGCTTGACAGCGACGCCTCATTAATGCCACTAAAGTGTTCAGAAATGCTTGAGGGAGGTTGTTCCAGATGTTGGTTAAAGCCTGGCTTAAATCAGCCAATGTCACTGGCTGATTTGGTAAACGGCGTAAACGTCTTTCTATTTCATCCC
Source organism: Magallana ariakensis (assembly GCA_020458035.1). Taxonomy (NCBI): domain Eukaryota; kingdom Metazoa; phylum Mollusca; class Bivalvia; order Ostreida; family Ostreidae; genus Magallana; species Magallana ariakensis. Next base: position 38,634,999 of record CM035816.1, read on the forward strand.
AGACGTGCTCGATTGGCGACAAATCGGGGGAAACAGCTGGCCAAGGCAAGACATCGACATTCTGTTGAACAAACAAGTCCCTGACTACACGTGCAACGTGTGGCCTTGCGTTGTCTTGCTGCAGAGTGATGTGATTTTGATGTCTCTGTATGAAGGGTATCACATGACGCTGAAAAATTTCATCTCGATAGCGTACGCTGGTGAGATTTCCATTGACAATTTGTAGAGGGGTCCTTCCACGTGCTGATATTCCACCCAACACCATAACGCTACCTCCACCAAATTGTCGACGTTGCACAACACAAGCGTCCTGGTAACACTCACCAACGCGACGATACACCCTACAACGGCCATCACTGCTATCCAAATGAAATCTGGATTCATCAGTGAACAGAATATTGGCCCAGTCCTGTATTCTGAATCGCAGATGTCGTGTGCACCACGCTAGTCTGGCAATGCGATGACGTTGAAGCAGTACTGGGCGCACCGCTGGACGTCTTGGTCTGATGTTTTGGTCGCGCAGACGATTACGCACAGTTCTTGGACTAATTGGTCGAAGCCCTGGAATGCTACGGGCAGTCAAACTTGCTGTCTGGAAACGATTTCTCTGATGCACAAGTGTAATCTGGTTGTCCTGTTGACGTGACGTCACACGAGTTCGCCCAGAGCGCGGTCGATCCTGGGTGTTGCCAGATTGTTGAAAACGTCTCCATAATGACTGAATGGTGTTCCGATGAACTCCAAAGTGTCTTGCTACAGTATTTTGTGCCATTTCAGCTTGCAGCATCCCAACAGCACGAATACGTTGGTTTTTGTTGAGTCGTGGCATGACATAAGGGGTAAATTTTGTTGAAACTAAAGTGATTTCCTTAACAAAAAAAGTTTAAACAAATCCTTTACAGTTCATATTCCAAACAGTATTGGTCCGTAAAACTCGTGCGTACAAATTCTTCAATAAACAATAGGTGCTCACTAACCATGAAAAAGTCCGTGCACCCGTACGGTTACCATCCGATATTGTCAAAAACAATACCATTATCGATTGTTTAAACTTTATTAATACAAACAATAGATATAGAAAAATTATACTAAAATTTATAATGCACAGTTTCTTTTTTCCGCTAGTATATATATGCATAACAGTTATAGATGAATGATAAGTATAAAGACATGCATGTACGTGAAATTATCAAAATTGAAACGTATTCATGAAACAACACCCTAAAAATGTATCAAAAGTGGTCCATTCTCTGCACGTTTTTGAATTAAATTGTGTTTTTTATTATTTTTTTTCTCTTTAAATTACTTGTTTGACGAATTGTGTGATTAAAATGTCCAAAAAAGCATGTCTTAAAAAGTAATATTTTGGCCATAATTTCCACAATCTGTTTACATGTACCTCTATTTTATAACACATGTTCGGCTAATTATACTTTTTTGCAGTTCAAAAGACATTGTTAAAGCGCGCTTTATATATATTTCACAGATCAAGTAGTATGCGAGAAACACATAAATCAGTCTTTTTATTCATAAACTAATGAAAGAAATGTTATATGTAAAGAATACTGTATGAAAAAATGAAATAAAAAAATAATTAAATTGAAAAAAAAAAAAAAATTATAATTAAAAAATTTGAGATATCTTCAAAAATGGGATGAATTTGATGTTTAAAATGTTTATCTTTCACTTTACAAATTAGGGATTTGCTGTTGTATATGTGGGGTTTTTTTCTACAAAAATATCATGTAAAATTCCCTTTTGCTCCATCAACTTGACTTTTGTGAATATATCATTAATAAAAGTTTTTCCGACATTTTTTTTAAAAAGTAAATTAGTTCGTATGTTTAGAAAACTAGTAGAAGTCTTTATTTTTATGAGATAGTCCTTTGATGAAATTAGTATTTGTGTAAACAACATCTGTATGAACAGTCCGCTTATATACTTCGAAGCATGTACAAATACACTATTTTGAAGCGCATAGTAGTTACAGATCAAAACCTTATAAAAATTCAGAAAAATACACATCGGTCTGTTACAAATGCAATATTATTTGCGCAAAGTCTATACAATAATTCTGTAATTATCCAGTTATGGTAATTACATATTTTCAATACAGTGTTGATAGAGAACTATTAGTGATGAAGTCATTCGAGAATGGACCCACCTTAATCTTTATATAATGCAGATAGACATTGCAATTCAGAGCTAAAAAGAATAGCTAAACAGGTTCTAATTCACATGCCGAAAGTGTACATCATTTAATACATCAGGCAGGTTACAAGTTACTCGATATATAGTGGTTTTTGTTTCTTTAAACGTTATATTTATAACATATTTGTTTATGTTTAGTATTCATATGCGACTAACACATAAGTTATAAAACATATATATTACGTACTAAGTTTCAGGATCAAATATTGATAAAACTTACATTTACGAACATCTTTGGAATGAAAACTCTGCGTTGGGCATCCAGAAATAAATCTATCACAGTTGTAGACATCTGGCACATGAGTCACCTCGTATGTGTAATTATAAACAGGACAATATCCTTGAAAGACAAATAAATGATATGAACAGAGAACATGTGTAAGAGAGAGAGAGAGAGAGAGAGAGAGAGAGAGAGAGAGAGAGAGAGAGAGAGAGAAATACAATACCTGCAGGTACATATCTGCCTTTTCCACAGAATTCTACTGTTTCGTTTCGAAAGGAACTTGCTAAACAGTGATAAACATTCCCATTTTTGGTTGAATTCAAATCATGCAAACAGTTCAGTCGTTTAGATCCCCTCGTCCATTGGCTGGTATTTTTTATATCAGGGCAGTTCTTGACTCTGAATACATATTTGGGCAAATGCGTTTCTTCACAATAGATCATGGTGTTTAAACTAACCAACTAAAAAGAGGGAAAAAAACTCGAAATCATAATGGTAAAATACCTATTACCGTGCATTAAACTAATGCATGTAAAACATTAAAATATTTTTCTAGGGTGAAACATTCTCTAAGTAGTAAGCATAGGTATGAGGCGAGTCAATTTTGTGGTTGATATATGAAAAGTTAAAAAAAATGATAATCAAATTTGTGAAAATCAACCATTATTTTGTCTGTTTAGTAATAAGTATGAAGCAGCAAGATATTAGTACTTTTTAAACGTATGTTGTAATACATACTTGAACGATGATTATACACTCGAAATTCATGGTGTCAGTCCAGTAATATCTGAAATCTAAAATTTTTAATTTTGTATATAATAATTGAAATTGCTTTCCCTTTTGAATGTCTTCAGAGCTATCATTCATTAAAATTTCATTTGTCATACTATGATTTTATTAATTAAAGTAAATATTTAAATACATAATGTTTCTATCAAGCAACAATGAGCATTATAGTTGCATTTTGTGAAAGCAAATTACGACATATCGTAATGAAGAAACGTATGATTGAAATTATGAATGAACATTTTTTTATTTACTGAATAGATAAAACATTTTTAAAACTTGACCATTGGTACCATCAATAGAGATATAAAGTTGCAAAAGTACAACCCCTTAAAAATGAATATATTAAACTTTATTATAGTCTGTCCCATGATATTTCTGCCGCATATTTTTTGAAAATTGTTCGATATTTATAAATACCTCTTGATTCAGACGATGTATCAATAGTATGGAAAACTCCCAAGATTTCCCTTTTGAAACGCCCCCTCCAGCTTGTCAGGTTTCAATACACGGCTAAAAATAGAAAGTCTACGAGGATTTTGCATTCCATCAGCCATAATTAAGCCCGGATTATAACGTTCAATAATTATGCGAGGTATTCTGAGTGACTTCCGAATGGAGAAAAGATGTCAACATTCCCCATTATGAATCTCCGTTTGAAATTTGTTTTCGTTCCTGTGATTTTTTACGACGGAAAAATAATGTGTGAATGAAGTTATTTTTGGAAATGTTCCCTTTCATCGGTCTCAATTGCACTTCTTTCACAGGTATCTTTCTTAAAAATCGTCCAAATGTGGAGCATAAATATCTTGGGACAGACTTTAGTATTAATTGCCAGTGCCTTTCCATGTTAGCTTTTCTTAATGCAACTAGTTTGCTAACCTAGCTTTAAACAACAACATCATTTTATTTACATGGTTTGCTGTACCTGTTTTTTGCAGGCATTGAATACGACTCCAATGAGCAAGTCTTCCAATGCAGGTAATAAGGATTACGAATCTCCTGCTTAGAAGAGTGCGTATTAAACCACAGGCGATAATACTCTCTATTCTTTGTTGGTGTATAAAAGTGAAGTGGGTCCGCCTATTAGTGCAAAATCGAGAAAAACGTATGATGGTACACGTATATAAATCGTAACTGCTTCAAATCAAATTTATTAGTATGATAGTTTATTAAACATGTAACCATTCAGGAACATATGTACATGTACTTTGAAAATTAAAATAAAAAATACAATTAAAGCCAATTTTTATAGCTAGACAATTTAGGGTTTCTTGGGGGTACCTGTAAAGCGCGAAACGAAACAAACCGATCAAAACGGATCTAAGCAAACCCAATCGAAACAAACCAAAAAACAAAAAACAAAACAAAACAACAAAAAAACAAAACTGAACGAAACAAAACCAAAAGTTGAAACGAAACGAAACTAAACGCAACGGAATTAAAGAAAACTAAAAATCAATCATGACTACAAAAAAGTGAAAATACGTTCATTAAAATGAAATTGTAATCCATTAATATTACAGCCTGTGTGTTTCAGGTTGCTGTTGTAAATTCGTAAGACGCTTACCCGGTATTTGCCCCAGCAAACCCAGAGTTAACCCTAAGTTAACCCAGGGTTAAGTTGGGGTCTGCCCTGGTGTAAGGTTGGGACTGATCGGTACTGTATCATCATTATTCTCTCTCTCTCTCTCTCTCTCTCTCTCTCTTTCTCTCTCTCTGTCTCTCTCTCTCTCTCTTTGACCTTGGGTGCGTATATACTTTGATATGTCGCTGATAAGTTCTAAAGGCATATCATACAGGTACATGTAGCCACATGTACATATGCACATAAAAGTACATCTTTCCCTCTCTTAAATCGTCTGTCTATTCCTTTAATGAAACCAATTAGAAGCATCAAAGATATTAGAATGTATATCAGTTATCTACATTATATTATATTTTTGCAAATACTTGAAAGCGGCTTAATCATGGTTTAAAATTTTATTTCAATGACTTTATTTTCACTTTTGTGTAGTCATGATTGATTTTCAGCTTTGTTAAATTCTGTTTTGTTGGTTTCGTTTTCTTTCGTTGGTTTCGTTTTTTCCCCCGATTTTTGATTTCGTTTCGTTTGGATTGGTTTCGATTGGTTTCGTTTAGTTACGAGGGATTTCGTTTTTAATTTCGTTTTGCACTTTACAAGTACCCGGTTCGTTGGTGTGTTTATGTTGACTTGCATAATAAAATTAAAACGAATAAAAAAAAGTGTTTCACAAATTGGTGGGGAGTTTGGAGTTTGGAGGAACCACAATATCCACGATTGGCCCACCATGGTTATAAACTCACAATACGAGTATGTTAAACCTTTTATTCATAAGCTAAAAATTAGTTTCACCCAAATATGAATTCGTTTGAATATAGGTACAATTCCTAACACATGCACGCCACAAACCTTACCTTAACAATGTGTAACTATGTCTCGTCTGATTTCTATATATCTTCGAGTAACAATGGGTGGAAATAATTGGCTGATTACAGTTGATCGATACCGAATTTCTCTGGACCCGCTCAAGAGTAAAATTTGATATAACTGTAAAGGGTACTTTCATTTTGTCTACACTTCAAAGTTTTCAATATAAGATTTGAATGAAGCGATTATATTGTTTTTAATATATCTTAAATAAATATATTGTTGTAGGCACTTTAATTAATTAATTAATTAATTAATGTTCGGGAATGAAAATCGGTCTACTTTCGTTTTTAACAGATCCAATCAATCGAATTCTCACCAAAGCAAGATCTATGATAAGTATTGATTTAATATCAAAAATATTGATTTAAAGAAAATTGTATTTGCATTTGCGAAATATATATATATATATATATATATATATATATATATATATATATATATATATATATATATATATATATATATACACACACACACACACACACATCATAACAGAGCATTTATATCTCAAAGCCTAGCATTAAAGTTCAAGCAAAAAATAAAGAAACCATGAACATAATGATATAGTTTGATTTTTAGTAATGAATATATATTTCAGTATAAAGATTTAGGTGGAAGTCTAGCGTTCTAACCAACGCTATTTGTTGTTTTATTGGGCAATAAATGTAGAAAAATGATGTTAAAGAGATAACTATTCTTTAAGGAAGTGCACTTGACAAAAAGTCACTTTTTTTACTGAGAACTTGTGAATGATTCCATAAACAACATAATGTGTGCTACTTCGTTTCAAATCCGTAAATAAAACGCATCCTCATTTAAAAAAAAATACCGACAATTAAGTGCAAATTGATACATATGGGGACCTTTTTTCTTACACAGCTTGTGAAGGGGTCTTGTGAAATATGGGTAATGTCATGGATTAATCAGTTTAATGATTTAGGGTTTCCTACGTTTGTATGATTATTATATAATTTTAGTAGATAAGTCTCGTTTATCACGAAAAAAATAAACGTTGATTGTCATGTTGATTATTGTTGCTCCAGCAGTTCTAATTGAGTTGTTACATGTTTGATAAACAGTCATGATCTAAAAAATCTTACTGATTGAGATTGCATCAGAACTGAAAGTAATTTTTATTGATTATGTTGTTTAAATTGTTGTTCTAATATTAGGTCTGCTCTGCTTAGCAACCAATTGCTGCTTTGTAATGCCTTGACCAAAGCACCAATTAATAAAGTTTAAATATTACTACCTGCTAGTTCACAGTTTTTACTTATTTGGTTTTTTAATGTGTTAATGATATTTTTTCCCAAAATTCAATGTTTGCATTTAATTCTTTTTTTGCTCTCGAAATAATTTTATGCATTAATTTTATCAAACTTGTCTGTGAGTTTTCATTGAGTTTTTTGTATTTCACAATATCGAAAACGAAAGTAACATTAAGGTTATATCTTTGTTAAAAATTATACCTTTGTTTATTTGCTATCTTTATAAATTAAAATAAGTAGAGAAGGATCAATTTTACATGTTCTATCGGGGGCGGGTGGGGGTATAATTTGACAATTATATATTGAATGATTTTTTTTATCATTCAATCAATCTTCGTTCTGACTTTCTCACGTGACTTAAATATAACAATTTATTATTCATCACAAAATGGCCACTCGATAGTTAAATTCAACCGAGGGACCCAAATAACTATCTAGGAATACATAGGCCTAGACAGTGAACCTTGGGCCCTTTGTAAAATTATCAAATTTTCACATGAGTGAATTATGAATGATTATTTTTCTCGCCCTAATTCATATCTGAAAGCTTGCCCTGTGCTCAAAAACTAATATTCTTAATCATCTTTACTATTAAGAAAACAATTTTAACCATAAAAGCGTACCTCTAAAGGATTTCCACGGTAAATGTAAAGTCACAAACCAAATCTGAATTGAACGATTTGAAGCCGGTCGATCAGAAGTTTAAAAATTAACTTTCGGTTTATTCATACGCGAACTTAGAACGTGCTAACAAAGAAAAAAGTATTCCACTACTTTTCACAAAACCTAAGTTACATTTTTATTAGATAAGCAATATAATTAGTTTATGAGTCAGCCCATTCCATTATTCATTATGTTTGTAAAGCATACTTGTTTGTTTACATTTACCAGCGGCGTTATAATACGTAGAAAACACATTTATGTCTCACACTGAATAATTTGACCTTGAAAATATCGAACTATTTCCTCATCAAAATATAAAGTTAATAATACCGGTTTAAATAACTTCCTCGTTATTATACAAAAGTAAACTTTTATATATTTTACTTACCTATCGAATTATTAATTTAAAAAAACTACGTATAGAGGTGTCTTCTATCATAGATGGTTTTGCACACTATTTATCGTTCCTGATTTATTCATTGAAACGCGCAAATTCAACAATGTTGACTATATATACACCAGTCTGTTTAAAGTGACGTAATCAAATTTTTTTAAATCGATATTTGGGGATGTTGCTACTATATCCGCGGTAAATGGTAACCTATGGGTAAAGTTAGGTAATTGTTTTACGTATATATGTATCTAGTACATGTATGTCCGAGTCGTACGTAGGAATAACATCAAATATGGAATACGTTCTAAAGCATCGTTTAAAGTCTTAGCAGCAACTTAAAAACCCTTTAAAATTTAATCAAATTTATGCATGTAGTGCATTTATTTTTTTTCCAAATTGTATAATGTCTATCATTTTCCTTTTTTTTTCTTAAAAAAACTCTCACGAATATATAAATGATATCCCTGAAAACTGATAGTATCTGTTTATTGATTTTCGGTGGATTATCTTAATTAATGTTGTGAAAAATTGAAATAATATTTATTAATGCCGGTTTCAAATATAAATAATGTAAAACAATGTTTATGTGCGCCATTGACAAATTTGAGATACTTAATTAAAAGAGAGAAAATATATAAGATCTCTCTCTCTCTCTCTCTCTTCATATATATATATATATATATATATATATATATATATATATATATATATATATATATATATATATATATATATATATAAATACTGATTCAAGAATAATACTTAATCGTCGCTTTAATAGATATTACTTATGTATATTAGGCAATTAAGAGTGAATGTTACATCCCAAAATGTCTGTCATCCGCTTGAAACGCCATTTTGTTCCGGATTAATAACATTTTGTCGTAGAACAAAATAGGTATACACCGTTTTAGTAAACTCTTCTAACGAGGGAGATGAGATAGGAATGAAATCACCTAAACGCATAGAAAATAAGTCAATTTCGTTCGTGTATAAAGCTTTCAGTTAACATTGATTATCAGCTGTTTTGTACGGAAAACATAAAATCTTAATAATATACTGTTTCTCGTATTTGCAATACATTTTCGTCATGTCAACTGCAGCTCACGATCATGCAAATCTGACGGGTGATAAATGTAAGCAGATATAATATTTTCACTTAAACTATATGTATATGATGAATTTAAAACTATACTTGATCTCTTGAATTGATCCTAACTGCCCAAATGTAAACGATTTGCAGTATATGGCTTGCATAGGAAGTAAATCGAAAGGTAACGGATATCTTTGACTTTAAACTAATGTTTTTTAATATTAAAAACTATATATAGTAATAGCAGTGGAAGATTTGAAAGCCAATGGAAAGAACAACAAAATTCTGAAAAGGAGCATGTTAAATTTTCAATACAACACGTACAGTGCTGTAATCATGTAAATTGACAAGGATAGGATAGGATGCAGGATGCATGATAGAAATATAAAAGTTAAGTTCTATCCTATCATATCCTATCATATCCAACAAATGTATCTTGCAACTTGTAGCCATCAGATTCGGGTATAAATTTCAGAGAGATTTTGCGAAATGAAAATTATCCTAACAATGCATTTTATGATTTACACACACACACACACACACACACACACACACACACACACACACACACACACATATATATATATATATATATATATATATATATATATATATATATATATAATGCATTCATCAAAAATAGAATTTATCAGGTTGAAACATTATTAATAACACTGCTAACCTTATATCTACACCTTAGGATAGACTTTTTTCTTTTATTATTATTTTTTTCGGGATTATTGTTATTTAAAAATTTAATACCAAGATATTTGACACCAGGTAAAATAAAGACAACTCTTCAATAGGATCTTTTATACCAAGATTTTTGCAATAAATCAGTATATCTTTTAATTTTTTAACTTCGTTCATTTTCTTTTCTTCGTCATATTTAACAATCAATATTGTTTATATTTTCAGATTTTTGTAAGATTTTGACCAGCAGTTTGCCTTTAAAGATGTTTTGTTTAATATTTTAGTTTCATATTTGTGTGAATTCAAAAAAAATCATAGAATCTTCATTCATGATTATATTGTTTTTCATTTCAAAATTTTTTAACATTTCACTCTTAAAAGAATTTTAAAACAGAAATGTTTGAAAATTTGACAAATAAGGGATAATGTGAAACAAGACTGATATTTTAAAAATTTTCTAGAAAATAAAGTATTATACTTTTAGGTCTTTTATTGCTGAATAGTGGACCTACTACTAGTAACAAATGGAAAAACAAGTGGAAAATTGTATTTGCTGACAAGGTCGTTGTATAGAGCTTACGATAAATAAGAAAGTTGTTTTATTTTTAAAACATTGGAAAACAAATGAAAACACAACAAAACTTGCTTCTTGATGCAAAGAATACTAAATGTTTATAAAACCCAAATTTCTCTTCAATTCCTTTTATTTTAAATTACATATTCTATTTTTGATTTTATCCTTACCTTAACGAATCAATCAAATGTTGCTATGTCTTTCCACGTGATCACAGAAAACTACAGTGACGCTTTTTGTTTGTTTATGTTCTGTTATGAGCGCTATGGCATGAATTGATTTATGGGGGCGCAACCGCTCCCTTAAAAAAATTAAAAACCAAGATTAATCGTTGTTCCATGGAAATACTCCAATGTTTAGTTTTGATTTGTTGTGTTATTGAGTTAACAATATTATCTTAAACTATTAATTCAAATTTATGGTTCCTCGTTCATTATTTGAATTCATGCACAGCAACAGACATGGAAGTTCAATTCAATTAAATCGAAAGTAAATCTTACTATTCGTATCATCATGTCTTAAGTAGTGATTTTCAGAGGAATATGAAACATCTACTTCATTTTTTCTTACACTGCTATCGATAAAACTGTCATACTTCATTTAAATGTGTATCCCTACCTTTGCGTTTCATTTGAAGGTTAAAAGGCAATAATAAGTATGGTAGCATGTAGCCATCTTTATTTCTTAACGTTCTGATTAACTGTTATTCGTTATTCCCGTGTAGCGACATTCAACGCTGGCATAATTTGAACATATTTTTTTATATACCGTTACGACATATATTACGATACAAAATTAATTTGGTTTAAATGGTTAGATCAATGTAATGAAAAGATTCTTCGGCGTGCTGCTTTCCATGCTAATTAATTAAGCAGAGCTAGTACAGTATTCGTATTCGTTAAATGTCATATAGTTCAGGCTCGTGCATGGTAAAAGTCTTCTTGCTTGCAAATAAAAGATGATAATCATAAAATATATGCATAGATTGAACATTTCTAGGGATGTCATAAGTTTTGATCAACGTTTGATAAACAAACATATTTCTATCAATCTTCATAAACAAATGGTTTAATTGGTAGTCATATTTGGCATGTATTTAAAATGCCCCTTGAACTTATACCTAGTAATAACATCCCTATACTTCAATATAATTATCAGCTTACTATTCACATTCCACTTCTAGAAATTTTGATGGGAATGACTGATTACCCACTAGCTGGAAAACTTCCTATGGTGCTTTTTATATTGCTTAGGATTACTCTTCTTTCGACATTTCAAAAGAGTGCAATAGTTTTAACTAGGGATAAGATAGATCTTATTTTCATATCTCATAGGTCGCATCTGATGATTCAAGTGATTATAGTGAATCATTGTCTGACTTTGTGATAAATTTCTTAAAATTATCAACTCTGAGACAGAACTATGCATGCCTTGGCATATGTTTATTTTCGTTTAAGTCGTGTCATCGGAGATGTTATTGCATTAGCAAATTACTTTCTTTGGGTTCTCTTTTTGTTATATCATATGATTTGTTTTACATTTTCATTGCAAAGTGTTATGACTTTTTTGAACATCTTTCTATACGTGTTTTTTTTTTTTTTTTTTTTTTTGCTTCAATTTAAAAACCTCTTGGAAAACCTAAAACAAATGCACTTAAATCTAAATAAAAGTCCCCAAAAATCCAGATATAAACACCTGTATCCATACTCAAAGTACTCTTAAAAACTAATTTATAATACATCAATGTGTGTATACATATATATTAAGGAATTGATAAATTACAAATTATTAAGTTTTTCGATTAAAGTACACCTACAATATTGTAATGTGGTGCCATGTTCATTCTAAATAACCTGTACATGTTGTAAGTCAACCTGAGTAAATCAGTACTGCATGGTTGTTTGAAAATAAAGTTGGATTTTTCAACTTTAAAAAAGATACAAAACTTAACTGTTTCTCTGATTTTCCAATCCTATAAATGATTAAATTTTCCATAGAAACAAAATTTTAAAATTCATTAAACAAATTTTAATTCTTTGGGTACAAGAATTGTAACTTTAAGAACTTAAATTCCTTTTTTGCAAATCGACTAGTCACTTCAGGGCTTCTGTACTTTCTCACCCTTGCATATTAACAGTGGCGTATCGAAATGTAGGTAGGCCACAACTTTCTTATTTTACAAAATCATACATAAAATGATGAATTTGGTAATATATTATGAACACTTCTGTGAGTTTAAACATCTTTTAAAGATATTATTTGAATTTCATGAATTCAAAATATGAAGGTATGTACTTTCGTTTTAAACTACTTGAATACAACGCCCACCCACAATAACGCAGAAGGATAAAACGTACGCTCAACTAGAACCCCAGGTCACCTGCTCATTCACAACTACCAAATCTGTGCACTCCGTTACTGAATGTAGTGTATTGCAACCGCAAAGTGAAAGTAGAATAACTCGTACCACTGCCTAGCCTTTAGAAATGTAATCCAACAAACAGAAAATGTATTTTTCTAAAGAATAACCATCTAAGGATTGGAAAGATACTATAGAGGATACAGAATCCAACATTTACTGTTTTTTAAGAGATATGATATAAGTTGTATAAACATTAGGTGACCTGTGGTCTCCCTAATGTTATGCTATGTTATAGGTGACGTTATTAATGTAACACAAAATCCACCTTATTAAAATATCAAAGTAGATGACCTCCTTACTCTGTATACGTATGTCTAGCTATAGCCTGTAGGAAGATGTAGTCTTCCCCCCCCCTCATTAGATTTTTTTACTGATACTTTAAGATAATGGTATAATGATTTGGTAATAAATTACATTAGGTGTCCTCTGGTCTCCCTAATAATACATCATACCACAAAGGCAACCTTATCAACTTAACACTCTAGCTAACATCTGATCTATTTATTGTTATTACGGAGTAGGTGTTGCCCTGTCTACAGGTTGTGAGTGTTGGAGTTCACCACTTCCCTCTCCTATCCCCCTCCCCCCGCTCCATCCACCACTTCCCTAAATTTTCACTTATCAAATTCAAAAATTAATCAGATTGCAAAAAATACACATAGAAAGATGGACTCATTGTGAATTGCATCTTATAAATAGATGAAAACGAGCAAATTGTCACCCCTTCCCCCTTTGACGACAAAAAATTAGCAAAATATGTGTACCGTTTTTGCTTTATTACTAGTATTTTATTGATTTAGGACCTAAGGTTACCTCTGGTCTCCTTGTACATTATTTTACTTAAGGTGACCCCTGGTCTCCCTACCATGGCTGAATATCTATCTTGTAAAATGACATAAGGTGACCTCTGGTCTCCCTATAGATAAACAAAATAATTATTTCATTAATTTAGGACGTGAAGTGGCCTCTGGTCTCCTTATAGATGTTCTTGTAAATTACATAAGGTGACATCTTGACTTCGTATCATTTAAGAAAATTAATACTACATTGACTTAGGACCCAGGTTGACGTCTGGTAGCCTTTTAAATATTTCACTTAATACAAACCCTGGTCTCTCTACAGTGGCTGACTTCTGGTGAATCTCCATCATCAAAATGGCATTAGATGACCCTTGGTTTCCTGTTTGATAACGAAAAGAATTCTTTATTGATTGAGGACCTGAGGTGACCTCTGGTCTCCTTATGGATATTCCATTCAAGGTGACCCCTGGTTTCCCTTCTGTGGCTGACTTCTGGTGAATGTCCATTCTTGTAAAATGAATGTCCATCTTGTAAGATGACATAAGACGTCTAGATCTTGTCTCACTATAAATTATAACAATATTATTGCTTCAATAATTAAGGATCTGATTTTACCTCTGCTCTCCCTACTGATGTTTCTCTAAAGGTGACCCTGGTCAGTTGCTGAACCTAGTGAATTTTTTATCTTCGAAAATGACTGACCCTATAGTTTAGCAGAATAATTACTACATTGAATTAGGACCTAAGGTAACATCTTGTCTACTTATGGATATTTGACTTAAAACTGACCCCTGGTGTGTGGTCTCCCTACAGTGGCTGACTTCTGGTCAATCTCTATCTTCAAAAATGACATATGGTGACCCCAGGTCTCCTTATAGATGAACAAAACATTTCTTCATTGATTTAGGACCTAAGGTGGCCTCTGGTCTCCTTATTGATGTTCTACTTAAGATATTCTTACAGTGGCTGGTAAATCTCCATCTTCAAAACTGTCAGAACCCATGTTCTTCCTATAGAATATATTACCAAAATTAAAACTATATTGATTTAAGACTTAGTGTGATCTTTGGTTTTCTTATATGGATATTCTACTTAAGGTGACCCCTACTCTTCCTACAGTTGATGCCTCTGGTGAATTTCCATCTTCAAATTGCGTTATGGTGACCTCTGGTCTTCCTATAGATGAGCAGAATTATTATTTCATTAATCTAGGACCTAAGATGACCTCTGGTCTAATTATGAATATTTTACTTAAGGTGACCCCTGGTTTATATAGATTAACAAAATTATTACACCATTGATTTAGGACCTTAGGTGACCTCTGGTCTCCTTATTGATATTTCACTTAAGGTGACCCCTGGTCTCCCTGCAGTTGATGGCTTCTGGTTTATTTCCATATTGTAAAATGAATTTAGGTGACCTCTTATTTCCGTATTAATAATCAAAATTGTTACTACATTGATTAAGGACGTGGGGTGACCTCTGGTCTTCTAATGGATATTCCATTTAAGTTGACCCCTGGTCTCCCTATAGTGGCTGACTTCTAGTTAATCTCCATCTTAGGAGAACTCTGGTCTCCCAATAGATAACAAAGGTATTATCTCATTGATTAAGGACGTAAGGTTACCTCTGGTCTCCTAATGGTTGTTCCACTGAAGGTGACCACTGGTCTCCATACAGCGGCTAAATTTCTGGTGAAGCTCTCAACCATGTAAAATTTTAAAATAAGGTGACCTCTGGTTTTTCTATAGATAAAATTATTACTTTATTGATTTCAGGCCTAAGGTGACCTCTAGTTTCCTTATGAATGTAAGGTGATATTTAGTTTTCTTACAGTAATTGACTTCTAGTGAATATCCATCTACAAATTGCATTAAGATGACTCTGGTCTTTCTTAAGATTTACAAAATTTTAACAATATTTCATTGATCTGGGACCATAAATGACCTCTGGTATCATTGTATATAGTTCACTTTAAGTGACCCATGCTCTTTAGATGAACGAATTTTTTTATTGGTTTAGAACCTAAGGTTACCTCAGGTATCCTAATGGAGTTTCCACTTAAGGTGACCCCTAGTCCCCCCACAGCGGCTGAATTCTGGTTAATAGCCCAATCTTGTAAAATGACATAACGTGACCTCTGGTCTCCCTATAGATGAACATAAATATTACTTTTTAAGGTGACCTCTAGTCTCCTTATGAATGTAATGTGATATTTAGTCTTCTTACAGTGGTATATATCCATCTTCAAAACTGCATTAAGGTGACCTTTGGTCTTCCTATAGATTAACAAACTTATTACTTCATTGATCTAGGACATAAGATGACATCTGTTGTAATTATGAATAGTTCACTTTAAGTGACCTATGCTCTTTAGATAAACAATTTTTTTTAGTATAGGACCTAAGGTTACCTCTGGTCACCTAATGGATTTTCCACTTAAGGTGACCCCTGGTCCCCCAACAGCGGTTGAATTCTGGTTAATTGCCCAATCTTGTAAAATTACATAAGGTGACCTCTGGTCTCCCGATAGATAAAATTATTACTTTATTGATCTAGGACCTAAGGTGACCTCTAGCCTCCTTACAGTGATTGACTTCTGGTTAATATCTATCTTCAAAACTGCATTAAGGTGACCTAAGATGACCTCATTATAAATAGTTCACTTTAGATTAACAAAATATTTTATTGGTTTAGGACCTTAGGTAACCTCAGGTCTCCTTATTGGTGTTCGAGGTAAGGTGACCGCTAGTCTCTCTACAGTGGCTAACTTCTGGTGATCTAAACTCCATCTTCAAAAATGCATAAGGGTCAGACCTCTGCTCTCCTTTTGGATATTCCACTTAAGGTGACCTATGGTCTCCCTATATAGATTTACAAGATTATTATTTCATTGATTTGGGACCTAAGGTGACCTTGGGTCTCCTTATTAAAGTTCCACTTAAGGATAAGGTAGTCAGTATTCTACAGTAGCTGACTTTTGGTGAATATCCATCTTCAAAAATGACATAAGGTGATCCCTGGTCTTCCTATAGATTAACAAAATTTTAACTACACTGATTAAGGACCTAAGGTGACCTCTTCCTATATTGATAGCGTACTAATAATGATCCCTGGTCTCTCTAAAGTGGATTACTTCTGGTGAATCTCCATGTATTAATGTATTAAGGTGACCTCTGGTTTCCCTATAGATTAATAAAATTCCTAGGACCTAAGATGACCTGTGGGCTCATTATGAATATTTCACTTAAAGTGACCCCTGCTCTATAACAAATTTTTTTTTTCATTATTTAGGACATAAGGTGACCTCTGGTCTCATACGGACATTCCACTTAATTAAACCCCTGGTCTCCCTACCATGACTGACTTCTAGTAAATCTCAATCTTGTAAAATGACCTCTGGTCTTCGAATGAATTATCAATGATGGTCTCCTTATTGATGGTGAGGTGACCCCTGGTCCCCCTACAGTGGATCACTTCTGATGAATCTCCATATTGTAAAACGACACAAGGCAGCTGTTAGGTGACTTTTGTTTCCGTATTGATTAACAAAATGTTTACGACATTGATTTAGGACGTAAGGTGACCTCTCGTCTCCTTATGGATATAGAAAAAAAGAAAGTAGATTTACATTCTTATCTTCACTTGTAAAAGAGTTCCATAAGGATCATTAAAACACTCATTTTAGAGAACTATTTTCGGGTGACCCCATGTCCTAGTTGAGCGTACGTTTTATCCTTCTGCCACAATAACAGGTAAAGATACTAGGGTTTTCAGCTTTGGCAACCCGGTCACAAATAATAATTAGTGTTTAGATAAATTTACTTCACCTCACTTACTGAACCAGATTTTGGTGATAAAAATTAACTTGATGCTGTCATAAAAAATGCATTTCAGTGTTTGTTCCTTAATTAACTTCATTTTCCCTGTAAATCTCGAAACCAAAGGCAACAATTACAATCTATAATTGACAAAAACATATTTAGCATATAATGCATGTTGTCTATAGCTATTTTGTTTACGTCTACAATTATCAGTCTGAAAATTAAAGATTCCAATCCTGTTTTCAAATGGGTTGGGGGAAATATGACGTAAATGTTCAGTATATGTAGTATTTTCAACGTTGTGTTGCTATTGACAAAAGGCACGACTGAGGAAGACCGGTAACATGGTCGAAATATTTTAAAACAGTGTTGTTTTAAAGTGATATATATATATATATATATATATATATATATATATATATATATATATATATACTTCTCGAAATCATAAAAAGGTGTTCATTTGATAGCTTCATGGTTTGAGTTTTTTTTTAATCTTCTACAGTAGAAAAAAACCTTTAAAAATACATTTTTTGCTGGCTACATACCAACAGTTGACATGAATTTGAGTTATTAAAATTCATAATGTTATTATACGTTTGAAAATTATATGACCATATATACTATTAATATTATATTTAGACACTGGTTACATATTTTATGAATGTCCGATGAAATATTATTACATTCACAAATGCAACAATAATTGATAAAACAACATCCGCACTAGTCTGTTTTTTTACAGAAAAGGCAAAAGATATCTTCTGCTTATATGTTACATTTAACAGATCAATGTTGACCAGAATCATTAGTGTATAAATACTTATTATTGTTATATTCAGTAGCATATTCTTACTATATAAATCTATATAGACGGATAGTCAATAATTGTAATATTAGTTCATCTGAACAATATTAACCAGTCAATAATTTTTTAATATGACATTTTTGAATAAGTTTTTTCGTTATGTCATAAATGTTAAAGTTATTTGCTATAACCCGAAAACTGCTTAATCACGCCGGAAACAGTTTTATCCTGCAACTACCCCTTGCGTTGACAGAATAAAGGTAAACCAATAAACCAAAGCTATGTTCGGTCAATGCCCCAATATAGCCTCGTGCATTAAACCGACGATCAAATGCATTGTGACGTCATCTTTCCTGCTTCGTTTACGCCATGGCGTATATATATATATATATATATATATATATATATATATATATATATATATATATATATATATATATATGGATTTACTTCTCAAAATCATAAAAAGGTGTTCGTTTGATAGCTACATGGTTTGAGCATTTTTTTAGTCTTCTACAGTAGTAAAAAAAAATCTTTAAAAATACTTTTTTTTTTGCTGACTACATATCAACAGTGTGACATGTTATAAATTTCATAATGTTACTATACGTTTAAAACTTATATGACCATAAACATTATTAATATTCAATTGAGAAACTGGTCACATATTTTATGAATGTCAGATGAAATATCATTACAATATTGTAGAACAATAATTGACAAAAAAAAAAACATCCGCACTTGTCTGCTTTTTATAGAAAAGGCAAAAAGATAGCTTCTGCTTATATGTTAAATTTAACAGATCAGTGTTGACTAGAATCATTAGTGTGTAAATACTTATTAAGGTCTGGTTAATATCTAAATTTTCTTTGTCCACGCATCTACTCAGAACGAGTAATGATAGAAAGCTGAAACTTTCAGGAATGATAGAGGACATGCCAGTGTAGCCTACCCAGGAAAAACCATTGTCCGGAAATTCCGAGTTCGGAAGTTATTCTTATTTTCTTTTCTCTATTTTTTTCCAAGCCGCAAACTTTGAGGCTTCATATCTTGCTCATTTTTGAACGGTTTTCGCCCAAATTTTCAGGACTAATAGAGTTTACAAAACACTAATTATAATATGTCATAAACTGTAAAATCTCACTTCCTTTAACGAATTATTCCCCTTAGAATTTTTTTAGGGTCTTTGGTTAGAAGACAAAGACAAAAAATATCCACAAGACTCAAACACAAAAATAATTAAATCTTTAAATGATTAATCTCCTTTAGCTTCATAATTAAAAACGATAGATATTTCTGTATAACTGTTATTGAAAAAAGGGCTCTTTGTTTTGAAATAGTTATATATTGTTTGAATAAAATAAGTTATTAAACTGCACACATTTTAAGCCGAACATGGCCACGGAGCTCTGAGTACACAAGAATATAATTCATCCCCCGCATATGGCCGTGAATATCCCGGGCGAATGGGCATGCAAAGTCTAATAACACTTGCTTCATGTGCTTTTACTTTATCGCACATGTTCATTGATCCTTTGTATCTTCACAATTCAATCTTGATAATAACTACAGTATTTATTTTGTTAACATATGTTGATTTGATAGCACATACCTTTATCTTACACGACAGATGTAATTTTAATTTATTTAGCATTGAATAAAATCTTTGTCAGATTGTATATTCAAAATATTAAATACAATACAGAATTTAATAGAAAAAATTCGGTTAACAAAAATAATTTAAATACTCTTAATTAAAGCGTTCAAAGAAAATGCAGTTAAAAATTAAAATCCAGTGGTACAATACGTGTGGTAGTTGCTTGCACGATAGCGCAATAATTAAATGAAAATCCTCGCTGTGTGAAATTGAAGAGTCCACTGACTTTTTATAGGAATATTCACGTGAACTTTTGAACAACGTTTGTTGAGATTCAGGCTTTAGAAGCGTAACGGTCATAGACGTAACAGGCAATACAGAGTCCGCGTAGCTCATTCGTTAGAATAATGGAAATTGAGTACCATGTACATAATAATACTGATAAAGTTTTAAAAAACAAGTTACAATGTTTATACATTGTTCTAATATATGCATTTAATTTTGTAATAATTTATAATGTAATATTTAGAATTTAATATAAAAAATTTAATATAAAATTCCCCCCCTCCGATTCCCAAAATCGTAAAGTTATCTTACCTGCGTTTCTTTGATCATTGATCTTAGACCTTTAATTACAACCTTGTACCCTTTTTAAACACTGTACAAAACACCAGACCAATTCGTTTATTTTTAAGAGTTATTAATTTTTTGGCATTTGAGTTTCAGTTGGTGTGCTTGACATGTACTGTAGAAAAAATTCTAACTCCCAAGCCTTTCACACAATCCTAATGAAAATTCGCGTAAATGTACCTCGGACCCCATTCTTTATGTTTGCTAAATATGGAGCGGATCGGACGTAGCGAAAGAAAGTCCTGAGATCATACGGCACGTATCACCTGTACCGGGAATTTAAGTTTACGCAGTACACGGGATGTAGGCAGCCGTGAAATATTTATGGAACGCCTCAACTGCCTTATGTGAATAAACTTCATTATGTGATGTTACTTTAACATTACGTGATGGTACTTTAACATTATGTGATGGTACTTTAACATTATGTGATGGTACTTTAACATTACGTGATGATACTTCGACATTACGTGATGGTACTTTAACATTATGTGATGGTACTTTAACATTATGTGATGGTACTTGAACATTACGTGATGGTACTTGAGCATTACGTGATGGTACTTGAGCATTACGTGATGATACTTCGACATTACGTGATGGTACTTTAACATTATGTGATGGTACTTTAACATTCTTCATTATATGATGGTACTTTACTATGCGGTGGTTCTAAAAATAGGGAAGCGTCGCATCGGGATCGAAATACATATACGCCAAATCTCTAAACACGTGGATGCCTGTAAAAAAAATTTTAACACTGGGCTGATTCTCTGTTTCAGAAATTGATCAGATAGAACTCAGGTCCACTGAGACTAGTTTAGATCAACAAATACTTTTGTTTGATTAAGTGTTGCCTTAAACTTTTAAAAGGGTCATTTTAAATTTTAAAGAATGGCTGCTTGGTGAGACCATTTGGGCTCCCCATCAGAGCATAAAAATCAGGTGGTACGAAAAGTCCCCCAGGGGATTTTTGGTCAAAAAATGTGAACCCAATCATTTGGTGCTTGGTCAGAGTGGACTGCTAAAAATTTTAATAGCACCTAAACAAAGACTTCTGTAATTTATGTTAGAGATTGGACTTATGGGGATTGACGGGCTCTCCCTGTGTAGGAGTGGGCAATGTAACAGGCACGTAGCATCAGCCTCCCCCCTTAGGATCCTTAGGATTTTCATGATTTTGGGAAGTTGTCTTTTTTCTTTCTTTTTTTTTTTTTTTTGATTGTCAAGATTTTTAGGATGAGTCTGCCCTCCCCCTTTCTTTCAAAAACGTGCCTGTGTAAGCACTGATTTATTCAACAGTACAGTTACTGTTAAAATCAGATTCAACAGCAATGGGGGGCGGATGCTACGTGCCTGTTACATTGCCCACTCCTACACAGGGAGAGCCCTTCAATCCCCATAAGTCCAATCTAACATAAATGACAGAATTCTTTGTTTAGGTGCCATTAAAATTTTTAGCAGTCCGCTCTGACCAAATGATTGGGTTCTGAATGCTCATTTTTGGACGAAAAATCCCATGGGGACTTTTCGTACCCCCTGATTTTCATGCGCTGGTGGCACTACTGGCTTTTAAAACCCCTGTCCGTATGAAAATCCCCTGTCTTTCCCTGTCACCCCCTGTGTTTTCCTTGTCATCCCCTGTGCACCCCCTGTCATCCCCTGTACACAGCCCCTGTTCACCCTGTAATCCTCTGTCAGCCACTGTACGCATCCCCTGTCGGCCACTGTAAGCCCCTGCCACCCCCTGTACGCCCCAGTCACCCACTGTAAGCCACTGCATGTCCCTGTGCATGCCCCTGACATCCCCTGTACGGTCTTTAACTGCTTGCTAAAGTAAAAACATGTTTTTAATTATGTTTTCGGATTTTCCCAAATACCGATATATATCTAGCAGTTTCTGATACCTATGGAAATGGAAAGCAAGAAAAGCATTCATGGTTTAGACGGTGTTTGTTTTTCTTTGTATTTCATATAGGTTAATATTGTTACAAACGTGAATAATTCTGACTCAACATTGACACATATCAAGATAAATATATACCGATAAACCGCTTATTTTATTCCATGACTGTGTTTTGTAATTTGTAAAAAAAATATATATATAAGTGGACGATGAGTGAGGGAAATCTGCAACGTTCTGTGCCATGTAGTCTGCCTGAGTTAAAGCGCTTAATAACACACCATGATTAGCACGTGCATATAATCACACACCGATCGAAATGCTCACCTATATTTTGACTGTTTTGCCTGGTGTAATGATACATAGAATAACTTGATCCCAATGAAATGCATGTTGATTCTATTTAGCACGAAGTTAATTAGTTTTAATATCCAAGTCATGTAAATCGCAATCGTAATATTTGTTGTCAACCAGTTTTTTCCCCTGATAAACTATGAGAGAGAGAGAGAGAGAGAGAGAGAGAGAGAGAGAGAGAGAGAGAGAGATAGTTGATTTTTTAGGAGGGGGGATTAGTCCGGTCCTTTGACACTTTTAACTTTTATGAGGGTGCATTGTCCAGTTTAGTAATTCATATGCATTATTGTATAGAATTGTCTTCATAAATATAAAGCAATGATACAGTTCATGAATAATTTAATACCTCTATACAAATACCGGTAACGAGTAACGTAAAGACACGCATGCATGATCTAAAAACAATCTTCCGTGTTTTAGATTAGAAAAAAATATCTTACATATATTTAAATTCTGAATTTGAAAAATGAAAAATATGAGAGCAATACGGTTTAATTCGTATGACTGTGTCAAATGATGTACCGAATTTTGAGCTCTTTCTTTTTATGTTTGGTATTCTTTGAACTGATAAATCAAACTTTTAAATTTCTGTTTTCTTTACTTGACAGACTGGGAAGGAAAGTCATAAGCGGCGTTTAAACAACATTTTGCATAATTGTTTAGCATTACCGAGCATTCAGATCTTTGGAAGTGTGTGTATATACAAGTACACATGTGTCTGTCACCTCATTGTTCCCAACCTCGCCACCGTGCACTGCAAATTGTCAAGAAGGGCTGTGTACAGTAGCCAAAATTATATAATCAGTATCCGACTATTCAGATCTTAGGAAGTGTGTGTATATACATGTACACGCGTTCCTGTGATCTCATTTCCCCTACCTCGCTACCGTGATCTGCAAATTGTCAAGAAGGGCTGTGTACAGTAGCTATTAAATAACCACTGACCGAGTGAATAAATAATGTCAACATCCTCTCCTTTGAAAACTGTAACTTCAATGTATTCTTTGATCAATTGATACGGTGTAAAATAAAACATTGGTGGATTAAAATTAATGTGATCGCTTTAAGTTAATCTAATTAATAATAAAGAATTGGGAATAAAATTAAAATTGCATGTTAACTTGTTAGGAAATTAATAAGTTGGTAACTTTTAATTCTAAATCAATGCAAACCTCTCTCTCTCTCTCTCTCTCTCTCTCTCTCTCTCTCTCTCTCTCTCTCTCTGACCAGGGCCGCGGACTTCTGTTTACTGTCAATGAATAACATTATATTTGATATCTTCCACTTCGAAGTAAAAGGGAATTGAAAAATAAATTTTAGAAATCATCAAATTGTTTATTAGAGTTAAACATCAGTTAACATTTAATTCAAGCGTCCATTAAGCGGCTCAGAAACATACATGTATTAAAAAAATACTAAAATTATTTCTTAGGCAAACGTATAAGCTATTGAACGTTTTTTTTTTTGCCATTCACAGGAATTTAATAAAGGTGCAATCAGGAACTTGGTTATGAAAAAAAGATTGACATGCTCTATCGTATCATGGCTGCTTATACTTGTACAATCTACATTCTGACTGATTTACTGGTTTCAGTGTGCAAATATTTATTTAGATACACAAAATCAAATGCTAAACAGCTGCGCTTGATCTTTGTAAAAATAATTCACAATATTTCTTATATGTATTTTTCAAATATTACGGAGTAGTGATGTTCCCGACTAATGGACTAAATGCCTTGAAGGCTTTCACACCTACCGAAAATAGTCCCCGCTCTCACCTGAGATTTACCCCCCGGTGAATCTTGAGCCTTTAGTTGTTAGCATGATTATTTTAGTATCAATAAATTATCAATAAATTATGAATGAAAACATATTATTTTTAAAATTAAGATAACAGTGTGTCTTGTGAGTTGGCGCTCTGTTGAGTGCAAAAAATTGATTTATAGCTCAAACTATAACACATGTGAGTTAAATAATTGAACTAAGAGAAAAATATTGAAATTAAATAAGAGAAAAGGCTGTTATAAACAGTCAAAAACCGTACAGGGGGTGTACAGGGAATTACAGTGGCTTACAGGGGATGACAGGGGCGGACAGGGGCTTACAGTGGCCGACAGGGGATGTGTACAGTGGCTGACAGGGGATGACAGGGTGTACAGGGGCTGTGTACAGGGGATGACAAGGGGTGCACAGGGGATGACAGGGAAAACACAGGGGGTGACAGGGAAAGACAGGGGATTTTCAGACGGACAGAGTTTTCAAAGCCAGTAGTGTGGGGAGCCCAAATGGTCTCACCAAGCAGCCATTCTTTAAAATTTAAAATGACCCTTTTAAAAGTGTAAGGCAACACTCAATCAAACAGTAGTATTTGTTGATCTAAACTAGTCTCAGTGGACCTTAGTCCTATCTGATCAATCTCTGAAACAGAGAATCAGCCCAGTGTTAAAAAAACTTTACAGGCATCCAGGTGTCTAGGGTTTTAGCGTACATGTATTTCGATCCCGAGGCGACGCTTCCCTATTTTTAGAACCATCGCATAGTAAAGTAGCATCATATAATGAAGAATGTTAAAGTACCATCACGTAATGTTAAAGTAACATCACATAATGTTAAATTACCACCACGTAATGTCGAAGTATCATCACATAATGTTAAAGTACCATCACGTAATGTCGAAGTATCATCACATAATGTTAAAGTACCATCACATAATGTTAAAGTACCATCACGTAATGTTGAAGTACCATCACGTAATGTTAAAGTACCATCACATAATGTTAAAGTATAATCATATAATGAAGTTTATTCACATAATGCAGTTGAGGCGTTCCATAAATATTTCTGGTGCATGTATATTTCTTGTTTTTCGTTTGGTCTGTATCGCCGATAGCAAATGAATTACTTTTGAATGTTAGAACTGTGAAAATTTCTGTCATCGATTTACTACTGACTAAATTTACATGTTACTGATTTCGTCATTTCTACATTTATCAAAAATTTATCAATCGTGTTGAAATAAAACGGTGAAACGAAGAGAAATCAACACGGCAAATAATTTTCAACGCTGAAATACATTTGTTAAACGTAGGCGCTTTCCTGCTAATTTTGTAAATAACAAACGATATTCATTAATACATGTCTACCCTCTATATTATAAAACAAGGTTAGCTTTTTAAAAAGCTAAGAAACTCAGCCAGCGGAATTTTAATTTTAGGTCAAAAGTGAATACACAATCTATTAAAACACAAGATAATAATTTCAAAAACAATAATAGATATGCGGATGCACATTTAGTTTGCACCATTTATTTTATGGCTGTACATGTAGGTGAGGAGATAAGCGTGTAGCGATGTATAACAATGAATGACGTACTGCACACTTGATACTTATTAAAGTTGTAACTTTTGCAAACATAGCTCTCCGATTTTAATGGTCTCGTCGCAAACCATTAACAATGTATTTACTTTCCAATCTCACTGAGAGAGTCGGAAAGATATACGCGGCTGCAGACGATTCCCATTGACAGTCTTCCAATACATCGATGCGCAGTTTGACCTAGAAACTGCGTAACCTCGGACCCCATTCTTATTGTCTGCCAAATATGCAGCGGATTGAACAATTTAAAAGAAATTCCTGAGATCAAACAGCGCGTATTGCCTGTATGGGGAATTACAATTTACACAGTACTCGGGATGTAAGCAGCCGTGAAATATTTCTGGTGCAATGTATATTTCTTGTTTTGCGTTTAGTCTGTAACAATGATAGCGTGTGAACTACTTCTAAATGTTAAAACTTTAAAAATTACTGTCATCGATCTTTCACCGAATAAATTTACATGTTAATGATTTCGTTTTTTCTACATTTTTCACGATTTTATCAATCTTGTTGAAATAAAACAGTCATTCATATTAGTAAACGACACGAAAAAAAATTCTCAACGCTAAAATACATCTGTAAAATGCATCAGTCATTGTTTAAGGACTTCCCTTATTGTCGTTAACCGAATCCGAGATCCACACCTCAAAATTCTACTTTCGATTTGACCCAAGCATGGCATTTTCAAACTGACATTTCTTACACGGTTTAAGTGCCTAGATCACCTGACTTAGATCTAACCTTTCAATCTATGTCCTGTACTTGACACGTCTTTACGACGAAGTACAAATGTACTTGAAATCAAGCTCGAGCCTTTTCAACTCCCCCCCGGAAACAACACGCATCAAACTTAGAAATATTCACGGGAACTGCTGTAAAAGCGTAACGGTCAACGTCCTCGTAGCTCATTCGTTAAATTAATGGACATTGAGTTTTATAGATACATATTAATACTGAAATAGTTTTTAAAAAATGTTACAACGCTTATTCGGTAATGTAATATATATGAATTTAATTTAGTAGTAATTTATAATGTAATATTTAAAAACTTTATATTGAAAGTTATAATATAAAAGTCACCCCCCACCCCCGATTCCCAAATCGTACAGTTATATCTTACCTGCGTTTCTTTGATCGTTGATCTTAGATCTTGAATTAAGACCTAGTTCCCTTTTTATACACTGTACAAAACACCAGACCAATTCGTTTATTTTTAACAGAGTTATGAATTGTTGGCATTTGAGTTTCAATTGGCGTGCTTGACATGTACTGTAAAGAAAATTCTAACTCCCGAGCCTTTCACACAATCCTAATGAAAATTCGTGTAAATGTACTACGGACCCCATTCGTATTGTCTGCCAAATATGCAGCGGATTAAAACGGCGCGTATTGCCTGTACGGGGGATGAAAATTTACACAGTACACGGGATGTAAGCAGCCGTGAAATATTTCCGT
This sequence comes from Magallana ariakensis, assembly GCA_020458035.1. Classification (NCBI taxonomy): domain Eukaryota; kingdom Metazoa; phylum Mollusca; class Bivalvia; order Ostreida; family Ostreidae; genus Magallana; species Magallana ariakensis. The sequence goes on from CM035816.1 coordinate 38,662,527, forward strand.
TTAGTGTGTATCGTCGATAGCATCTGAATTACTTCTGAATGTTAGAACTGTGAATATTTCTGTCATCGATTTTTTTGCTGACAAAATATACATTTTACTGATTTCGACAATTTATCAATCGTGTTGAAATAATGTGTAGATTTAAAAAGAAATTTCAGTCTTGTCTCCGATCTTGTGCATGTACATGTATATCACTTGAAATTAAATTATTTCATTAAATGTAAACTATTTTAGGAATGTACATGTCATCTTCGCTAGCCAAGGGTTTTTGGTCTACTCTGCTCCCATATATGGGGAACAGGGTGGACCGAAAACCCTTTGCTAGCGAAGATGCTCTACGGTGTGCTTTGATTCCAATTTAGACTCGTCCACTAATCGGCGCACAAAAACTATGAATGAGACATATTATGGCGCGAAGTCCCGTTTTACCATTCATGCAACGGCTGATGGTTATCCATTAGCATAGATCCATGGGGAGGGTGTCAAATAATTGTTTGACATTTGTTTGGTATCAACTACATATATTATACTTTTGATCTAATGTTTTTGAGGAAATCTATCGAATTAACATAAAACACTTGACTGGTAATTGTTTAATGTACATTAAGTAAGGCACGCGAGTTATGTACCCTTTCCAAGATGAATGAAATCGCCCAATTGATCGAAAATCGGACCACAACCCGCTTCGGCGATTTAGTTTCTCCAGTATATAATCCAGTTTTATGAATATATATATGTTTTGATCAAAACTGAAAATTCTTTGGTAATGATGATAATCTAACACCAGCTATTACATGCACTTATATTGTACCGTAATATACAATATGTAACAACTTGTTGCGATGACCCCCTCCCCCTTTCTACCGTACAAATATGGCTTATCTATTTTTAAATCAGGATTACACACGTGCTCTTCTTCCTTTTGAATTTGCTAACAAAAAATTTCTTCACTATAATGGGGTTGTTGGATTGAAAAACAATTTGGAATAAGTTAAGGACACACGAGACATTCCTCAATTTTATATAGTTTTCCTTCATATATTATTCCTAATTTATTAACATTTCAACCTGTTAATTCCCAAAAATTCAGGGTACATTACCAGGCTATTTTAAAGCTAGAATATTTAGAATTTTCCTTAAAATAGCATGTAAAATGCATTTGAAAGCTTATAGATAAAGTCATAGTATATATTTTCAATTGAACACTTATATTTAAATAAAAAGTATCATATCACATGAAAATATAATTATGGAATTACTTCACATTGTGGAGATAGGAAAAATAGAAAACATGGAAAATAGGGTTTTCCGTCTTCAGTCATCTATTATTCTATTGTTGCTTTTTCACTTTTATCATTATGGTCTTCCGCCTATAGCAGAAGACCCTTCTATTAATCTATTGTTTCATTTTAAACTTTTATTGTGTGGTCTTTTCTTACAATTCTTATGTAGAAGATTTCTCGGAGATGGGTCGTCATATCTAGATTGCCCTTGCAATTTCGCGTCGAATGGTACCACTGTGTTCTTTAGTGGATGGAATTAATTTTTTTTAAAATACAATCTCTTTATTTTTATTCTTATCGATTAAAAAATGGACGGAACACCCAATCGCCCACTCGTTGCTCGCAACAAGATCGCATCTAGTTAAGGTCTTCCGTTTCCAACGGAAGACCTTACAGTGATTGTAGTGTTTTTTCTTTCTTATTAAGGTCTTCCGTTTCTAACGGAAGACCTTTTAGTGATTGTAGTGTTTTTTCTTTCTTTCTTATTAATAAGGTCTTCCGTTTCCAACGGAAGACCTTATAGTGATTGTAGTGTTTTTTCTTTCTTTCTTTCTTATTTTTTTTTTCTTTTTGTCGGCAGAATTTCTCAGAGATGACTGGATAGATTTCCTTGAAATTTTCAGGGATGATAGAGAATGATAATATCTCGAGGCGTTTTTTTCATTTTTTCAGAAATCAGTTCCGTCGTCCGTTTCCTGTCCCGCGTCAAAAAACCTTGTTCCCTCGAGATCTCAAAAACGACAAACACTTGAACATCCAGACTTTGTGGGTCGATAGACCTATAGTTGTAGATGTGTTTAAACTATTTGTTTTGTTCGTCGTAACTTCCGGTCGTCACCGGAAGTACTTCAAAAATTATTTTTTATATATTAAACTTATTTCACATAGAATGAATCTGATAGTATAAATCCTTACATGTGTCATCTATGCGATGTTATATAAACAAGAACATTCTACTTCCGGTGAGATATCTCAATTATCTCAGGTAACTTTTTTATAACAAATTTTGTTCCCGCGAGATCTCAAAAACTATAAGTGATAAAGACACGAAACTTTCATGGATGATATACATTTGATTGAAAATGTGTTTAAAGTGTTTTATTTTGTCAACCGTCACTTCCGGTTCTAACCGGAAGGGTTCAAACAAATCAAGTTGTTTATAAGTTTGACTGTTTTTCTTTGACAGTTTCAGTTAATTTGATAAACAATAATGTACGACAGGAAAATATACAAAAATTACTTACTTTAATTTTCACTGAGCACTTCCGTTTGACCGTTTCCTGTCCCGAGACAAAAAACCTTATTTCAACGAAATCTTAAATATGGTAATGACTTGAACAATCAAACTTTGTGGAATGATAGACCTATTTATGTACATGTGTTAACACTATTTTGTTTAATCCGGCATAACAGAAAGTACTCAGAAATTGACATTTTGTCTTTTCGTTTTGTTTAACTTAGAAATAATTTCTTGGGAATTCCTTTACAGTATATATTATATCCGTTTTGTTTTACAAGAGAAATGGAGTTTTTGTACAATTAATACACGAGGAACGGAAGACCTTTATGTTGCTATAGCAACAAGAGTCTAGTTATTATTCTTTTTTTCCCCCCTTTTTTGTCGGCAGAATTTCTAAGAGATGGCTTGATAGATTTTCCTGAAATTTTCAGGGATGATAGGCCTATAGTTGTAAATGTGTTTAAACTATTTTGTTTTGTTCGCCGTAACTTCCGGTCGTCACCGGAAGTACTTCAAAAATTATTTTATTTACGTTTTTAATTTATTTTGCATAGAATGAATCTGATAGTATAAATCCTAACATGTGTCATCTATGCGATGTTATATGAACAAAAACATTCTACTTCCGGTGAGATATCTCAATTATCTCAGGTAATGTTTTTATAACAAATTTTGTTCCCGCGAGATCTCAAAAACTATAAGTGATTAAGACAGGAAACTTGTTTTTACGAGATCTCAAAAACGGTCAGGACTTGAACAACCAAACTTTGTGGAATGATAGACCTGTGTATGTACACGTGTTTGCACTGTTTTGTTTCAGCCGGCATAACTTCCGGTCGTCTCAGGAAGTACTTCAAAATTTGATTTTTGAATTTTTTTTTTGGTTATTTAGCATGGAAATTACTTCTCATTAAAATATACTATAGGTCATCTACACATGATTAAATAAATAAAACAATTCTACTTCCAGTGAGCTATCTCAAATATCTCAGGTAGCTTTATTTTATACAAATTTTGTACCCATGAGATCTCAGAAATTGTAAGAGATCAAGATACAAAACTTCCATTGATGATAGACATTTGTTTGAAGAAGTGTTTACTTAAGGGTTTCATGTTGTCTTCCGTCACTTCCGGTTCTCTCTGGAAGCGTACAAGTAAATGAAATTTTTAATAACTTTAGACTTTTTTCTTTGATTATTTTATTCACTCAATGAACAGTTATATATTGTAAGTAAATGTACTAAAAATATTCAATTTTAATTTCCTATTCAATTCTGTTTGTCTGTTTCCTGTCTGAGACAAAAAACCTTTTCTCAACGAGATCTCATAACTGACAAAAACTTGAACATCATAACTTTAAGGAAAGAGAGAACAATGTTTGAAGATATGTTTACCATGTTCTGTTTGATCCAGCGTAACTTCCGGTCGTCAGAGCAAGAATCTTAGAAATGACTATTTATCTATTTTGTTTTTCTTCACATAGAAATAGTTACTGGAAAAATCCATCACAGTATCTTTTATATCCTTTTTCTTTTAACAAGAAAAATGCATTTATTTTACAGATTAATACATGAGTTACGGAAGACCTTTTTGTTGCTATAGCAACAAGATTCTAGTTAAGGTCTTCCGTTTCCAACGGAAGACCTTATTGTTATTGCTTTGTTTCTTTTCCTCTATCATTAAGGTCTTCCGTTTCCAACGGAAGACCTTATTGTTATTGCTTTGTTTCTTTTCCCCTATTATTATTATTTTTTTTCTTTAACGTTTTCTCAAAAACGCTTCAGATGATTTTAATGAAACTTTCAGATCTTATTCAGCACAAAATTTGTAAAAAATTTATCGATCAATTTTTGGTCGTCACTTCCGGTCCCGAGATATTAAAGATTTTATGTTTTTGCTTGTTCACGATTTTTCTCCAAAAGTATTTAAGATAGAACTTTCAAATTTTCAGGGATGGTAGAGAGTCTCTAGCCGCAGTGTCTTTCGCATATCCGAACGTCCGCCGTCACTTCCGGTCGTCACCGGAAGTAAAAAAAAAACATAAATTTTTTAACTTATTTGTTTTGAATTTTTTTTGTTATTAATCGATGAAGACGCTTTCATAACTTCTGAATATGAAATTTGTTTTAAAATCGATCCACGCATTCTCGAGAATTTGGGCTCCAAAGTCCTGAAGCGAGAGTTCGCATAACTCATTCGTTAGAGTGGTGGACTTGCACCCAGGCGACCCGGGTTCAGTTTCCGAGTGTCGAATGTTTTTCTTTCTTAATTGTGTTTTGTGTAACGATTTTATCTTTAAAATGATAGATTTAAATGTTTTCCGTTTAAATTTTATCATAAATCAAAATAATACCGGCTTTTTTTCAGTACAAATATAGAGCCCGTTTGAAAATACCGTCAATTTTCCGCTTTGTGACAGTCTTGTTTCTGTCAGCAGCTCGCTAAATTCAGACGCTCGTCGTATCGCCGGCATCAAAGACATGCCGCCGAAGCACCCCTGCAGTACGATCGCATTAGAGCTCGCCGGGTTGCTTTGCCGGCATCAAAGAAATGCCGCCATCTCATTGACTGTATGCACAACATTTAGCAATGCACCCACGTTTCAAGACATAAGTATTCTACAAGACTTTAAAAGGAGGACTGTTTAGTATTTATTCACATTTATAGATACATGTACATGCATGCATGTATACATGCGTTTATTGACATGTTGCTTATCTATTGATTTTCTGAACGCTATAAAATACTGTAAAATATCTCTCTCTCTCTCTCTCTCTCTCTCTCTCTCTCTCTCAGACGTACGAATATTTAAGTATTTGAATAAGAACTACTACAGGTAACATGCAGTAATGTGGCTAGAGGCTAAATGTACATTTGGCGTCCAAAAAATTTATAACTATGTATTTATTTCTAGTTACGGGATATTGTCTATGGATTTAAATGATTTGAAATACATTGTTTAATGATTGTCTTTTTACTGATTTGAAGTCAACACTAAAAAGTCATTTTTGTTATAGACGGTGTACTTTTTTCCTTTTTTGTGTATGTCTACTGATGAATCTGTTGTCTGTCTGGTATTAAGAAAAACCTCCGACGTTTACACACGGAACTATACAAACGACGGGTGACTGCGACAATGTGTGAAAACTGACCACCCGTGTATGTGTGTGTTTAAGCCTAGGAATTAACAGATGTAATCACCGATCGGAGAAATACACTGTTAAAACAAAAAAGTCTGATTTTTCACTTTTGATAAAAAAAAATCATTACGGCAGGGTGCATCGATATTATAATCATTTAAAATCTGTCTTAAATTTATAATTATTTTCAAAGGTCTAGATACATGTAATGTTCGCCAAAAAGCGGGATTTATTATTATAATATCTGTTTAGTGATTAAGCATCAAGGTCAAAATTCATAAATTTCGTATTTTATTAACCGATTGCTATTAACACCGGTCGTTTAGACAGAACACTTGGTTATCGAGTGGATTCGTGAAAAGGGGGAATAATTAACCATACTACATTTGTAAGATGTAGCTTATTTTGTTTGCCGACTTAGCAGATTTTTTTATCACACAGTGTAAGTAGGTAAAGATAAACTTGAGACATAAAGAAAAATAATCGCTAGGCAAAAAAAAGCAGATAAAACGATAATCAATTTCTTGATCAAATCGATTTCTGATATTAATTCATATCTCTCTCTCTCTCTCTCTCTCTCTCTCTCTCTCTCTCTCTCTCTCATCATACAAATGTAGTTTTTAGCTTATGGCATTTAATATATCTTATTTCTAAAACATTTAGAAGTAAAAAGTAAATCCATAAATTAACGATATTTAAGAAAACAGTTACGCCTGTTACATCCTTCCTTGATTTCGATCCTTTTATTTTTTGCTGGAATTAATTACGCCGCTTAATATATCACTGATTATGTTCAAAATTTATAATGTATACTGCCGTAGGTGTTATCATGTAAAATTGAAACCCGACATTTTACAATGTATTATTAAGACCGCGGAAGATTAACTGACAAGATTGGAAATATACACGTTAATTTCACCGGTTACAGTCAAAACATTTGAAATGGGCGGGAACAAATTGACGCGGACGTCTGAGAAAAACATTGAATTGAAACTGTAGCTATTGGAAGTGTATCAAGTGGCGACTGATTCTCTGAAGTCATCGGACAATGCTTTGCCTTACGTATAATCTCTCCCGAATTGGGATATTCTCATATTTGCTGATTATATACTTATTGATGAAATAATCGCTCGCTTTGCTGATACTAAATAAAATATGTTTCGATCGCATAACTTATATAGCAAGTTAGGAACGCTGAGGTGGATTGAAAATACACTTCCTGCAACTACAGTTTCAATCCAATGTTTTCTCAGACGTCCGCGTCAATTTGTTCCTGTCCATATCAAATGTTATGACGGTAACAAGTTAAAATGACGTAAGCTGTATATTTCCAATCATCCGCGGTCTTAAGTATTTTAATAAAAAAAAATCAACATGTGAGTTCGAAATTCGCATAATTATATGTCTTTTGAAATCCTTAGAGAGGGTTAAATGAAATTTGAAGAATTGTTTAGAAATGATAGAAAAGAACAATTATCCAAATAGCGTTAGGTGTATTTAAACGGAAGACCTCTTGTTGCTCGCAACGAGCGTCTAGTTATTATTCTTTTTTTTTTCTCCCACGTTTTCTCGAAAACGCTTCAGCCGATTTCGATGAAACTTTCAGATCTTGGTTATGACAAAATTTGTAAGAAAAGTACGTGGGATTTTTTTGGTCGTCACTTCCGGTCCCGAGATATTAAAGATTTTATGTTTTTGCTTGTTCACGAGTTTTCTCCAAAAATATTTAAGATAGAACTTCCAAATTTTCAGGGATGGTAGAAAGTGTCCTGCCGCAGTGTACTACGCATATCCGAACGTCCGCCGTCATTTCCGGTCGTCACCGGAAGGAAACAAAAAACGGTCATTTTTTAACTTTTTTGTTTTGAATTGTTTTGAATGAAATCCGTATCAAAATCGATCCACGCATTCTCGAGATTTTAGGCTTCAAAGTCTTGAAGCGAGAGTCCGCGTAGCTCAGTCGTTAGAGTGGTGGACTACTGCCCAGGCGACCCGGGTTCAGTTCCCGAGTGGCGAACGTTTTTTTCTTTCTTAATTGTGGTTTGTTTTACGATTTTATCTTGAAAATGATGGTTTAAAATGTTTTCCGTTTAAATATTATCATAAATTTAAATAATATCGGGGTTTTCTTCAGTACAAATATAGAGCCTGGTTAGAAATAACGATAATTTCCTGCTTTGTGACAGTCTTTTTTTTATCAGCAGCTATCTAAATTCAGATGCTCGTAGCATCGCCGGCATCAAAGTCATGCCGCCGAAGAACCCATGTAAAACGACCGCATTGGAGCTCGTCGGGTCGCTTTGCCGGCATCAAAGAAACGCCGCCATCTCAATGACGGTGTGCACAAAACAAGTAGCGACTGCGGGTAGGAAATAACCGTTCTCCTAACAATATGCTTATGTTTCAATTATTATACATGACTTTAAACTGAGGGCTGTTAAATGTTTCTCCACATACGTAAATACAGGCATGCATGTATACTTGCGTTTATCGACAAATGTTTTTGGTCAGATTATATACATGTGAAGCAGGCAGCTATTTCTCATTTGTATTGTTGTATCTATTTGTATTATACTGTGTTAGAGTTATTGCCCTTTGATTTATTGATTTTTGATAATGTGATCTATGTTTCTAATAAATACCAATCAGCGTCATAATCATTTTTATACCATAATAGATATTCGTTGTAAATAAGTTGTTGTGTATAGATTTTTATGGGGTTAGATCTAGATAGTTTTTTTTTATTTCCTATTTTTAAATACTACAAATTATTCTAGGCCGGCACATATATAGGGACAGTGTCGATAGCGTCTGCACAACGACTATTTGGGGTTAAACTGAAACAGGTACGGCAAGATTGAGAGTGCGGACATCCCTGCTCTTTCTAATCTTCGTGTAATTTAACCTACGATACAGAGTGTGCGGACATCCCTGATGTGTATCGCATCAACAGATGTGTGTGGTCATCCCTGCTTGTATTGGTGGCAGTGAATGTCTGAACCTCGACTCTACGATGACATGTGGTGATAATGAACTGTGTTCAAACTCAAAATTATAAAGAAAAAATACAATACAACATTAGAGTAAACACGGATCTAAACAATTCGTTGAAACTTTTCTGCAGATGTAGCCTTCCATGTGCGTAGTTCTCTAACCTATATTAGATTCAAAGGTCAACCCAGAAAGATGTCAATACTAAATATAAAGTTGTATTCCAATAAGCAAAAAAAAAATTGCTTAGCCTAGCTAAGAGCTCTCTTTCTCTCTCTCTCTCTTTCTCTCTCTCTCTCTCTCTCTCTCTCTCTCTCTCTCTCTCTCTCTCTCTCTCTCTCTCTCTTTGACATATTATTGAAAAAGTCATTCTAAACATAAGAATAATTTTAAATGTTAGTACATGTATAAATATGAAAATTATCTGCTTTTCGATTCGCAGTTAGCTATTTTATTTATTTGTAATGCAGTTGCATCGTTGAAACCTGATTCACTGTTGTTGCGGTGGAATGTCTTTGATGCCGGCGAAGTGACCGAGGATCGAAATACGCCACAATACTGATTTTACAATATTGCTTTGACTTTTACATAGCGTCTGAGATATCCGGTATTGGTTTTGCTCTATGTTAAAATGTTAAGAAATGGTAGAAAAGAACAACTATCTCTATAGTCTTTTTAAGGTGTATTCAAACGGAAGACCTTTTGTTGCTCGCAACAAGCGTCTAGTTAAGGTCTTCCGTTTCCAACGGAAGGCCTTATTGTTATTGCTTTGTTTCTTTTCCTCTATTATTAAGGTCTTCCGTTTCCAACGGAAGACCTTATTGTTATTGCTTTGTTTCTTTTCCTCTATTATTAAGGTCTTCCGTTTCCAACGGAAGACCTTATAGTGATTGTAGTGTTTTTTCTTTCTTTCTTCTTATTTTTTTTTCCCCTTTTTTTGTCGGCAGAATTTCTCAGAGATGGCTGCATGGATTTCCCTGAAATTTTTAGGGATGATAGAGAATGATAATATCTCGAGGCGTTTTTTTCATTTTTTCAAAATTCATTTCCGTTCGTCCGTTTCCTGTCCCGCGTCAAAAAACCTTGTTCCCTCAAGATCTCACAATCGGCAAACACTTGAACATCCAGACTTTCTTGGATGATAGACCTATATCTGTAGATGTGTTTAAACTATTTTGTTTTGTTCGTCGTAACTTCCGGTCGTCACCGGAAGTACTTCAAAAATTATTTTATTTATGTATTAAACTTATTTTTCATAAAATGAATCTGATAGTATAAATCCTTATAAGTGTCATCTAAGCGATGATACATAAACAAGAACTTTCTACTTCCGGTGAGATATCTCAATTATCTCAAGTAACTTTTTTATAACAAATTTTGTTCCCACGAGATCTCAAAAACTATAAGTGATGAAGACACGAAACTTTCATGGATGATAGACATTTGATTGAAGATGTGTTTAACTGGTTTTATTTTGTCGACCGTCACTTCCGGTCTACACCGGAAGAGTTCAAACAAATCAAGCTATTTATCAGTTTAACTGTTTTCCTTTGATAGTATTAGTTAGCTCGATGAACAATAATGTGCGAAGGGCAAGTACACAACAAATAATAAATTAATTTTTCATTGAGCACTTCCGTTTGTCCGTTTCCTGTCCCGAGACAAAAAAACTGATTTCGACGAGATTTCAAAAACGGTAACGACTTGAACAACCAAACTTTGTGGGATGATAGACCTATGTATGAACATGTGTTTACTGTATTTTGTTTTATCCGGCGTAACTTCCGGTCGTCACAGGAAGTACACCAAAATTTGATTATTTAATAATATTTGGGTTATTTAGCATGGAAGTTACATTTTAGCAACAGAAATACAAAAGTTCATCTACACATGGATAAATAAACGAAAAAATTCTACTTCCGGTGAGACATCTCAAATATCTCAGGTAGTTTTCTTTTATAAAAAATTTGTAGCCGGAGATCTCAGAAACTGTAAGAGACCAAGATACAAAACTTATATAGATGAAAGACATTTGATTGAACATGTGTTTAACGGGTTTCATTTGGTCGTCCGTCACTTCCGGTTCTCACTCGAAGCGTTCAAGCAAAATGAAGTTTTTTTTTTAAAGTTTAGATTTTTTTACACAATTTACTCAGTGTGATGAACAGTAACGTACCGTAGGTAAATGTACTAAAAATATCTACTTTTAATTTCCTTAATCACTTCCGTTTGTCCGTTTCCGGTCTTGAAACAGAAACCTTTTCTCAGCGAGATCTCATAAGTAACAAAAACTTGAACATCAAAACTTTAAGGAAAGACAGAACAATTTATGAGGATAAGTCTTCTATGTTCTGTCTGATCCGGCGTAACTTCCGGTCGTCACAGAAAGTACTCAAAAATTGACTTTTTGTCTTTTTGTTTTGTTTTACATAGAAATGATAAGTGGGAAATTCCATTATCCAGTATATGTTATATCCATTTTCGATTTACAAGACAAATGAATTTTTTTAAGATTAATACATAAGGTACGGAAGACCTTTTTGTTGCTATAGCAACAAGAGTCTAGTGTTTCTTTTTATTATTAAGGTCTTCCGTTTCCAACGGAAGACCTTATAGTGATTGTAATGTTTCTTTTTAAGGTCTTCCGTTTCCAACGGAAAACCTTATAGTGATTGTAATGTTTATTATTATTATTATTATTATTTTCCCCATTTTTCTCAGAGTTGACTGAATATATTTTCTTGAAATTTTCAGGAATGATAGAGAATGAAAAAGTCTAGAGTGGTTTTTTTCATTTTTTCAAAATTCATTTCCGGTCGTCCGTTTCCTGTACCGCCACAAATAAGCTTGTCACCTCGAGATCTCAAAAACAATAGGGACTTGAGTATTCAGACTTTGTGAGATAATAGACCTATAGTTGTAGATGTGTTTAAACTATTTTGTTTTGTTCGTCGTAACTTCCGGTCGTCACCGGAAGCACTTCCAAAAAATTTTTTTTAACATTTAATTTATTTCACACAGAATTGAAATATAAGTAAAAATACTTACATATGTCATCAATCCGATGTTAAACAAATAAAAAAAATCTACTTCCGGTGAGATATCTCAAATATCTCATGAAGTTTTTTTAAAGACATTTTGTCACCGCGTGATCTCGGAAACTGTCAGTGATCAAGACACGAAACTTACAAGGATAATAGACATTTGATAGAAGATGTTTTTAACGGGTTTAATTTTGTTGACCGTCACTTCCGGTCCACACAGGAAGAGATTAAACAAATCAAGTTGTTTATAAGTTTAGCTGTTTCTATTTGCCAATTTTAGATAAATTGACAGGCAATTTAGTCATGTTGTTTAATGTTAAAGAACTCCTAACTTTCATTTTTCACTGAGCACTTCCGTTTGTCCGTTTCCTGTCCCGAGACAAAAAACCTTGACTCCTCGAGATCTCAAAATCGGTAATAACTTAAACATTCAAACTTTGAGGGATGATAGACCTATGAATGTAGATGTGTTTACACTATTTTGTTTTGTTCGGCGTAACTTCCGGTCGTCACCGGAAGCACTTCAAAAATTATTTTTTAAACCTAGTTTTAGTTATTTTACAAAGAATGATTATATTAGTATAACTTCTTGCATAAGTGAAGTATGCGATGTTTAATAAACAAAAAAGATCTACTTCCGGTTAATAATCTGAAGTAGCTTTTTTTTAAAACTTAATTTTGTACCCGGTAGATATCAGAAACTGTAAGTGATCAAAACACAAAACTTACATAGATGGTAGACATTTGATAGAAGATGTGTTTATCGTGTTTCATTTTGGTCGGCAGTCATTTCCGGTCCTCACCGGAAGGGTTCAATCAAATGACAATTTTTATAAGTTTAACTATTTTTCTTGCACTGTTTTAGTAAGCATGATAAACAGAAATGTACAAAAGGCAAATGTTAAAGATATACTAACTTTTATTTTCATAGAGCAATTCCTTTCGTCCGTTTCCTGTCCCAAGACAATAAATCTCCTCTTAACAAGGTCTCAGAACAGTAAAGAATTCAACAACCATACTTTGTTGGATGATTAACTTTTGCATTAAGATATGTTAAACATGTTTTGTTTGAATCGGCGGAACTTCCTGTCGTCCCAACAAGAAGTAGTCAAAAAATGATTTTTTTTAAATTTTGTTGTTTGACATTGAAGTACGGTCTGGAAGTTTTCTTCAAAATAAATATGATATACTTATATTTTCTATTTGAAAAAAGCTTTTTCATGTACAGAATAATACATTTATATAAGAACGGAAGACCTCTTTGTTGCTATAGCAACAAGAGTCTAGTTATTATTAAGGTCTTCCGTTTCCAACGGAAGACCTTATAGTGATTGTAATGTTTTATTATTAAGGTCTTCCGTTTCCAACGGAAGACCTTATTGTTATTGCTTTGTTTCTTTTCCCCTATTATTATTATTCTTTTTTTTTTTCTCCCACGTTTTCTCAAAAACGCTTCAGCCGATTTCAATGAAACTTTTAGATCTTGTTTATGACAAAATTTGTAAGAAAAGTACGTGGGATTTTTTTGGTCGTCACTTCCGGTCCCGCGATATTAAAGATTTTATGTTTTTGCTTGTTCACGAGTTTTCTCCAAAAATATTTAAGATAGAACTTCCAAATTTTCAGGGATTGTAGAAAGTGTCCTGCCGCAGTGTACTACGCATATCCGAACGTCCGCCGTCATTTCCGGTCGTCACCGGAAGGAAACAAAAAACAGTCATTTTTTAACTTTTTTGTTTTGAATTTTTTTACGTTACTATTCGATAGAGACACATAAATAACTTCAGAAAATGAAATCCGTATCAAAATCGATCCACGCATTCTCGAGATTTTAGGCTTCAAAGTCTTGAAGCGAGAGTCCGCGTAGCTCAGTCGTTAGCGTGGTGGACTACTGCCCAGGCGACCCGGGTTCAGTTCCCGAGTGTCGAACGTTTTTTTCTTTCTTAATTGTGGTTTGTTCAACGATTTTATCTTGAAAATGATGGTTTAAAATGTTTTCCGTTTAAATATTATCATAAATTTAAATAATATCGGTTTTTTTTTCAGTACAAATATAGAGCCCGGTTAGAAATAACGTTAATTTCCTGCTTTGTGACAGTCTTTTTTTATCAGCAGCTATCTAAATTCAGATGCTCGTAGCATCGCCGGCATCAAAGTCATGCCGCCGAAGAACCCATGTAATACGACCGCATTGGAGCTCGTCGGATCGCTTTGCCGGCATCAAAGAAACACCGCCATCTCAATGACTGTGTGCACAAAACTAGTAGCGACTGTGGGTAGGAAATAACCGTTCTCCTAACAATATGCTTATGTTTCAATTATTATACATGACTTTAAACTGAGGGTTGTTAAATGTTTCTCCACATACGTAAATACAGGCATGCATGTATACATGCGTTTATCGACAAATGTTTTTGGACAGATTATATACATGTGAAGCAGGGCTATTTCTCATTTTTATTTTTGTATCTATTTGTATTATACTGTGTTAGAGTTATTGCCCTTTGATTGTTTGATTTTTGATAATGTGATCTATGTTTCTAATAAATACCAATCAGCGTCATAATCATTTTTATACCATAATAGATATTCATTGTAAATAAGTTGTTATGTATAAGATTTTTATGGGGTTAGATCTAGATAGTTTGTTTATTTTTGATTTCCTATTTTAAATACTACAAATTATTCTAGGCCGGCACATATATAAGGACAGTGTCGATAGCGTCTGCACAACGACTGTTTGGGGTTAAACTGAAACAGGTACGGCAAGATTGAGAGTGCGGACATCCCTGCTCTCTCTAATCTTCGTGTAATTTAATCTACGATACAGAGTGCGAACATCCCTGCTCTGTATCGCATCAACAGATGTGTGAGGTCATCCCTGTTTGTATTGGTGGTGGTTGCGGCGGAGCAGTGAATGCCTGAACTCTGACTCTACGATGACATGTGGTGAAAATGAACTGTGTTCAAACTCAAAATTATAAAGAAAAATACAAAACACCATCAGAGTAGACACGGATCTAAACAATTCGTTGAAACTTTTCTGCAGTTGTAGCCTTCCATGTGCGTAGTTCTCTAACCTATATTGGATTCAAGGGTCAACCCAGAAAGTTGTCAATACTAAATATAAAGTTATATTCCAATAAGCAAAAAGTCATTATAAACATAAGAATAATTTTAAATGTTAGTACATGTATAAATATGAAAATTATTTGTTTTTCGATTCGCAGTTAGCTATTTTATCTATTTGTAATGCAGTTGCATCGTTGAAACCTGATTCACTCTTGTTGCGGCGGATGTCTTTGATGCCGGCGAAGTGATACGCCACAATACGGATTTTACAATATTTGTTTGACTTTTACATAGCGTCTTAGATATCCGGTATTGGTTTTGCTCTATGTTAAAGTGTTAAGAAATGGTAGAAAAGAACAACTATCTCTATTGTCTTTTTTAAGGTGTATTCAAACGGAAGACCTTTTGTTGCTCGCAACAAGCGTCTAGTTATTATTATTATTATTTTTTTCCCACTTTTTGGCCACAAGATTTCTCAGAGATGACTTGACAGATTTTCTTGAAATTTTCAGGAATGATAGAAAATGAAAATACCTCGAGGCGTTTTTTTCATTTTTTCAAAATTCACTTCCTGTCGTCCGTTTCCTGTCCCGTGACAAAAAGCTTGTCACATCGAGATCTCAGAAACGAAAAAGACTTAAGCATTCAAACTTTGCAGGATGATAGACCTATAGTTGTAGATGTGTTTAAACTATTTTGTTTTGTTCGTCGTAACTTCCGGTCGTCACCGGAAGCATTTAAAAAAATATTTTTTTACGCATTTAACTTTTTTCTCATAGAATTGAAATATAAGTATAAATGCTTACATATATCATCTATCCGATGATAAGTAAACAAAAAAATTCTACTTCCGGTGAGATATCTCAAATATCTCAGGTTGTCTTTTTTAAACAAAAGTTGTAACAACGAGATCTCAGAAACTGTAAGTGACAAAGACGTGAAACTTACATGGATGATAGACATTAGATAGAAGATGTGTTTAATAGTTTTCATTTTGTCAACCGTCACTTCCGGTCCACACCGGAAGAGTTGAAAAAAATCAAGCTGTTTTTAAGTTTTACTGTTTTTCTTCAATATTTTTAGATAAAATGTTAGGCAATAAAGTGACGTTGTCTAGTGTTTATAAAAATCTAGCTTTTATTTTCATTGAATACTTCCGTTTGTCCGTTTCCTGTCCCGAGGCAAAATACCTTGACTCTTCAAAATCTCAAATACGGTAATGACTTGAACAACTAAACTTTGTGGGATGATAGACCTTTGTATGTAGACAAGTATACACAATTTTGTTTTTGTCGGCGTAACTTCCGGTCGGCACCGGAAGCACTTAAAAAAAATTATTTTTTTAACTTTATTTTTTATTTAACAAAGAATATTTATTTAGGTATTAATGCTTACATAAGTCATTTATGAGATGTGAAATAAACAAAAAAGATCTACTTCCGGCGAGATATATCAAATATCTCAAGTAGTTCATCTTATTAAGGAGATCTTAGAAACTGTAAGTGATGAAAGCAGACAATTTACATAGATGATAAATATTTGAAAGAAGTTTGGTGGTTTTTTTGTTTGTTTTGTTTTACACAATAATACATTTTTACGAGAACGGAAGACCTTTTTGTTGCGATAGCAACAAGAGTCTAGTTATTATTATTTTTTTTTTTTCTGTAACGTTTTCTCAAAAATGCTTCGGCCGATTTTCTTGAAACTTTCAGATCTTACTCTAGACAAATTTTGTAAGAAAATTGTCGATCATTTTTTTGATCGTCACTTCCGGTCCCGAGATATTAAGGATTTTATGTTTTTGCTTGTGGCTCATTTTTCTAAAAAATTATAAAAGATGGAACCTTAAAATTTTCAGGGATGGTAGAGAGTCGTCAGCCGCAGTGCCCTTTGCATATCCGAACGTCCGCCGTCACTTCCGGTCGTCACCGGAAGGAAGCAAAAATTTGTCATTTTTCAACTTTTTTGATTTGAATTTTTTTAATGTTTTTACTCGATAGAGACCCTTTCAAAACTTTAGAATATGAAATCCGTTTTAAAATCGATCCACGCATTCTCGAGATTTCGGGCTCCAAAGTTCTAAAGCGAGAGTCCGCGTAGCTCAGTCGTTAGAGTGGTGGACTTATGCCCAGGCGACCCGGGTTCAGTCCCAGAGTGCCGAATGTTTTTTCTTCCTTAGTTGTGTTAAGAATAATGATTTTATATTTGAAACGATAGATTTTACTTATTTCCAATTTTATTTTATCAAAAATCACAATAATAGCGACTTTTCAAGTATTATTTAAGTATAATTATATGTCTATTGAAATTCATATAGAGGGTTTTAAATGGAATTTGATGAAGTGTTAAGAAATGATAAAAAAGAACAACTATCCCTTTAGTCTACTTTATGGTGCAATCAAACGGAAGACCTCTTGTTGCTCGCAACGAGCGTCTAGTTAAGGTCTTCCGTTTCCAACGGAAGACCTTATAGTGATTGTAATGTTTTATTATTATTATTTTTTTCCCACTTTTTGGCCACAAGATTTCTCAGAGATGACTTGACAGATTTTCTTGAAATTTTCAGGAACGATAGAAAATGATGATACCTCGAGGCGTTTTTTTCATTTTTTCAAAATTCACTTCCTATCGTCCGTTTCCTGTCCCGTGACAAAAAGCTTGTCACATCGAGATCTCAGAAACGATAAAGACTTAAGCATTCAGACATGGTAGGATGATAGACCTATAGCTGTAGATGTGTTTAAAATATTTTGTTTTGTTCGTCGTAACTTCCGGTCGTCACCGGAAGTGTTTCAAAAATATTTTTTTTTACGTATTGAATTTAATTTACATAGAATGAATATATAAGTATAAATCTTTATTTATGTCATCTAAACGATGTTCAATCAACAGAAAAATTCTACTTCCGGTGAGATATCTCAAACATCTCAGGTAGCTTTTAAAACATAAATTTTGTACCCGCGAGATCTCAAAAAGTTTAAGTGATCAAAACAGGAAACTTACATGGTTGATAGACATTTAAATGAAGATGTGTTTAACTGCTTTTATTTTGTTGTCCGTCACTTCCGGTCCACACCGGAAGAGTTCAAACAAATAAAGCTGTATATAAGTTTAATTGTTTTTCTTTGATAGTTTTAGATAAGTTGATAAGCAATTAAGTCATGTTGTCAAATGCATAAGAACTTCTAACTTTCAATTTTCACCGCGTACTTCCGTTTGTCCGTTTCCTGTCCCAAAACAAAACACTTGGGTCCTCGAGATCTCAAATATGGAAATGACTTGAACAATCAAACTTTGCAGGATGATAGACCTGTAGATGTGTTTACATTATTTTGTTTTGTTCGGCGTAACTTCCGGTCGTCACCGGAAGCACGTCAAAAATTAATTTTTTTACGCATTTAATTTTTTTTACATAGAATTGAAATATAAGTATAAATTCTTACATATGTCATCTATCTGATGTTAAATAAAGAAAATAATTCTACTTCCGGTGAGATATCTCAAAAATCTCTGGTAGCTTTTTTAAAACAAATTTTGTACCCGCTAGATCTTAGAAACTGTAAGTGATTAAGACACGAAACTTACATGGATGATAGACATTTGATAGAAGTTTTGATTAATCTTTTTTATTTTGTCAACCGTCACTTCCGGTCCACACCGGAAGAGTTCAAACAAATCAAGTTGTTTATAAGTTAAACTGTTTTTCTTTGATAGTTTTAGTTAAATTGATAAGCAATAAAGAAGTTTTGTCTAATGTTTAAAAAATAGTAACTTTTCTTTTCATTGAGCACTTCCGTTTGTCCGTTTACTGACCCGAGACAAAAAGTAATGACTACATGAGATCTCAAAAATGGGAACCACTTGAACAACTAAACTTTGCGGGATGATAGACCCATGTATGTAGATGTGTTGAAACTATTTTGTTTTGTTCGGCGTAACTTCCGGTCGTCACCGGAAGCACTTCAAATTTTTCTTTACCTTTTTTTAAAGTTGTTTTAGATAGAATGAATATAATAGTATAAATTCTTTCATAATTCATCTATGCGATTTTTAACAAAAACATTCTACTTCCGGTGATATATTTTAAATATCGCAAGCTTTTTTAACCAAATTTTGTACCCGCCAGATCTAAGAAACTATAGTGATCAAGACACGAAACTTTCATGAATGATAGTCAATTGATAGACGATGTGTTTTACGTTTTTCATTTTGTCAACCGTCACTTCCGATCCTCACTGGAAGGGTTCAAACAAATCACGTTGTTTATAAGTTTAATATTTTTCTTGAACAGTTTTAGTTAGCATGATAAACAATAATGTTTGATAGGCAAATGCTCGAGAAATACTAACTTTTTCTTCAAAGTAAATATGATATGGAATATATTTTCTACTTGGCAGAAGCATTGTTTTTTTACAGATTGATACACGTATATAAGAACGGAAGACCTTTTTGTTGCTATAGCAACAAGAATCTAGTTATTATTATTTTTTCCCCCCTTTTTTTGTCGGCAGAATTTCTCAGAGATGGCTGCATGGATTTCCCTGAAATTTTCAGGGATGGTAGAGAATAATAATATCTCGAGGCGTTTTTTTTTCATTTTTTCAAAATTCTTTTCCGTTCGTCCGTTTCCTGTCCCGCGTCAACAAACCTTGTTCCCTCAAGATCTCAGAATCGGCAAACACTTGATCATCCAGACTTTCTTGGATGATAGACCTATATCTGTAGATGTGTTTAAACTATTTTGTTTTGTTCGTCGTAACTTCCGGTCGTCACCGGAAGTACTTCAAAAATTATTTTATTTATGTATTAAACTTATTTTACATAAAATGAATCTGATAGTATAAATCCTTACATGTGTCATCTAAGCGATGATATATAAACAAGAACATTCTACTTCCGGTGAGATATCTCAATTATCTCAAGTAACTTTTTATAACAAATTTTGTTCCCACGAGATCTCAAAAACTATAAGTGATGAATACACGAAACTTTTATGGGTGATAGACATTTGATTGAAAATGTGTTTAACTGGTTTTATTTTGTCGACCGTCACTTCCGGTCCACACCGGAAGAGTTCAAACAAATCAAGCTATTTATCAGTTTAACTGTTTTCCTTTGATAGTATTAGTTAGCTCGATAAACAATAATGTGAAATGGGCAAGTACACAACAAATAATAAATTAATTTTTCATTGAGCACTTCCGTTTGTCCGTTTCCTGTCCCGAGACAAATAAACTGATTTCGACGAGATTTCAAAAACGGTAACGACTTGAACAACTAAACTTTGTGGGATGATAGACCTATGTATGAACATGTATTTACTATATTTTGTTTTATCCGGCGTAACTTCCGGTCGTCACAGGAAGTACACCAAAATTTGATTATTTATACTATATAATATTTGGGTTATTTAGCATGGAAGTTACATTTTAGCAACAGAAATACAAAAGTTCATCTACACATGGATAAATAAACGAAAAAATTCTACTTCCGGTGAGACATCTCAAATATCTCAGGTAGTTTTCTTTTATAAAAAATTTGTAGCCGGAGATCTCAGAAACTGTAAGAGACCAAGATACAAAACTTATATAGATGAAAGACATTTGATTGAACATGTGTTTAACGGGTTTCATTTGGTCGTCCGTCACTTCCGGTTCTCACTCGAAGCGTTCAAGCAAAATGAAGTTTTTTTTTTAAAGTTTAGATTTTTTTAAACAATTTACTCAGTTTGATGAACAGTAACGTACCGTAGGTAAATGTACTAAATATATCTACTTTTAATTTCCTTAATCACTTCCGTTTGTCCGTTTCCGGTCCTGAAACAGAAACCTTTTTCTCAGCGAGATCTCATAAGTAACAAAAACTTGAACATCAAAACTTTAAGGAAAGACAGAACAATGTATGAGGATATGTCTACTATGTTCTGTCTGATCCGGCGTAACTTCCGATCGTCACAGAAAGTACTCAAAAATTGACTTTTTGTCTTTTTGTTTTGTTTTACATAGAAATGATACGTGGGAAATTCCATTACAGTATATGTTATATCCATTTTCGTTTTACAAGACAAATGAATTTTTTAAAGATTAATACATAAGGTACGGAAGACCTTTTTGTTGCTATAGCAACAAGAGTCTAGTTATTATTATTTTTTCCCCCTTTTTGTCTCGTGAATTTCTCAGAGATGTCTGGATGGATTTTCATAAAATTTTCAGGGATGGTTGAAAATAAAAAGATCTAGAGTTTTTCAATTTAGATTTTTCTAAATTCACTTCCGTTTGTCCGTTTCCTGTCCAGCGACGAAAAGAGTGTCAACTCGAGATCTCAAAAACGGTTAAGACTTGAACATCCAAACTTTGTGGGATGATAGACCTATAGATGTAGATGTGTTAAAACTATTTTGTTTTGTTCGTCGTAACTTCCGGTCGTCACCGGAAGCACTTCAAAAATTATTTTTTTCGGTATTCAATTCTTTTTCTATAGAATAAATATATAATTATAAATTTATACATATGGTATCTCTGCGATGTTATTTCAACAAAAAAATTCTACTTCCGGTGAGATATCTCAATTATCTCAGGTAGCTTTTTTAAAACACATTTTGTACCCGAGAGATCTCAGAAACTATAAGTGATCAAGGCACGACACTTTCATGGACGATAGACATTAGATTGAAGATATGTTTAACCGGTTTCATTTTGTCTTCCGTCACTTCCGGTCCACACGAGAGGAGTTCAAACAAATTAAGCTGTTTATCAGTTTAACTGTTTTCCTTTGATATTTTTAGTTAGCTTGATGAATAATAATGTACAATAGGCAAGTAAACAAGAAATATGTAATATAATTTAAATTGAGCACTTCCGTTTGTCCGTTTCCGGAGACAGAAAATCTTATTTCGACGAAATCTCAAAAACGGTAATGACTTGAACAACCAAACCTTGTGGGATGATAAACCTATGTATGTACATGTGTTAACACTATTTTGTTTTATCCGGCGTAACTTACGGTCGTCACAGAAAGTACACCCAAACTTGATTTTTTTAAAAACATTTCGTTTATTGAGCATGAAAGTAACATTTTAGCAATAGAAATACAATATGTCATCCACACATGATAAAAAAAAAACCAAAAAGAAGTTCTACTTCCGGTGAGACATCTCAAATATCTCAGGTAGCCTTCTTTAATTAAAAAAAAGTACCCACAAGATCTCAGAAACTGTGAGAGATCAAGACACAAAACTTAAATGGATGATGGACATTTGATTGAACATGTGTTTGACGGGTTTCATTTGGTCGTACGTTACTTCCGGTTCTCACTCAAAGCATTCAAGTAAAAGATTTTTTTTTTAACTTTAGATTTTTAAACATTTTACTCAGTGTGATGAACAGTAACGTACCGTAGGTAAATGTACTAAAAATATCTACTTTCAATTTCTTAAATTACTTCCGTTTGTCCTTTCCTGGCTCATGGCAAAAACCTTTTCTCAACGAGATATTATAAATAACAAAAACTTGAACATCCAAACTTTGAGGAGAGACAAAACAATGTATGAAGATATGTTTACTATGTTCTGTATGATCCGGCGTAACTTCCGGTCGTCACAGAAAGTACTCAAAAATTGGCATTTTGTCTTTTTGTTTTGTTTAACTTAGAAATAATTTCTTGGGAATTCCTTTACAGTATATATAATATCCGTTTTGTTTTACAAGAGAAATGGAGTTTTTGTACAGGTTAATACACGAGGAACGGAAGACCTTTTTGTTGCTATAGCAACAAGAGTCTAGTTATTTTTTTCCCTTTTATTGTTCACAAGATTTCTCAGAGATGGCTGAATAGATTGTTTTGAAATTTTCAGGACTAATAGAGAATAATAATATCTCGAGGCGTTTTTTTTCATTTTCTCAAAATTCATTTCCGGTCGTCCGTTTCCTGTCCCGCGACAGAAAGCTAGTGACACCGAGATCTCAGAAACAAAAATGACTTAAGCATCCAAACTTTGTGGGATGATAGATCTATAGGTGTAGATGTGTTTAAACTATTTTATTTTGTTCGTCGTAACTTCCGGTCGTCACCGGAAGCATTTCAAAATTATTTTTTTTACGAATTTAATTAATTTAGCAAAGAATTGAAATATAAGTATAAATGCTTACATATATCATCTATCTACTTCCGGTGAGATATCTCAAATATCTCAGGTTGTCTTTTTTAAACAAATGTTGTAACAACGAAATCTTAGAAACTGTAAGTGACTAAGACATGAAAGTTACATGGACGATAGACATTTGATAGAAGATGTGTTTAACAGTTTTCATTTTGTCAACCGTCACTTCCGGTCCACACCGGAAGGGTTTAAAGAAATTAAGTTGTTGTTTAAAGTTTAAAAAATACTTTCATTTTCATTGAACACTTCCGTTTGTCCGTTTCCTGTCCCGAAATTAAAAACCTTGATTCCTCGAGATCTCAAAAAAGGTAATGACTTGAACAATCAAACTTTGTGGGATGATAGACCTCTGTATGAAAATATGTTAATACTATTTTGTTGGATTCGTCGTAACTTCCGGTCGTCACCGGAAGCACTTCAAAATTATTTTTTTTTAATTATTTCATTTATTTACATGAAATGAATACATCAGTATGAAATCTTAGATATGTCTTCAATACAATGTTAAATAAGCAAATAAATTTTGCTTCCTGTGAAATATCTCAAATATCTCTAGGTAGCTTTTATCCAATTTGATGTCCGTGAGATTGTAGCCACTGTGAGTGATTGAGACTCAAAGCTTTAACGAATGATAGACATTTGATTGAAGATATGTCTTACGGGTTTTATTTTGCCAATCGTCTCTTCCGGTTCTCACGGGAAGGGTTCAAACAAATCATGTTTTAAACAACTTGGGTGTTTCATCTAGCCTGATAAACAGTGATGTACGCTAGGCAAATGTACGACAAATACCAGCTTTTGTTTTTATTAATCACTTCCGATCATCTATTTTCGGTCCCGAGAAAAAATATTATTTCAACGAGATCTCAGATTATGCAGAAACGTGAACAACCAAACTTTTAGGAATGATTGACTTATGATCGTACAAATGTTCAACATGTTTGGTTTGGTTCGGGGTTACTTCCTGTCGTCATAGAAAGTACTTCAAAAATTGATTTCTTTTTCATTTTCATTGTTTTACATGGGAGTAAGGACTGAATATTTCATTCACAAATATTATCATATCCATTATTTTTTCTATATGAGAGAAACAATGTCTTACAGTTAAATTGATACATGTATATCAAAACGGAAGACCTTTTTGTTGCTTTTGCAACAAGAGTCTAGTTATACTTGTTATTATGAGAATGTTATGTTCAGTCAAATTTTAAACATAGTCTTTTACACGTTACATGTTATCGATATTGCAGTGGAGTCACAAGCACACATAAACATACTTATATAATTTGTTAATTTAATTTAGATAGTTGAAATTCCTCTGGCATCATTGGCACAGTAGTTATGCTGGCCTTATTCTTTCAGGTATGTATACTGCAAGTGCATAAAATTTGTATATTGTATTTTTAGAAAAGAATTTTCATGGGACCAGCACTTCTTGTGTTATGCACATGTTTCATTTACCTGCTCCTTCTGTTTTAATATTTTATAATAATTTAAAGTTTAAAGACTTCATTTTTTTTATTCATTTTTTAATTCAGATGCATAAAATATTACATTAATAAAATTAAATATACAAACTAGTATCAAGAACAAATATGCTTTGTTGTTGTTTCTCAAACTACTTAATAAATTACTCATTGCTTAGTATGTATTAAGAGAACCACTTTTCTTTCAGTTGGTTTTATTTTCCTGGAATTATCGTTGTGCTGCAGAATTGCCACAGTGGGTTTACAGAGTAGACTCTTGTCCCAATACTTCAGATATAAGCTATTGGATACGTGCATCTTACAAACTGAATTGTTACAATAATCTAACATCAGATTATCCAAATGAACAAAAGAGGGTATATCAGTGTATGCAGAGTTCCTTTTTAAACGAAACTGTAGAATTTTGCAGCGTAAGCGTGCCAATCAAAGCAGGTAATATCTATTTAAAAGTTGTATTTAATTCTTATGCATCTAACTCAATAGGAATTGCAATACCTTTCAGCTGTAATTCTGAATACTAGTATACTATATATGAGTGTTTGGATGATGATAATGGGAATTTGTTAGCTTTAGGTATAAAAAATTGATGATAAAAGATTAAATCTAGCATCCATTTACGACCTTATGAAGATACCCCCACTTTTTATCAAACACTAACAGACAAAATAACAAGAAATAAAGGTGTGGAAATAATTATTACAGGTGATTATAATATGGTTATAGACCGATCTATAGATTTCTTTAATCATTTGCATGTAATTAAATAATCCGAAAGCAAGAGAAAAACTATTAGAGCTAATTAGTTATTTAGATATTTATAGAGAATTTTACCCAATACTAAAAGATTAACTTAGAAAAAAAACCTAATTCATTAAAGAAAGCAAGGCTAGACTTTTTCCTGATATCAACTTCTTTGATAACCAGACTCGTAAATACAGGGGGGTTTTGGGGGGTAAATAACCACTTATTTTTGGAAACTATGCTTATGGAAATCAGGGGTAAAACTATTTCATTTGCAAGTTATTTAAAAACGTAGATCAATTGCTGAACAAAATATTGTAGTAGAAATATGCTTTTCAGAGGAAGAATATGAAATAAAATTATAATAGAATATATAAAATGAAACAAGAACTAGAAAATATAAGAAAACTTAAGCAAATGGAACATTAAGTAAGATCTATATATCCCGAGCAAAATGAATAAATAAAAACCTACAAGCTACTCTTTTAAAATTGGTAAACAGAGATTACGTAAAATAAAACAATGCCTAAGCTTATAAAACAGAACAATAATGTAAATGTAGAATTAAAACAAACAGGAAGACGTTTAAACAAAAAATGAAAAATTTTAAACGAAGAAAAGACTTTCTATACAAATCTGTGTAATGCAAAAACAAAGTAGATACATCGGAATTTGATTTGAGTAGAACAACATTCACGGATGTTATGAAATCAAATGATTCAGAACGTGAAAAATAGAAGTCTAAAAACACATATGATGAAACATTAGCAATATTATAAAAAGCATGTCAAATTACCCTAGCAGTGATTGCTTTACAGGTAAAATTTTAAAAAATATTTGGAACAAGTTAGGATATTTTATTATAAGAACTTTAAACTGAGGTTATGAAAATGGTGAAGTACCATCAACACAGAAACAGGGGAAAATAACATGAGTACCAAAAGAGAGTAAAAGTAAATTTAACGTAGCAAACTGGGGACCTATAACACTACTGAATACAATTCATAAAATTAGATTAGGATGTATAGCTAAAGGAACTAAAAACCCTTTAGGCAAAATATTAAGTTTCGAACAATCAGGATTCTTATCAGTAAGATTTATTGGAGAAAACACAAGCTTAATATATGACTAAATGAATTATACTCAAATATGTAATATTCCGGATATAATATCACAGTATGCTTATGATACAATTATAATTCTTAATGGATCAGAAAAGTCACATTGCAACAATGGAAGTATATGTCAGGGCTTAAATGGGCATGGTCACGATTTTGGTGAAATTCTTTTTTTTCTGTTTTTATTATTTACAATGCTTTAGGAATGCATAAAGCAAAGTCAGTCGTAGAGTTATTAACAAGATACAGGGCTCATAATTCTTTGTCGTCTAAACAAGGCTTTTGTCCTGCTTTTGTTTACATAGGTTCAATATACCAGTAAAAATCTTTTTCAAGCTGATTTGTATATATTCTTATTCATTTAAAGCATAAATAAACTAGTCCTAACGTTTAACACATTCATTTAAGATCTAAAACTGGAATTCGGCTTTGTTTACATGGCGAAGAATTTCAAGCTCTGTGACTCGCTTATAACTCAACGAATGAAGCTTAGACTACCTAATAGAGAATGTTAAAACTGATTTTTGGAAAGAGGTTATTGTAGCTTTTAAAGAAAACCAAGACAAAACCCAAATTATGTATTGGAAAGAATGCATTAGCCAGAATTTGTGGCATAACAAAAGATTTAAATCGAGAAAGAAACAGTTCTTTACAGAGCTTGGGATAAACATAACGTTATATTTACATCTACCAAGTATTATGCCCTCTATTTCTTACGGAGACATACAGTTAAATCATAGCTCTATAGAAACAGCCAGACTGAAATCTACACGCCCCGTTTATCGATTGGTCGAAATCTACAGCGGCTGAAACTGACAAGAAAGTGACAGGACTGAAATTGACACGCCCAGTTTATCGATTGGTCGAGACCTACAACTACCTAAGAAAAATCACGGACTGCACGAAATAACCATGATGATGTCAGACTCAAAGTCTCACAGGAGACGATTTGGCTGTTTCTTTTAGCTAACGTACTTATGTACGTTAACAGTAATTTAGTGAATTTTACTTACTTTTTACGCTCAATTTATTAATAAGTTAAAAGAAAGATGTTAATATAAACAATAAAATGCTTTCTTTGGTGATTCATTCGGGTTATGAAGGTAGCGATCATTGCAGAAAAAATTTACATAACCCGCTAACGCGTATGTATGTTTAAATATACCTTTTATTCCGATAGATATCCAGATTTTTGTTACAACAAAAAGGATCAAAAGCTATGTATGATGTAATAAATAGATCAGTAATTAAGTAAGGTGCACAGGAAAAGAAGGGGAAAGTTTTTGAAATTACTTACTCACAATAGAAAAAGATATATTCTATCCCAGTTCTTACTACAATGGCTACAATATCGAATTAATCATAGCATTTTAACAGTATGAAAATTGAATAAAAAAATCTTATCTCCTTTCTGAAAGTTTGAAATTATACATAAATAGTGTTTGTCGATCATTAAATAAAACTTATTTTTAAGTATTAATCAATAGGATATTGCCCTGTGTTCAACTACACAATCGAGACAAACGAACCCCGATCCTGTAAATGTTCACAATTCACCTCTGGATGTCCAAAGCGGAGGTTTTACTCAAAAGAAATTTATAAATGTAAGTATTCTATATTTCATGATTTTACTAAAAGGCTTTCATAAAAAAGTTTGCGATGCGGTTTTTAGATTCATTTCTCGATGAGCAAAAAAAATATACTGTCAATGCTTATAATTCAATTTTAAACTCAAATAATGTTTAAGCTAAATTAATTGTAAATAACAAGAATCAACAAGAAACAAACAAGTACATGTTATTAACACGCGGAGTGATTTTATTTAGGACTTGTTGATTTGAACACGTTGATTACTTTAGCTCCGGATGTACATTAACATTGATCGAAGTGTTGTAAAAAACAGAATTGTTGATAAATGATTTGAATGATAATTTTGTAATTTGTTCTTTGAACATTGATTGCTGAAGCAGGTATGTGCTATGGTCGTCTGGAACACCGCTGGACCCTGCACCGCCATTGCTCGCTAACGCCAGATTGGAAAATGTTTTACCGATTGCGATTTTTTGGTTACCTGTGCATTTTCTGGCATAACTATGACAGTAATTCTTTTCTATGCCCGCTCATGAACATGATATGACGGAGTTCTACCCTGCCTCGCAAAGTGTCTCTGAGGCAGTATGCCGTGTACTATTGTTTACCTTTTGCATTCCGAGATATGTCGCACATAAATTTTGAATATTGGTATTTTTTCACTGGTTTTTCTAAATAGCAGATATCCTCGTTGATATTATTAATCGCTTCTTTTGTGCAGTGATTAAACAAAGCAATTTTTAGCAGACGTTTATGTATATTTCATCTATTGCGCATTTGCCAAAAAAAAAATTAGAGTTATCCTTCTTTGTGGTGTTATCATTCTTGACATTATCTAGATTATATTTGCCTTTAATTAGAAGATTCAAGAAAATAGATTAAACAAATTTACTCAATATATAATTTATAAAATAATTATTGTAAATAATTTGTTAAAATTTCAATTTTTGACCCAAAAAAATTAAAATTTACTAAGGCTTATGCAAATTTGATACACTACTTATTCATCTGTTTTGTATTTGTACGGTATATATATTACTCGATAACCCTTTACATTTGATGCGTAGCATTTCGGTTAGCGGTGCCCGTGTGTGGGAAGAAGTTCTAGAATCAAACATTCATCGGAAAATGAATGAAAAGTTGGTCTACAGTGAGAGATGGGGGGAAAAACAATGAAAGGAAGGAAAATTGAATTATATACCTTTGTGAAGGTGCCCATTTATGAACGGTGTTCAGCTTTAAACTATTTTATACTTTTTTCTCATCTATCTCAATGATACACGTATTGTATTGAAAGGCAGCATGTTTAAGTTCAATTTGTTATTGAAATCAAATTTCATTTCGTTTCATTTGTTTTACAGTTGAAAGCAAAACAATAGAAATTTTCATGAGAGAACTGCAATGACTGATAAAACGTTGTCTTTTACAAAAAATTGTATTCCTTAAAATCAAAAATTGTGTATAACACATATTTTTGTCTTCATCTTTTTTATGCGTATTACCAGTATTTCAGTTTTCGTTGCGGCGCAAGGGTCTATGTATACCAATTGATAATCAAACAAACCCGACGGGAAAATGCTAGTTAAAAAGTTAAACAATGAATAAATCATTATAATAAATACTACATAGTGAGTTAGTGACGGTAATTATAGAGTGAGTGGTCAAACATCCTTCTATGAAAATCTAGTACTGACACTTTGAGGTTTATACACACAAAGCTGCAAAATCAAAAAACCGAAAAGGTTTTACTATCAAACCTATTATGAGCTTTCATTATAAAACACAACAGAATTCTTAGGCCATTGTAACTTTTTGTTCATTGGCAAGCCTGAAACCCCACGATGCTTGACGAAGTTTTTTTCATTCTTCGTATATTCTGCCCACAGTATGCACATAATTTGAAAATTAAAAAACTGCATACTTTAATCCATTTGTCACTGTGACCTTTTTTGGATCAGTGCATCTCCAAGTACCAAAATGCGTCAGCTGACAAGGTATTCATGATCCTAGCCCAAAATGTTGTCAAAATAGCGAAGGTTTACTAAATGCCATTTAAAATTATTTTATGGACTATGACACTGATTAAAAATGATATTTTAAGTAAAACTTCCTCAAATTCAAAAACTACTTCCTTCAGTGAAGCTAGTTTTTTTTTCTCCAAAATTAACAACTGAACACCAGACGTAGTTTCCATAAATGTCATATATTTAAAATTGATGAATTAAACCAACAAGTTACAAATTACTGAGAGACCGTTCGTATACAACAATGCTCAATACTGTGTACAAAACACATAATCACAGCATGACATAAACAGGATCTTCCAGTTGTAAACTTTAAGACAACAGCAAAAAAGGTGGCAAAAATTATGCCATAAAAATGTATGCATACTGCACTACAAGGTATTTACCTTTGGAATATGAGAACAGAAAAAGGAAAAAGTACACTCTTGTTGCTATAGCAACAAAAAATTATTGGTTCTTATATAAATGTAAAAAAAAAATCATGGATATAATTTTTATTGTGAAGAAAATTTTGAAAATTTACTTGTGTAAATCTTCAAAAATGAAAACAAAAATCAATTTTTGGAGAACTTTCCGTGACAACTGGAAGTAAAACCGATTCAAACAAAAACATGTCAACATATTCACATATAGGCCTATCTACCCTCAACGTTTGGTTGTTCAAGTCTTTGCCAGTTTTGAGATCTTGCTGAGACAAGGTTTTTTGTCTTGGGTTGGATAACGGAAAAACGAAAGTACCCATTAAGAAAAAAGGTTTTGATTCTTATACATTTCTCCTATGCACTTTATTATATCGTGCTCACTAAAACAGTCAAATAAAAACAGTTAAATTGATTAAAAGCTTGATTTGTTTTAACGGTTCCGATGAGAAACAGAAGTGACAGTTGACAAAACAAAACCTGTTAAACACATCTTCAAACTTATGTCTATCATTCATCCAAGCTCTGTTTCTTCAAAACTCACAGTTACTGAGATCTCGCCAGGTGCAAAATTTGAAAAATTAAGATATTTGAGATATCTCACCGGACGAAGAATTAGTTTATTTCTTTTACATTCCATAGATAACATATGTAATGTTTGTCTTAAATATTAATTTCATGTAAAATGACAAACAAGGACAAAAATATCAATTTTTGTATTACTTACCGTGATGACCGGAGATCTCTACCGTTTCTGATACTCGTTCAAAAAAGGTTCTTAGTCTTAAGACCGGAAACGGACAAACTGAAGTGCTCACTGAAAAAAGTTGAGTTTTTTTTTCAATTTATTTACCTTATGTACATTATAGTTGATCGGGCCGACTAAAACGATAAAAGAAAAACAGTTAATTTAATTTAAAACTCGATTTGTTTTAATTGTTCCAGTGAGAACCAAAAGTGACAATTGACAAAATGAAATCTGTTACATCATAACCACATCTTCAAACAAATGTCTATCATTCATAAAAGATTCGTTTCTTGATCATCTACAGTTTCTGAGATATCTTGAGTACACAATTTGAAAAGTAACCTTATTGAGATATTTGAGATATCTCACTGAAAGTAGAATTTGTTTGTTTATTTTACATTGCATATATGACATAGTATGTAATCATTAACTCACTACAACACTTTGATATCTTAAAAAAATTGTGTATGTTAAATACTGTTTAAAAGCGTATATTTGCGTGTTTTAAATATAGCAACTTTAGCCACTACTTGTACCATATAAAGTGTGCATTGATGACGTGGAACAGCTATATGCATGTATTACGTCAAAGCAATTTTTCCTGCAACTACCTCTTGCATTGACCGAATTAAGGTAACCCAATTAACCAAGCTATATTTGGTCAATGCCCCAATATATCCTCATGCATTTATCCAACGTTCAAACGCATTGTGACGTCATCTTTCATGCTTCGTTTACCTAACTGCAGATATGCAGCGAAACGTGTCGAAAAAAGCTCGTTTGAGACATAAAGTGTGATATTATGTTGCAGGATACACGATAACTGTCATAAAATATAAGTGATATTTGGACTTGGGTCGAAAACGTAAAAAGCCTTGCCTCAGTCTGGCCTCGCCAAAATATAGCTTAAATTTCAAGAAGGCAACCATATAATTTTTTAAGAAATAAGGTATCATTTTTGGAAGGGCTTTATGGAAGATTAGATCACGTACCAACCCATATTTATATCCCGATATACATCAAAAAATGAATACTTTCTTATATTTATATGTGTTGTAAATTATGACGTTAACGTTGTCCATACCTTCTTTTATGTAATGACCTAGAAAGACGCTTGGATTAATATGACGTAACAAAAATAGTTCAAGAATGTTGCAAGTATCTGATTATCTTTATGAATATCTATGATAATACTTCCGACAAGTTAACACTTTTTAATTATTATAATGTGAAACAGTAAAGAGAATTCCCTTGTACAATTGAAAAAAAAATGATTGAAGCTTGGCGGGATAGTACCAATTCCGTTGAAGTCACAGAGCGGTTGGAAATTTAAATTTGAAAACGAAGTGATTGAAAGCTGAGTTAGCCTAGAGTCTACATAGGCATTTTCAGATGAAATTCTATCGCATAATCAGATTTTTCTAATTTCTTTTACGGAGCAACACGGACAGAGAAGCAAAAAGAGATAAATTTTACCGTGAATGGACTAAACACGGAAAGGTCGGTAGTATTTGATCGAGACTTTTTATAAGAGTCATAAATGAACTACAACTGATTTTAACTACTTCGACAAATTGCGATTGTAATTTTCAAGAACGCTTCGATCCATTAACATTATCTTACGTGAATCTTAAGCCATGATCATTTATCCCCACAGTTAATGTTATAAATAGTAAAAAAAAAATTAATGAAATTTCGATATAGAAAATACTAAATCAAGAAAACGTTTTTTTTCTTTATGCCTAGATTATGTTTCCATCGCGATAGTAGGTGTGTTTTAGCGTAAGTCGTTTAGTTTGAGACCGTAGGAAAAGTAGTGACCTAGATTATTCATGCGCTACTTTGACCTCTTGACCCAGGCGGATATTATGCAGGAATATTTACATTTTCAGTGTCTTTGCTTGTGATAACACTTCGTATCGATTTTGTACTATAGAGTCCAATAAATTCAAATGACGTATAAATGGGGCGCAAGCGGCGTTTGCTTATCTATATTCAAATATTTAATCGTACAATGGCTGAAAATTATATAAATATAAGTAATAAGGAATCATTCTTTGAATATTATAAGGTGATTATTTCGGTCGGGGCTGATCAAATCTATTATAAAGCCCTTCGGGCTTTATTAGATTTGATCACGCCCCGACAGAAATTATCACCTCATAATACTCAAAGAATGATTCCTTATTCCTTAAATAACAGCAGATTGTGCAAACAGTGTTATATTTAAGAAATAAGGAATCATTCTTTGAGTATTATGAGGTGATACTTTCGGTCGGGGCGTGGTCAAATCCAATAAAGCCCGAAGGGCTTTATGATAGATATGACCACGCTCTGACCGAATTTATAACCTAATAATAATCAAAAAATGATTCCTTATTACTTATATTTATGTCACAGAGTGACAATCACATGTTGTTTTTTAATAGTAATATAGTAGTAGGAATTCATTCATTCATTCATTCATTCATTCATTCATTCATTCATTCATTCATTCATTCATTCATTCATTCATTCAATCATCATTTTCATGCATGCGTGTATTAATTTGTATTGGTTGAGTGGTGTCTTTTATGTCACGTGATTGTCGAGTTTGAGTTGTATTCGTGTGGTCAGATATTGTTGTCCCTTGGGGGTGTAATAGAGTTGTAGAACCGGTATGTGTGGGGTGCGGTAGTTAAGTACGCATGTGTGAATGTTAGTATAAGTACCTTTTTACTTATTTTTCTATTAATTTCCTACGACGACACGTCATAGATGTATGATCTCCTGCGAGACATCATCATTACAGCAGTATTCCTTAGAAATTCCTTACGGAATCTATGGATTAGTTCTGGTAAGGGATATGTCCATATTTATTTAAATAATTGAAACTAAATAATTAATATTGCGTGAGTGAGTTGTACGAGAGTTTCATTTTCATTTTAGGTCACCTTTACTTTATTTTACTATACGCAAATAACTTTTGTGAACCTTCATCAATGGACTTGGGTTATTTATATTCCGTTCATATGATGGAAGACCCCGTCACAATGGCGACCAACGTGTTTTAGAGGTGACCAGATAATACAAATAAAGATATATATATTCCAAATTCGTTTACCAAACGATTC